>UFQX01005259.1:152333-228619 GCA_900497675.1 Arapaima gigas | reverse complement strand
GCTGACCCCCCCCCCCCCCCCCCCGCGATGGCTGCCCTCATCAGCGAGAACTTCAGGTTTCTGTCTCTCTTCTTCAAGAGCAAAGATGTGGTGATCTTCAACGGCCTCATTGCTGTGGGCACGGTGGCCAGCCAGACTGCATATAATGTGTTTGCGTTCAGCTGCCCGTGCTCTCCGGAGCGGAACTACATGTACGGCCTGGCGGCCATCGGGGTCCCGGCGCTGGTCCTCTTCCTTATCGGGATCATGCTAAACAGAAACACCTGGAATCTGGTTTCCGAGTGCCGGATGCGGGCGTGTCGCCGGTTGTCGGGTCCGGCCGCTTTCGCGCTGCTCGGCTCCATCGTGGGCCGGGCGGTTGTGGCTCCGGTCACGTGGTCCGTGCTGTCGCTGCTCCGCGGGGAGGCCTACGTCTGCGCCCTCAGTGAGTTCGTGGACCCCGCGTCACTGAAGGATTTCCCCCTGGGCTATGGGCGCCGGACCATGGCCCTTTTCCCTTGCCGGGGGGTGCCTGCCGACGCCCTGCCGTTCTGGGGAGACATCGAACGCCAGCTGAAGTACGAATCTCAGGTACCCTGTCGGTCACGTGTCCGGCAGCTCTCGACACCTGTCCTCTAACTCCTGTCATATTTCTGTCAGTGTTGCATTAAACACTTCACTGCATCACCTGACACTGGAATAACTGGACGCTCCAGTGCATCACACAGTGTTTAATAAAAGGAGTAGTTTTGTGAATACATCTGAAGAGGTTTCCACAACAAAAAAAAAACAGAAACTGACTTTAAGCGATTTACTTGCACTGAAACCCGTCATCCAACCCAGCTGTTTTATCACCATATTTTCTCATATTATGCCGTGTTTCGTTCGGATAAAACGTCCTGTTTACAAGGTTAAAATGACGTCACGGGGAAATGGTCGCAAAAATCACGACACGTCAGAAGACCAGTCAGCTGCGTGAGCGGGAAGGGGGGGCTACCAAGTGAGAACCACACCACTGCCGACGTTATATAGATGTCATTTTGAATTGTTATTATTGTCACATTGTTGTCGCTGCTCATTCGCAAGTGGCTTCTCGCGGTGACGGGAACTTTCAAACAGTTTGGTAAATAAACGAGCAAATGCATTTCGTACAACTCGAACGTGTCGTCTTTTGTGTCCAGTTCCCGTCACGTCTGTCAGGGTTTTTCCCAGAATTCATAGCGAGTGTGCTCACAGGGCCTCCAGAGACCCCTGGCGAAGCCCTATAAGGAGCCTGGCAGGAGCATTTAGAAAGGTGACGCCGCTCACACGCTCACCCGGCTTCTCCTCTGCCTGCCCAGCTGCTAGGTTGGCTGTTGACGGGCATCACGGCCATCAGCATTCTCCTCATGCTCTGCCTGAAGCGATGCTGCAGTCCTCTGGGAGACCAGCAGGAGGCGTACTGGTCCCACTTCCGCTCCAGCGAGAGCCAGCTGTTCCAGCGCACGGCCGGGGTCCACGCTAAGATGCTGGCGGCGCAGAGCGTGAAGAGCTTCTTTGGCTTCGTGGCCCTCGACAAGGAGGACCGGGAGCAGCTGGAGGAGTACAGGAGCGAAAAGCGCATCTCCAGCTCGCAGTGGAACCAGATTACGGGTGTCTACCTCTACCGGGAGAACAAGGGCGTCCCGCTCTACAGCCAGCTGCACAAGTGGACTGTGAGTCTTACGGACAACAGCGCAGAGCCCCCCGAGAAGGAGATGGAGGTCCGGGTGTAATGGCGGCCGCTCGTAGCTCCGCCCACCATGGCGACTCGGCTTCCTGAGCCCCACGTCAAGCGGACTGCGGTCGGTGGCCCTTCTGGGCCCTCTCCCAGTCGCGATGATGTCGTCGGCACATAGAAACTGAACTGCGGTGACAATCCAGTCAACCGTCTTTTACGAACCAATAAAAACTGCTCTTCCCACCACTTCCCTTCCACTGTGGGCTTTTAACATAAGAGATAAAGCAGAGAGTTAAACTTGATCTTCTTAAAGCTCATTCCTGGAAAGCAGGTGTCGAACAGGTAAGGCTCTCCCAGGTGGGATCGGGGGGGAGGTTTGACACACCTGGAGCACAATGGCCACTGTGTTTATCTTAATTTGCAGTTTCGTTTGTTCACATTGCGGTGCTTTTCCCCCCTGACTCAACCATGTTACTGGTTCACATCCCTCAAGTGAGATTCAAACAGCAAATACAGGAATAATTGCAGCAGGTGGTTGCTGGACTCATTCCTGTAGCTGTGAGGAGATCAGGAGACCACAGCTCTCCTACTCAAACCAGCACCCACACGGTTTGCCCAACTCGCTTTGTTTCTTCTGATGCCACTGCCACTCGATCTCTGTGCCTTGTGAGTCTGAGCGTGTTGATCTGACCTGTTAGTCAGAAGACCTGTTGCTCTGAGGACCAGCAGGTCGAAAATTAGCTGAATAGCAAACAGTCCCAGTGGTTGTGCAGCCAGTGGAGACCAGGGACCTGACTAGGGTCTGGCAGAGGTCTCACTGGGCTTCTCGCTGGTCACCTTCTCTGTTCGCTGTATCTGTGAGGTCCAGTGCGACAGGTACTGAATGACACAGAAGGTGCTGAGGGGATCAGGGCCTCCCCTGTGGGGTGTGCGGACTGGTGGAAGAAGTCTAAGATAAGACATAACCGGCATCTTACTGGTCTTCCAGAAAGGTCTAGAGTAGGACATCTGCACGGCCTGGGGAGAAATTCACAAGATGCCTCTGGGAGTGAATGTCTTCAGCTTGACCAAGAACATCTTCTGTCTTCAAGCTGATGCCACCCGGTGCTGGAACTCCACAGAACTGAGGTGCTGCTGCAGGTTTAGACAACTAACCCTTCAGTCCTGATCTCCTGGCAGCACCACGTTTTGCTGTACATGTTCCTCAGAAATAAATACCAGTAACATAGTGGTAATTTGGGCAACACAGCAGAGCTCCTTCAGGCACATTCGACAGTCAGAGCAGCATCAGAGCGGTCAGCTGAAGGACATGGAGTGTAGGAGATGTACAAACTGCACAGTAGAGTAGAAGAGAGGAGGACGAACATGAGTTAACATGGCCACAGAGGTGGAGGCACAGGACATGGTTTAGAGGCACTTTGAAGTTTGCGTGTCGTGTTTTGCCGGAATCGCTTTGGAGAAAAGGCATTTGTGATATGTAGATTTATCCCTGGCAGACAATGATCTAAGCCACACCCCCCTCCTCTGGACTGATGGCCACACTTGTGAATAGGCCAGACCCCCACCCCCATTGACTGATGGCACCTGGGGCCTTCCAGCCCTCAGCTTCTTGCCTCTTTTCAAAAGGGTTCAACTGCTGTTTGTTTAAGGAGTGTCTGTGTTTTGCTGTAGAGACTTTTCTTCTCTGACTCTTGAAGCTCATCTGGCTTCATACAGTTTAGTGTTTTGGTTGTAAACAAATTTGCTGGAATTGAGCATAAGAATAAAAGAAGAATTCTGCCTCTTGCAGCCTTGTGCTTGACTGCTCCTTGAAACTGACACACCCAGGCATGTCACAGTGTCCTCCTGGGAGAGTTTCACTCCCTCTCGTCTCTGGTGTCCCCTCTGGCCACCCGTGACGTGCTGCCTGGTGATCTGCGGTTCCAGAACTGATTCGTTTCCATAGTGACAGAACTTGGTCAAACGAGTCCATGTGAAGAAGCTGCGGCCCCAAAGGACGTCAGAAGAACCTTTTCAGCAAAGTCTAGCATTTTCCCCACATCTGCACTTAAACTGGTGGCTTCTGCAAAGGCACTGCACCTGTCACGCGTCTTCGCCCCTAAAGACAAGGTCACCTGTCTAATGACTTGAGATGCCACCGAGGCTATGGCCCACAAGCAGAAGGTTACGGCCCTCAGAGGAGGGATGGGCTGCGGCAGCAAAGCCTGATCTACGGAACAGACCGGAACGGCGAGTCACAAACATCTCACTTCAAGAGAAGAGATCAAATCTACAATAACCTACATATTTTCTCATATGACGCAGAAGGGAAAGGTCTTTTCAAAGTGTTAATGTGTGCCCTTTCTGGAAGTTTCTGTCTGCTGCTCTCCTTAGGAGGAGTATTTAGGGTTCATTTACAGTAGGACGTTACGCTGGTCGCAGTTCAGATCGCAGTTCGCAAACCTGAGATTCCCACTCTTACGTTTATTCTTTTTTCAGACACTTGTTTCCAAACAGACGAGTTTCCAGACAAAACTCCACGTTGCTGGTTCACATCCCTCAAGTAGTGATGTTCAAACAGCAAGTACACAGACAATCACAGCAGATGGTGTCGGACTCATTCGTGTGGCTGTGAGATCAGGAAGGAAATGGCTCTGAAAGAGATTGTTTGAAACCCACCCAAGGAACAGAAGACTGTTCCACACTTTGATTCTGGACAGCAGCAGGTCATCCTCAAAGGAACAGTGTCGATCTCCATGGACCAGGATGGGCTCTGAACTTCTGCAATCCTCTACAGTACGTGTGGTGGAGCACTGGCGCCCCCTGTTGGCTGTAGGAAGAATGCACTGCTCCTCCGACAGAAGCTAAATTAATATCCGATTAGAGGCCAGAAATAGCCGGAAACTACTCTGCTTCCAGTAAAGAAAGATTTTAATTTCTCTGTTAAGCTCGGAATATAAATATAAGCCGTACGTTCCGCTCACGTTATACCGCGGTCAACTGCGCATGCGCCTGAGCGGCGGCGGCAGCAGCAGCAGCAGCAGCAGCAGCAGCAGCAGCTCGAGGACGGTTCCGTCAGATGCGCGTGCGCGTCTACGNGCCAGAAATAGCCGGAAACTACTCTGCTTCCAGTAAAGAAAGATTTTAATTTCTCTGTTAAGCTCGGAATATAAATATAAGCCGTACGTTCCGCTCACGTTATACCGCGGTCAACTGCGCATGCGCCTGAGCGGCAACTGCAGCAGCAGCAGCAGCAGCAGCAGCAGCTCGAGGACGGTTCCGTCAGATGCGCGTGCGCGTCTACACTGTATCCGCTGTGAACGCGCATGCGCTAGCACGCAGCCGCCGCCGGCGGAGCGCCAGATTAAACGCGCTCGACTGCGCATGCCTACAGATCTCGCGCCGCCCCGCGCCGTCCCGCCCTGCCCGCCAGTTGTCGCCGCTCCGTCAGCGGAGGAGAGGTGGGTCGCCTCGGCGCTCTTCGGCCTCGCGCGTCAAAAATGGGAAAAAGTTGGTGGCCAGACAGTAAAGACAAGTTTCTCATCTCTAACGCGGCAGCTGCATGTGCANCCCGCGCCGTCCCGCGCCGTCCCGCCCTGCCCGCCAGTTGTCGCCGCTCCGTCAGCGGAGGAGAGGTGGGTCGCCTCGGCGCTCTTCGGCCTCGCGCGTCAAAAATGGGAAAAAGTTGGTGGCCAGACAGTAAAGACAAGTTTCTCATCTCTAACGCGGCAGCTGCATGTGCAGAAGCAGAGCTTTGCTTTTTCTTCGGCGTCTTCACGTGATGAATACATATGCAGCTTGTGAAAGGAAAGGGAGCAGGAAATGCGGGGAGGACCGCGGGGGAACCGGGCCAAGTGCGGCGTCACACACCTGGTCGAGGCTCATCTCCGTCCTCTGTGTTCTCTGTAAAAAGCAGGGATGCTCTCTTTCTGTGACAAGTGTGAGTAGATGTGTGTGTCTGAGGTGACGATGGTGTGACAGTCTCTGCTCCACCAGAGTCCGGTCAGCGTAGTGCTGAAAGCGGTTGGGACTGTGACTGGATCGGTACCGGGACCTTCACCGTCTCCTTTGCGAGCTTCTCCGGCGTCGCTTTGCCCCTGTGTTTGGGGCCATGCCCTTGTGTGAAGATGGATTCGGTCCAGCTTCAGATTTTTGGGACTGGGGCTGGTTTCCCTCTTGTTCGCTGTACCTTTGGCCACCCCTCGTTCAGAGAGACAGCCCCGCGCCAATATGTTGCCACCGCCGCCGCCACCGCGCTTGGCTGTAGGGGTTGTATGTTCTTATGAGGTGGACGGTGTTACTTTTACCCAGAAGGGTAAGAGGGGTTTTACTGAACCAGAAGGTCTCACTGGTATATGTGCACGTGCAGATGTTGTTTTTAACAATTTTACTCCGAAATGCATTTCTGTAGCTTTTCCCCTCACTTTTGTGACGCGCTGGGCTTTGTTCTTACACCATACTGTCTGACAGAAGCTCCCTGTGGGGTTTTTATCCCACAGTCCAGCAGCACGGTGCTGTCCAAAAGAGGACCCAGTGCACTGCACTGGTAACGCTCCATTTGCAGGGGGGACAGTGAGACGCTGCTGACTGCTGGACAGACGTTCCGAGGAACACTCAGGTGGCCTTAAGATGTCGTGCCGGGTCTGTCAAGGACCTCATGCTCCCTGCGCATCATCAGGTCAGAGGCTCGTGCCTCAGCTCAGCAAGCGGTGCCCCCGGGAGGTGTGTGCAGCCGCCGCAGGACGATGTTTCCGTCACCTGAGACGGTCCCGATCGATGTGCTCTTTCGATGTCAGAGTGACGTGGAGCCAGGAGGGAGCTGTATGCTGCAGCCCAGAGTCATAACTTGTGTGTGTGTGTGTGTGTGTTTGCTGTGACTTTGCTTTTCTGCCGCAGTGAGGTTTGTGGGACTTTATTCATACATTATATTCCCGAGAAACAGGCTATACAGCAACTCAAGGTGAGGCTGCATTTTACGCAGTGTCTGAATTCTGCTGTGTCAGTGTGTTCTGTGACGGACTGTGTGTCTGTTGTCGTGTGTGTGTGAGAGAGCAGGCGAACCGTTCATCTCACTAAAACGCTGGAGGTCAAGGTGCGTGTTTAAAAATAGAGGCCGGGCGATATCGTGGCTTTTGTGTCCGGTGCCTTGCACTGCCGCTCTGTGCTGTGCTCACACACATTTTCCGACACGCTCTCACACACACGCCTGCCTCTTGTACGTTTCTGGGTTTTGCAGTCAAGCAGCGGCTTGGCAGAGCGGGGTGTTGGTTTGCAGCCGGATGGAGGAGGCATGATGCGGCTTGTGGATGTTGCGCAGTTTTCAGTTTAAGGAGAACTGCATCCCGCCCCCGTCTCCAGTTTGAAGGAGGAAGTGCGTTCTGCTTGTGTTTGCCAGGTGATCCTCAGTGATGGTCTGCAGCAAACAGCTGAACCCCACTTTCTGTTGGCCACCGGTGCCCTGCTGCTGCTCTACCGCTGCTCTCTGTGCGCGTGTGGAGATTTGTGCTGCCGCAGCATTTCTGCACTGCAGATGGCGATGCGGGGACAGCAGCTTGTGGCCAGAGGGTGGGCAGGTACTGCAGTTTGCGCACAGTGTGTGGGGTCTCTGGTGTGACTCACGTGAAGCAGCTATACACTAGTGTGAGTCAGCTGGCTATCTGGTTATTTAAAAGGATAAAAGACCCCCGGTCAGACGAGTGACGAGGAGTTTTGACTACCATGGTAAGGCACGGTAAACAAACGGAGGGAAAACTAGACCTGGTACTGAAGGGGAAATAAATACAAAAGTGCGTTTCGTTTCACTGCTCTCCTTCTGACCTTATGAGTGGCGCCTTCCAGTGGCGGGTTGTGGACACTAACCGGCAGCTCTGGTTCCTCACAGAGCGAACATGACGACGTCCTGGAGCGACCGTCTGCAGAACTACGCCGAACTGCCTGCCAACATGGACGGCCTGGCCTTGAAGAAATACCGACGCGAGGCCTACCACAGGTACGGCGCAGCGCCTCACGGTGGACGAAATCTGCCAGGAGCCCCGTGTGTGTCCATCCCAGGGCTGGCAGGAGGTCGGAACACTGTAGCGTCTCTCTCACTCACACTCACACACACACACACACACACGCTTCCAGTGGTGGGAAGCTTGCAACTGATAGTGGATGTGAGTCGTGAGAACGTGGTTTGTGTTGGGGGTCCCTCACCAGGTCAGTGACCCTGGCGACCCCATGACCCCACTGCCCTCATGCCCTGTTACTGATAGGACAACAGGATCTCATTTTAACCTCTGACTGAAGTCTGTCCCCAGCGGTACCACAGTAAATCTGCAAGTGGAAGGGTTTCCTCTGTGTGTGACATGGTTTCTGGTCTTGTCAGCTCTACGCGGGGGGGGGGCAGCAGGTGAAACGTGTGTTGTGTTGTGTTCTTCTTACTGCGGAATGTTCCAGGTGTCCATTCAAAGTCCCTGTCCGTCACTGCGGTAAACAGCACCATTACCGCAAACAACAGCACAGAATGCAGCAGAACGTGTGCAATTGTCTGTGCGACGTGACACAGGAAAGGCCGCGAGGGACGTTTTTGTGGGGTGGGGCGGAGCCTGGCAGTGGGGTCTGGAGTACAGCAATGCGGTGACATGTTACACGCCTGTTCCTCTGCGATTTCGCAAGACGCAGCGCTGCAGCGGGCCGTCATGAGGTACACCGTGCTTGCTGGGGGCGTTTCCCTCACCTCGCCGCCCTTCTCTCTGCTGCGGGATAACCCCGAGGGGCGGAGCCTCCCTGCTCAGGTAGCCAGAGGTGTGGGGGCTGATGGAGTTGGTTGGGGTTCAGCTGGGAACCCCAATTCGCCATCAGTCTCTCTTGTTGCCTTTCTAATGATCCAGAAAGCAGGTGGACGTCACCTTTGACCTCAGCAGAAGTTTCAGGAGTAATTTATTGCAAAGAACTTAT
The DNA here is from genome assembly GCA_900497675.1 of Arapaima gigas. Classification (NCBI taxonomy): domain Eukaryota; kingdom Metazoa; phylum Chordata; class Actinopteri; order Osteoglossiformes; family Osteoglossidae; genus Arapaima; species Arapaima gigas. The sequence continues at coordinate 220,023 of UFQX01005259.1, read as the reverse complement.
TTGACAAAATGGCGGCGCGGTTAGACTTGCTGCGTTTACTGAGATGTGCTTCTACCGCCGTATCGCCTTTTTGCTCACTTCGAGATGGAGAGGAACCGTCTGGGGAAATGTGCTAACCTCTCTGTCTCTGGCTCTTGTGTAACTGGAGTATCGGCTGTGAACCTGTTCTGTCGTCCCCAGAGTGTTTGTCAACAGAAGTTTGGCCATGGAGAAGATCAAGTGCTTCGGCTTTGACATGGATTACACTTTGGCAGGTAAGTTCTGACCCACCTTCAGCTCGCTCGGCTGAGCGCAGTCAGTTCCACGGAAAAACACCTGTTCTTAGTGGAGGACGATCCCCCTGCCGTCCGGTCGCCGGTCAGACCACGTCCTGTGGCGTCTCCTCAGTCCGCTTCCTTCTCGTGAGTCAGCGTTGCTGCTGAACTTCACCAGGCCTCAGTGTGGCACTGCTGGTTTTCTTCTAGTGTATAAATCGCCGGAGTACGAGTCCCTCGGCTTCGACCTCACTGTGGAGCGCCTGGTGTCCATCGGTTACCCTCAGGAGCTCCTCAACTTTGTCTACGATCCGTCCTTCCCCACTAGGTGAGCAGCAGAGTTCGCTTTACACTTTGCTTCTCTGTTGCGCTTTTGAAAACGTCTGTCAGGTGCGTGTGGAAGTCACGCTTAACTTTGGCAACAGGGGCCTGGTGTTCGACACGATGTACGGCAACCTGCTGAAGGTGGACGCCTACGGCAACATCCTCGTCTGCGCCCACGGCTTCAACTTCATGCGCGGGTATGACGCCGATGTGACCTCTGCTCCTGCTGGCCATCATCAACCTCACGCCATGAACCTTTTTGCGCTCTCTCTGTATCTGTGTGCACGTGCTGTAGGCCAGAAATCTGTGAGCTGTATCCCAATAAGTTCATCCAGCGCGACGATACAGAGAGGTTCTACATTCTGAACACGCTGTTCAACCTTCCAGGTGAGCGATGGTCCCTCCCCGCCATGGTTGTCATGTTGGGCCTGCAGCTCCTCGTTGGCTGATGTTTGTGCGCTTGTCCCCTCCAGAGACGTACCTCTTCGCCTGTCTCGTGGACTTCTTCACCAACTGCGACCGGTACTCAAGGTAACGAATCCTGACCGTCGCTCGCCGGTGTCAGAGCGAGACGTTCCCCTCAACTCCACCCCCTGCTCTCCCACAGTTGTGACACAGGCTTCAAAGATGGAGATCTCTTCATGTCCTACAAGAGCATGTTCCAGGACGTGCGGGATGCTGTAGACTGGGTGCACTTCAAGGTGACACAGCCGTGACTTTTTGGTGCCAAAGTCAACGTCGATCACCCCTGGAGGATGAGGAGTGGGACTTTATGCTGTGTGTTCTTTAGGGATCCCTGAAGGAGAAGACGGTTGAAAACCTGGAGAAGTATGTGGTGAAAGATGTAAGTGGGCACCGGTTGGCTCCAGAAGAACCGTTCTGTAGGTGGTTTGATCACAATGTTTGACCAGCTGCTACTGACTGTTTGTCCTTCCAGGCGAAGCTGCCTCTCCTGCTGAGTCGGATGAAGGAGGTGGCCAAAGTTTTCCTGGCGACCAACAGCGACTACAAGTACACAGACGTGAGTTTCCCCCTGCACCCCAGACCTTCTAACGGCAGCACCTCTCCAAGCACGTGTCTCAGTTGACGATGTAGGAATCCGCTCACTTGGCTGCGTTTGATGTTCTCTCACATGCAGAAAATCATGACGTACCTGTTTGACTTCCCCCACGGGCCCAAGGTGAGCGCTTGTCTTGTCACTTGTGTGTCAGCGTGGTGTGAAATGATGGCTGTGGTAAACCTGCTGGTGTCCCGAAGGTGGAAGCCCCTCACCGACCTTGGCAGTCTTATTTTGACCTGATCTTGGTGGACGCCAGGAAACCTCTCTTCTTTGGGGAGGGAACAGTGCTGAGACAAGTGGACACGGTGAGACCCCCCCCCCGTGTGCAGGAATGGACCTTTACACTCTGCTGGTCCATCACCCATCTGCTAGTGCTCTGCTGGGTTTGGGGAACAAGTACAGAGCAGAAGAGCATTTTACTGGACTAACACGTTGGGCCTGTGTGTGTGTGTGTGTGTGTGTGTGTGATTTCAGACAACTGGACGGCTGAAGATTGGAACTTACACTGGACCTCTGCAACATGGAATTGTGTACTCTGGAGGTGAGCTGTTCAGTCAGACCAGGCACTGTTCAAATTGCAAGTGTGTGTGTGTGTGTGTGTGTGACAGCAACATGCTCTGTTCCTGTAGGGTCTTCAGACATTGTGTGTGACTTGCTGGGAGCCAAGGGGAAGGACATTCTCTACATTGGTGACCACATCTTTGGAGACATCCTCAAGTCCAAGAAGAGGCAGGGCTGGAGAACTTTCCTGGTCATCCCAGAGTTAGCGCTGGAGCTGCATGTGTGGACTGACAAGAGCTGTGAGTGTGTGTGTGTGTGTGAGAGAGAGATGGCAAGTGTCTCAGCACAGTGCTCCATGACCACTCACCTCTGGCTGTACTGGTTTTCAGCGCTGTTTGAGGAGCTGCAGGGTCTGGACATCTTCTTGGCAGAGCTCTACAAGTGGGTACAGCAGCCCCCCCACAACACACACACTCACACCTACCTGGGTTTCCTACCTGCTTTCTGTTGGTGTCACCTGAACTCACAGCCATCTCTGTGTGCAGACATCTGGATAGCAGCAGCAACGAGAGGCCCGACATCAGCTCCTTACAGCGGAGAATCAAGGTACAAACACAAACATGGACACACACACGCACATGGTACCGTCTGTCCATCATCCCCTCATCGTGTCTTTTTGGGATCATCTCCATGTTGTTCCTCAGGTGAAATATGGAAATATTAATTTTTGCTATTTAATCTTGATGTAATGTATTGATTCACATTCATTAATTTGTTAGATGCTCTTCTCCCCCGTGGTGTCAATAAGATGACAGATGAAGAGCTTTAGACACAGGATGATCAGACCACAGCTTGTTGGTCTGATACCACCCTGTTCACATCCCTCAAGCAGCTGCCTGTAGAAGTGAGATTCAAAGAGCAAAATACATAGATAATCAGATGGTGATGGACTCATTTCTGCAGCTGTCTGGAGAGAAAAGGCTCTGAAAGACAACATGATGGAGTTCAGAAGACCAGATATTGCAATCATATGTGGTTCTGGCAAAACTGTGAAAGGAAATTTCTACAAGTTGTGGTTATTTATGGGGTAATTTTTACTGTGTCGATTCAGAGTGTTTCAAAAGTAGATGTTTCAGTTCCACTGTGTCTGCTATCAGCTGCTCTCTTGGCTTCAGTGTGAGAAGCAGAGTCCTGAGTCATTTTCCTGACGACGACGTGAGTGAGATTTCCTGCCTGATACAGAACTTTAGAGCCGGCAGGCGGAAAAACTCGATCTGGGAGGAGTTGAGTTGTAGAAGGTGGTCAGTGATCCAAGCAGAGGGTCAAGCTGCGATACAAGAAGAAATGTGCAGCCGCAAGAACCGGTGTCAGAAGGAAGAGGTGTAGATGGAGAAGAGAAAGGGGCCAAGAACCGAGCCGAGAGGAACACCGGTCGAGAAACTGACTGGTAGCCACGTCACACGACTAAGATGTACCTGATAAGTGAGGCTCAGGCAGATGCCGTGGTGATCTTCCGATACCAACAGTTGTAGGAAGGTACAGAGATCCGTTACGGCTGCAGAAGGAGAGAAGGGAGCTTCTGACACGGGGTGAAGAAGGAAGGGGCAGGTGTGTGTGTGGGGACACAGCGTCTGGTCACACCGCGTTGTTTTCGGTCGCGGGTTGCATTCGCCTCTCTTCACCTCGGGTTTCGCTGTCAGTCGAACGTGTGGACAGATCTCACTCGCTCCGCACGTCTTTGTTGACCTTTGCATCTACTCTGCCCACAGAAAGTGACCCACGATATGGACATGTGCTACGGCATGATGGGAAGTCTGTTTCGCAGCGGCTCCCGCCAGACTCTCTTCGCCTCCCAGGTGATGCGTTACGCCGACCTGTACGCTGCCTCCTTCATCAACCTTCTCTACTACCCCTTCAGCTACCTCTTCAGGGCGGCCCACGTGCTGGTGAGTGGACCTCCTCACTCAGGTCCCGGGTGGCGTGTAGAAACCCACCCGCTAAGGCCTGCTTTCTGTGTGCTGTGCGTCCAGATGCCGCACGAGTCCACGGTCGAACACGCCCACGTGGACATTGGCGACGTGGAGTCGCCCCTGGCAACGCGCAACCGCCACTCCATGGACTTCAGGGACATGGAGTGCAAGAGACATCAGCTGACGCGGTCCATCAGTGAGATCCAGCCGCCCCACCTGTTCCCTCAGACCCCCCAGGAGATCACGCACTGCCACGACGAGGACGACGACGAGGAGGAGGAGGAGGAGGAGGAGGAGGAGTAATGGGCGGAATTAAGGTTTCGCTTGTCAGATGTTCAGGGGGAAGCGATGAGGTGGGAACTCTGTTGCTTTTGGCATTTACTGTAGCTAGAATCACGTAAAGTGTGTAAATACACTCCTCTCCCGTGTCGCCCGTCTCCTTGCGGCGGGTCGGCTCTTCTTAAGGACCGCGGGATTATGGGGAGGCGCAGTCTTGCATCCCGGATCTTCTCTGGTGCACTTGGGGATCGTGGTCCAATTTTGCTGCTGCCCCCCCCCCCCCCAGCCATGACCTCTGCTTCGGCTATGAGGTCACTTCCTGTCAGGAGGCCCAGTGGTTTTACTCGTCCAGGTATCACTTTTGGAGAAGATTCATCGAGTAAATCCTGCAGTTCTGCTGTGTTTGGTTGACTGGAGTTTCTGTGAAGAAACCTGTTCAGGTCATATTTGCAGCTGCCTGGGGGGGTGAGAGAGAGAAACTTAAGGCTTAAGTTCTTACGGTTGCCTGATGTCCAGTTCTCTGCGTTGGGACCACAGTGAGAGAAACCTCCGGAAGACGGAGGGCTGAGGGACTCCAGCTGTGACCCAGCAGGGTTGGAATCCTTTTTAAGTGGCTTTATTTTTCTATTCCGCTGTGAGCTTGACGGGTTTCCCAGCCATTGCGATTCCCCGGTTATGTAAATTTGGGAGACCGAGTGTCAAATAAAAGCACTTCTTCAAGTTCACTTTCACAACGTTCTCCTTTCTTGTCGAGGCTCATTGCTGCTTCTGCGGGGTTCGGCGACGCTGATGTCACTTTGAGGGTCCGACTGTTGACAATGTCAACAAATCGCCCCAAAATCACAACTGAAAAATGACTGAATACTGTTAATTTAACCCTAACAATAACCCTGGTTACACACACACACACACACACACACACACACACACGGCCACCAGGGGGAGATCTAGAGCCCCAGGTTTAGTGCTGGAGATTCCACAGAAAATGAGGCAAAATTCTGCTGCCCCCTGCAGACGCTTAGTCTCGTGCACTTTTGTGTCTGCTGGGGTTCGCCCCCCCAGTGCCCTGCGGAAACAAGTCAGCAGCTCGGTGACGTCAGACTGAAGCTGAAGGGGAGCAGGTGTGGCAATAACCACGTGCTAAAAATCTAATATTTTCAAACAGCAATATTTATTTCTTATGTAAGTTTTATTTACAACTTGGGTACGAAATGCTACAATAATGCTGGTAAATCGTGGTATACAAGGTGCTGTATGACACACAGGTGTGCAGGGTCACCAAACCCCAGTCTGAAAAGTCCTGCAGCACCTGTTCTGAGCGGCGAGACGCTGACAGGCTGCCAGTGTCCACAGGGGGGCGCTCTCTCCTCCTGCAGGACCTCAGGCACCACCCGGAGGAAGACAGAGGGTTGCAAGGGCACCGAGGGTTCAGTTGCAGCGAGTCTCAGGATGGAGGGGGAGAACTTTACACAAACTGAGCGTCAAAAACTAGTAAAATCCCCACCAGCTGCACGCGGTTCTCTGTACGTGAGCAAAATGCAGGTTTGGTGGTTCTTTCAGAGAAAAATAATACACATTTGGCACAAAGGGGGCAACTCCGAGTCCGGAACCAAAACCCTGGTGTGGGACTGTGCTGGGAGGCCGGCGGCTGCATCTCGCCACCGTTTTGCGCTTGGCTGATCCTGTCTTTCCGTTGGCTATTAAACTGAAATCTCATGGACCCACCCTGTGAGTGTGGCCAGTGGTCCCCCCAGACCCCTCTTCACACTCCCCAATAAGACGAGATGGCGGTCTTCCTGCTCCTCCTCAGCTCTGGGTGTCCGGCCTGCCAGCCTGAGGGTCCCGATCCCCCTCGGCGACAGACTCCGCGATCGGCTCCTCGTCGCCAGGGTCGCAGGGCCGACAGCCGTGGCAGAGGTCCAGCGGCTCCATGGGGGTGTCGTCCTGGCCGCAGCCGCACACCTCGATGCCCGAGTCGCCCGTGAAATGGCGTTGACGTCCAGCGGTGCCATCCTTGCCGTGTTCCTCCTGCCTGACGGCAGCCCGCTCTTCCAGTTCATCCTCCGAGACCCCCAGGGGGACAGAGTCCTGCCCTGTGTCTCCCTGATGCGCCAGTAATGGCGGGAGGAGCTCGACCGAGGTGATGGACGGGTGCCGTGGCCCGGCGCTATAGGGGGGCGGAGGCGTCGCAGGGCGTCTGACCGCTTCTTCGTAGGCAGGAAGGAGGTAGTCTGGTAAAAACCCTGAGATGGAAAATAGAGAGACGGACAGCGGTGGTGTCACATACAGAGAAGACAGCAGCCCAGGGGAGCAGCTGGAGGTGGAGGACACTCACGGAGGTAGAAAGGAGGTGCAGCGTAGTTGTGGACCTCCCGGTAGGCGATGAGGTTGATCTCGTGCTGCCGCTGCTGCTGCTGAAGGCGCAGTTTGGTGCGGCGGTGCTGACAGATACAGAAGCAGCTCAGGACAACGATGATGGTCCAAACCAGCCAGAACCCTGGGAAAACACGACGAGCCATCAGCAACGCCTCTGTGTGTCCGCGGCGCGGGAGCGAGAGCAGAGAACTTACACCACAGCTGGTGGTAGTAGCTGCAGCACTGCGACTCCACGCAGCAGTATCCCGACTCACAGGTGTAGCTCTGGTTCCTCACGCCGAGACACAACATCTTGTTCTGGGGAGAAGGAGGGAGACGGAAGGAGAGAGATGAGTGGAGAAGCCTGTCGCTCCCCAGCAGGGGTCCGAAAAAGAACATCGATGAACACAAAACACCACACTATGCTTAATGGCCGTCAGTAATTCAACACCGACTACAGTCAGTCTGTACGTCCGCGGTTCCTTTCCTGTCCCTGGGGGGCGGGTCACTGTGTGAATTAGGCTTCCTCCGGTTATTTTACTAACAAAATAAAAAGTAGAGTTACTTCGGGTAAAAAAAAGCAGCGATAAAAAATTAATTTGGTTCTGCATTAATGACGACCGAGGACAATTTAACTCCACCGGCTGTGGACTGTTCTGGAAGCGCAGGTCGGGTGTCCAAGTGAGGTCACAAACGTCGCGAGGGATGAACCTGCGGTGCAAACAGACGTGAACAATCGTGGACTTCCTGGAGATTATAAGGGATTTGGGTTATTATTCCGCAAACATCGTGACATTAGAGAAGCCAAACCTCATCCGTTTTAACAAGAAGCCGTTGAAAAGATCAGACGCTATAATCGGAGAACGGCCCAGGACGGCGAGTCAGCGGCGGAACGCGGTCGCGGACCAGGCGAGAGCAGCATTCCAGGCGGAACACGATACGGGGGCACATCCTACACGCACACACCTGTCCTGCAAGCGGGGAAGGGGGGGGGGATTCACTCCTTCACCTGTATCACCTTCGCCGTGAGCAGCATCAGGTCTCAGCCAACAGGCAGGGAGACAGACTAAACGCTACAGCCGCTGAGGCAGAGCAGCACCTGGGGGGGTCAGACGGTTACAGCGTACGATAGAATCCAGAAGGGAGTCCTAACGTTGCAGAATTCCTATCAATTATTTTAAAGATCAAACGTTAATTTGTCGAGTGGGAGAAAACGAAACGTTTCGGACATCTGCGTATTTATGGAGAGAAGTTCAGGTGTCGGCCAAAGCGTTAAAATACACTCGCTTGCCGAGTACGAGAGCCGCGGTTGACCAGAAAGAGAGTTTGGCTTGTGGTTTAACAGCAGATTAAAGTTCACACTGAAGGCTTCTGGACGGTTAAGGAAGTTCCTTCCGATACAGGTGAGTCTTATCACAGTCCCAGGAGCTTCTCTGCTCTGAAAAGACGCCTGCGTTGGCCCTGAGGATGAGTGTCGCATTCTCTCCCAGAAAGGTGGTGGAGGTTGTAATAAAATGACAGTTGTAGGTGTTTATAGAGATCTGGACTTGGTAGGCCAAGCCCTTTAGATGGTAGATCTGGGATCAAAGCCACAGGAGACCAAAGACTGTAAGGTATTTCTTAACCTCTGTCCAGGTTAGAAGAGCAGCTATATATGACAGTTGTCAGTTAGACTCAGAACCTTGTGAAGTTTTTGAAGGAAGGCAGGGACCTCAGGGTAACAGCAGACTGACTCCATAGCTACAAACAGAGGGTCTGGTCTGAGCTGGAACCGATTAGTTATTTGTTTAATTTGTGTTGAGTAAGAGAGTCTCGTATCTGGTACCTGAGCCTCACCCATCTCTTTCAGTTGGCCGAATTTGGACGGCCCGATTCTGGGCTTCTTATTTTTCCAAATAAGTCTGGGGATCAAGCTATCTAATTTCTGAAAGAATTTGTTTGGCAAGCAACAGAGCAGAGTTTGGAACAGGTATACAGCAGGCGAGGAAAAACTGTCAACCTGATAACATTAATTCTGCCAAATAATGAAATAGGAAGAGACGTCCAAGCAGTGAGGTCCTCTAAACGTTTTGATCAGTGCAGAATAGGTGGTCATTAAGAACAGGAGTGGCGAAAATTCGTAAATACCCGAAACCCAAGTTTTCCAGTTTAAAGAGGAAAGACCAACTGGAATTAGGAGGATGAATTAAGTACACGGCCAGAGATTTGGACAGATTGGTCTCGTGACCTCCAGCTTTACGGTAGTCAGATCAGATCTCACCGTTGGATCGGCTGGGATCGATGCTTCAGGGTTGCCGTGATACACGAGTAGATGAAAGATGATGGTTTTCTACGCGAATGCCGCACGTCCTTGTCATCGCGGATTGCTCGTGCCGAGAGTGCGACTGCAAGCGTGAAGACTAGAGGGGAAAGAGGGCGACCGTGGAAAAACGCCGCGACACAAAACTACTCCTCTTAACTTGTGCTAAAGGATTTGAACACAAGAGCTTAAATGGGCGAGTGAAGTTACTGCCCACATTAAATATTTCCAAAACGGCTAAGAACCTCCAGTCCACTCTCTCAACTTCCTTTTGTGCATCTAGTCAAACAGTCAAAGCAGGTTATTGCGTTCCGGTAGTTAAGCTCATGACGTTTAAGCCCGACATACTTTATCCAAACTCGGCCTTGAGAAGCTTTTCTTACAATTTTAACATCCACATTCAGCAGACTAACAGGTCAGCAGGAGGCGCAGCCTGATGGACTTCTGACTTTCCGAGAATAAGGGATGCCACCCTCTTTAAGCCGCCTGGCATTAAAACGGGGCACATTTTGGACCAGAATCTCTTGTACAATTCCACAGGGAAGCCATTTGACTCTGGTACTTTTCCTGAAAGCTTTGACTGGACAGAATCCAAGGTTCCCCTCTCTGAAGGAGAAATATTTCAGTGCACCTTTCTTGACTGTGTCATGTTGCCGTGTGTTATAATAAACGCTGTATTATGGAATCCCTCCTGGTATCTCCCACTGCCATCTAAGACTAATGGAAGGACGTGGTAAGTCTGTCTGGCTGGTTGTTATGTCAGTATTAGTACCCAGGTTGCCTTTTTACTCACCGAGCCTGAAGTACACAGAGCCATCAGTGGCCATTTGGGGGGCAAATCGAGAGAAACTCTTAGACTCGTCTTCACCACATTCTGCATTTTGTTAACACCCTCAACAAGAAGCCCGTTCGGCCACAGTGACCCCTTCTGAAGACACGATCAAAAAGCACACATTTATGAGATGGAAATATTTAACCGCTTTCTAAAGGTTATCTCGGAGAAGATCCTAACGGTGCAACAAAACCCACCACCCTCTCTTACTGCTCTTACCCCTCACTGTTGTTTACAGCAGGTAAAGACAGAGCTCTGGGCCTCCTGGGAAGACCTGAACAGCCATATTGTGGCTTTACTTCTGTTCAGCCGGTCTCTGATGCTCTGTAACTGCTGAAGTTTTGGAGAATCATCTCTACAGATTGTCCTTCAGAGTCCACAAGGCCACTGAATTACAGCTCTGGCGCACGCGCGTGTGTGTGTGTGTGTGTGTGTGTGTGTGTGTGTGTGAGAGACAGCGACCCCCCAATGGCGGCAAGTGGGGAAAAAAGCAGAAATTTAAAATAGGCAAAAAACAAGCAAAAATGCAGTGAATTTGCAACGCAGCCCCGCAGAGGTGGACAAACATCATCGTCGGACCTTCAGCCGCGAGTCCCTCCCATTCGCCTGTTTAATCATCACTTCAGCTTGGAGGCCCTGGTGACACCGATTGTTACACCATTAAACCTGTGTGCTCAACTATAAACACAGGAGAGTGGCCCTGAATACTGAAACACCGAAACAGAGTGACAGTGCAGGTCCACCGATCGTGCTGGAACCCACTGCCGTTACAGCCCATCTCTGGCGTAGATCACGTTGCAAAGTGTGAACTTCTGCTCCTCACGCAGATCGTACAAGGAAACACGGCACCGGACGCGCAGCTGAGGGTCTCCCCCGAGACGACAGTGTGGAGATGGTGTGAAAGTGCTGCGGTGTGGTGTGGGCGCAGGATCGTTTGGGTCTCACCTCTCTGGCTGGTCTCTCCGTGGGTTCCGGGCTGGTGGCTCCACTCAGGTAGAGAACAGCCAAGAACATCACAGGCCACCAACTTCCTGCCATTTCTCCCCTTGTTTCTCCGCTGTTGCCCCTCCTTTCTCCGGTTCTTTTTGTTTCCATTCTTGTTTCTTGCTTGTTTCTGCACTGTTGCTCACTTTCTTTTTTGTTCCTGCTGTTTCCTCAAAGTTAATGTATCTCCTCCAGCTCTGGGTGCTTTCACACTGGAACTGTCTCCACCTCCATGCTACTTTTCAATTGGTCCCTTTGCTGAGCCACTTCCTGATGCCTCGCAACGGGAGGTTTCCATTGCTTACTGGTGCTGTCAGTCGGGAGCTCTTTTGTTCTGCTGGGTGGAGTCAGTGCTTCTCTTTGCTAATAAATCCAGTGATGACATTTTAAAGAGACGTTTTAAAAAGCGGCTTTTAAAGAGACGGCGGCTTCGTGCCTTCCGGTGCCGTGCTGCTGCGGGTTGTCAGGACATGTTTGCAAGTGACTAAATGTGAAAGTTTGCACTTCTGCCGCCCCCCCCCCCCTTCACAGAAGTTAAACCAAAACTGAAAGGAAAGATTTGATAACGTTACAGACGTCAGCGGAGAGCGGCAGGACATCTGGGTACGAGGGGTACGAGGAGGGGTACGGCGGCGGGTAGCAGCAGCGCACCTGAACACCTTCCCCCTGAGGTGAATCACGCATAAAAGTGAATCTATTTCATCCACATATTTGGGCAAAAATGCCAGACTCACAAACATTCGTTCCATATTATCCTTTTCTTAACATTAGGTTTCTACACTAAGCTATTTACGCTGATCTACCAATTTTGATGAATATATCTGGGTGATTCGGAGCAAGCTCCCTCATCGAGGGATCCACAGTGGGATTTGAACCCAGTAAACTGGGTTTGACTGACCACCACCTGCTTTCCCTCTGTTTATACGCAGCGACAATGAGCATCATTTTCACACCCAGCAGGAACGGATGTCAACATTCGGGTGAATATCAGCACGTGTAAGAAGTAGATAGAGGGTGATCGAAGAACGGAACACTTTCACAAATTTATTACTCAGTAACCGAGTATCATAACGGAAATGTGGTTTAAAACAACTTGTAAATTAACTCGGTTTTTTCTTAACCTTACAAACGCTCGACCTACTACACGTGCCTGTGATGCTCGCCACGCAGCAGTACATTTATAAAAGTGTTCAGTTCTTTTTCAGTCCTCCTGCAGTGAGGATCCAATTTCTCAGTTTTGAAACCACACACTTTCCTCGGATGATTAAAAAAAGTGGTGATATATTACTTGTACTATTTAAACCACGTTTTCAGCGTGTTTCACTCGAATTCACTTTGAAAGCAGATCTTTGGAGAATTTCACTTGTTACTCACGGGAAACCTGCACCTTAGACAGGTCTGTCATTAGATTATAATATCAAGACGTAACGTGGGAGGCAGCTGATCTCGGCGTTCGCGTTTTTGTCAGCTGTTGCGTTGAAAATTGTATATATAAACTGTACCATTTACATGCAGTAAATTGTAAGCATCAGCAGTGTCTTTGTAGTATTGTGCTGTACCAGTCAATATCAGTGTAAGTTCCAGCACAGTCACGCCGCAGGGGCTGTCGTGATGTCCTCGCTGTGTGAAGGCCTCGTGGGGGGGGGGGGGGNTATCAGTGTAAGTTCCAGCACAGTCACGCCGCAGGGGCTGTCGTGATGTCCTCGCTGTGTGAAGGCCTGGGGGGGGGGGGGGGGGGCTTCCTGCGACTCTTTGTTCTGCTTCTCTGTGCAAAAGCGAAAGAGTCGGCTGCTGTCTTGACTTCCTGTGGCAGCAGCTGTGCTCCGTCTCTTGCTTGTCTACCTGCTTGACGACGATCCCCTTCTCCAGTCACCCTCCTCTGCGGTCCCTCGGGGAAAGAGATGCCTGGAGCTGTAACCCTATCGAAGAAACTGACTGGATTAGGGCACGGTTCCCATGGCAACATTCAGGCGTCTTACGTTGTGGTTTTGGGCTTTTCGCTGTGTGACAGAATGCTGTCCATACAGTCCTGTGGAACAAAGGGCTGTTCTGTATGGGCCAGTTTGATGCCAGAGGGAATGGAGTCGCCCACTTCCCGCAGGTCCAAGTGGCTCACGGACATTCGGCTCTTGGCTGCCGGGGTCCTTCAGCTTCTGGCTCCTCCCCTCAATGTCTCAGAACAGAAAAGTGAACAAAACAGGGCCACACTGTGGCACCACTTCCAGGAACCGTCCTCAGAGCCACTGCAATCCCCCCTCCCACATTTACACTTATCCCTTTATTCATTTATCCATTTCTCTCCACAGTGACGTACAGCTCAGAGCAAACAAAAGTGCATCGACAGCAGAGGAAGAACTTTAGACACAGACACAAGATTATCAGAGCCCAACTTGTTTGATGTCACCATGTTGCTGGTTCACAACCCTCAAGTAGCTGCCTATAGAAGTGGAATTCAGACAGCAAATACATTTATAAATCAGCAGATGGTGTTGGATGCATTTATGTGGCTGTCGGGAGATCAGGAGTGAAACGGGTCTCAAAGAGATGGGTTTAAAACCCTTCTTGAATGCTGGGAGGGATTTAGCAGCTCTGAAAGGCTCATTCCACCACATCGGGGACAAGAGAACCAACATTCTTCCATCTAAATTCCATGATGTTTTTAGTATATAAAAAATAACTGATTATTAGTGGCAAATCTCACTGGACCGAGTAACTAAATTGTTTCATCATAACTATTATTAAACAATTTAGTGGGATTTTTTGAAGAACCCTGAAGTGTCCCAGCTCCACCAAGAACTTTCAGTATTGGAGCATCCAGGTAGCAGAGGGACCAAAGTCCAGTTCACAGGTGCTATACAACAGAACTGTGAAACATTTGCAGAAATAGCAAGAAAGACAGAGCAGAAATAAAGAAACCAGTATCAAAATGCAACAGAGATAAAGAGTTTGAAAGAACAAAAGTATCAGTCGATCGATGACGTGAATGCAATACCAGCATGGCTCCTTACCGCGACCACGGAGCCCACGCTGCACCTTGAACGGGCACCTGTAGATGGCAGTGTTGTTGTAAAGATGCAGATCAGCTGAGGTCCTCCAAGGGGGTGGGGGTTGTGAAATGGCTCCTTCACACCACTTGTGCACTGACTGAAATGTCAAAACACCAACCCCACTTTGGAAATACACCTGGAGAATTAAATATGGCTGATACTTCCTTCTGGTGCTGAGGTGTACCTGTGGTGCCCCCTGGTCCTCTGGTCCCACCCCGGTGTCCAATATCGAACTCGTCACTGGATTCTACCTGCCTGAATTCCCCCCGGACAAGTGTTTACTGCACAGGGGGACCTGGAGGTGGTGCTGATGATCCGAGAACATTTTTGTATCAGCTTTAAATTTTATACGTCTGGTCTGGATTTTGTTTTCCAGTTGAGGTGAGGGAGGTCCCACTAGAGCAGAACATGTCAGAGGCCTCTGTCCAGCTCAGCGAGGCCCTCGCAGGTCACGGAGATGCCAGTTCGGGGCCTGAGCAGCACGCTGTGGGCTTCAGCATGATCTGCCTGCAATGCAGGATGCAAGAACTGACTTCATTATTTTATGAGCTAAAGGGTTCACTGTAACAATAAGGAACACAGAGGTGATACCAGTACCTGCTGTACTACATGTAGAGTCTTAGCATCTTAAACATCTGCAGAACCACCCTAGAACTGCAGCTCTCAGTCATGCTCCTCACAGTTCCCCTTAGCCTTGAATATTAGATGAACCAAACTTTTATTTACCCCCTCTGGACCAGTTTCAGTGTCCCAGGAGTCCTGAAAGATGTGTGTTGTCAACTTTGAGCTCTTAGTGGTAGTGGTGGGGGGGGGGGTTCCTCCAAAATGTTCTGTCCTGTCAGCCTTGTCAGAATGCAACCTTTCAGCTGAGTTGATGCAGTTGGGATGAAGGTCAGCATCTTCTTATCAGAGGTGGTAGTGGTTCTCTTCAGCTGTGGGGAGCACCTATCCAGATAGAGGAATTTAGGTTCAAGGTTCACATCGTCATTCTGCACTTACACAGGCAGACAAGAATTTCTCCTAGACCACAGTGCCCAATATGCTAAGCAGAGACAAAAAGGGCAACACAGGAGCTGAGGCAGACAGACAGGTGAACAGATAAATAGTAAATACCATAAAGACAAAGAGATGCTGTTGTGCCTTTTCACCAGGAGGTCTTCAGTGACGTGCTCTCCAAGGAGCTTGAAGTTGTGCACCAGCTCCGCTGCTGAACCATCAATACACAGTGAAGTGTGAGTGACTTAAGTCCTTTTGAAGTGAACAATCGTCTCTCCTCTGTCTTGTTGACCCTGAGTGTGTTGTATTTGCATTGAGCTACAAGCTGCTCCACTTCTCCTCTGTAGGCTGACTCATCATAGTTGGTGAGGAGAACAACCAGAGTACGGTTTACGCACTGATGTTGGGCATAAATCATTCAATTTACATGCTGGACTCCACCCTGTGTGTGTTTTACCAGCAACAGAAGAGTAGTCTCCTTTCCACGAGAGAAGACAGAGGGATCTTGACATCACCCAAGAGCTTGGTGGAGCAGCTGCCATACTGTGAGCTCTGCATGGAACTGTGGTCACGAAGCAGGAGCTGAGCTTCAGCTTGCCGCTCCGTCTTCACGGCTGCCCTCACCGATGGGGACTGCGACTGTCTCCGTGACTGACTCCCACAGCGAGAAGAGCTGGTTAAGGTCCACCTGGCACATCCCACTGGGAGGAGACCTTAGTTCAGACATGACATATGCTGGAGAGATTACTTCTAACATCTAGAATGGGAAGACATGGAGGAGCTGGAGATGTCTAGTACAGAAAAGAAAGTGTGGATTCCTGTTTGACCCCTTTGCCACAATGACTGTCACCAATATACACGAACTATGGATGGACAGATACAGCCAGTACTCAAGACGCCAGATGTGCTGATGGTTTATCAAAAGAGCATAAACTCACCTGTTTGACAGTTTTGTACCATTTTCACTATAAAGGATTTCACTTTTTAACAAGTTTGTGTTTTTAATCAAGTGATTTATCCAGCTGACAGCTTAATCAAGATCATTTTATTAACATCTCACAAAAAAGAGGGGACCCCCAGGGGAGGGGGCTGTAAGGTGACTTTGCACTGAGCCCCCCAGGGCTAAAGCTGTCGGCGGCAGTCTGCAGTCTGCTGCCGCCCTCTCAGAGGAGCATCTCGTGGTCTTTGCCTGGAGATGGTTTATCGGAAACAACAGCAGCTTCGTACAATAGAGACCAAAACAAGGCCCATCTTGAACAGGTTAAAAAGCGCATTTGTGTATATATAAACACGATATCAGTGTTTGCTGAAAGGGCTACGTCCTGCTACTCGCCCCCGGCAAAGCGCCCCCGTCCCGCTTACCCGGGCAAATCCACGGTGTGACATCAGAGGACAAATTCGCCTGTTTCAGAGTCCTGAGATTAGCAATGTTGGGCATGTTGGAGCCCAGTGAGCGGGAGGCAGCTGCATACACACACACACAAAGCCACCTAATGGCAGTTCCACAATGCTGCCAACAAACACAATCTTTGCCTTTCATCACCCTTATTTATCTGCCTCTTTTGTCCATGGTGATTTACCGTGTTACACGGACAACTGTAGAGACCAAGTGCTGCTGGTGGACTGTAAAAGTGTGGAAGGTACGCACAACTGGAGAGCACAAACACTCCTGTTCATAAACACAGCTGAAAAATGCACAAGATGGTGTCGTGAGACCTGAAGCTCCGGAGCGCTGCGGCGGCCCCTCCTCCCTCTGCTCAGGTCAGGACAGTCTGAGGATGCGCTGCTACCGGCAACAAGTCTCACCTGCCTAAAACATCACTCCCTGTAACTCCTCAGTTAAGAGTCCTGGAAGAGACCGTGGGACACAGGGACCGCTCATGTGGAAAACGGAGGGTCTCGACACTGGAGCTTCAAATGACCAAGAGGCAGCTTTGTGTGACGCTGAATGCAGCGCACCAGATTTAATGGTGCTTTGATCTCACAATCCTCCAAGAAAGTGAGGCTGCTACTGTCACCTGGGCCCCCAGGCTGTCATCTCCAGATATGGGTCACCTAGCATCTGAAGTCCAGGGCACAGAGTGCCGTAGCCAGGGCAGCGTACAGGTGGGAGGCGTTGAAACGCAGGCTGTACACTGGGCTGCTGGTGGAGGACGACAGCTGGAAGGACTGTGGGTGGGGCCACGGACAGAGGTGAAGAAAAGGCGGAGTTAGAGCTGCCACACCCTCAGGCACTAACATCAGTGGACATAAATGGCTCACCTTCAAACAGCCAGTCTGCCGCTTGTCCCACAGGCGCACAACTCCGTAGTGGGCGGAGCCACTGGCGATCATGTGGCTGCCATTGCTCTGGAGGCAGTAGAGAGCACTGTCGTGTGGCTCCTCCCACTCCATGACGCACTTCCTGGTATTTAGAACAGAAGCAGTGAGGAACTGAGTAGGACCAGGCTGGACAGAACTTTTAGAACTTTATTTCGCTTTGTTTTTTCAACCCAGCGAGATTGCAGACATGTTATTAACCAGAAACATGACCAGCGTGAGCAGATTCTAGCTGTTTTGAATGATGTCTTAAGTCTAGTAAACAGGTGACAGTGTTTATTCAGCTCCTTTATGTCTCATCTCTATGTATTTCTGCACCATTAGTACCCTGACACAGAAAGGAGGCACCAGTCACAGTTACTCTCATGTACTGCAGGGTCCCCAGGGCAGGGAGCTCTGGGTCACTGGCGATCAATACTCCATTAAAGGGTTATTAATAACTAATGTGGTGGGGCGTCCAGGGCACCTGGCAGACAGCGAGCAACAGGGGGGTGTCGTCTAGCCAGCAGTCCTCTGGGGGGCCCTGTGCCCCACCCATGTGGCAAAAACATTGTTTACCAGCCAAGTGCTTGGTTTCACAGGGCACCTTTGGGGCACAGCCAAGTTCCACCCACATCACGCGAGTGCTGAAGTTGAGCCCCCCCCCCCCCCCCTCTGCATTATTGAAGCCCAGAGATGGACAATTTACTGCCCTGTCCCTCTACAGCCCACAGGCAATCACCTCTCATTTGTGCCTCCTGACTGACCTGGTCAGAACACACACCTAACCACGTTTCACATTTACACACACATACCTACCTGGAGCTGACACGGAGGTCCCAGTAACGAATGTAGGTGTCGAAGCCACAGCTGAGCAGTAGGATGGGAGACTCAAAAATGACGTCCAGGACCCCAGCACCACGTCGGAATGGTCCGCCCACGTTTGTCACCAGCTGCCCCCTGCCAGAGAGAGAGAGGGTTCAGTGGGAAAGTAGCAGAAGCACTTTGTTTTCACACCTGTCTGAGAGTTGGGGAGAGGGGCAGCTGTGCTGGAGACGTGGCATGATACCTGCTCCCCTCAAGCCTATCCGCGAGCTTGACGTCTCAACTAAAACACTGGTCCCCAACTGCAGAATCACACACAGCTGGATGCGCTAATGATAGATTCTGCGTTTCCTTTCCTTTGTCACATAAAAATTAATTAAAATTTTGTTTTCCCTTTTTCATACTCTAAGTATCAATATCTAAAATATAAATCATTTTCTGTCATAAACTGTATATACGTATGTGTACCTTTATCACAGACGGAAGTCTAACGGGTGCTGGGCTGATTGTTGCCTAGGGGGCGCCAGAGATCCTTGCACCAACTCTGGTAGGAAAATCAGACTCCTGGGGGCCCCAGATACATTTTGGAAAGTGCCGGTAATGAATCAGTGTGTTAGAAAGGGGGATCCTGGGACCACTTGCTGTGCCTGCAGGAGCTGCAGAGAAGAGCTTATTTCTCTAAAACCAAACAGGAAGTGCTCATGTACCTGATGGCAGAGCCGATCACTGAGCCAGGGTGTCCACTGGAAGCTGCAGGGGGCCTCTGCAAGCATGCTGCACGTGAACTCTCAAGAAACAGGATGGCAATTTGTGTGACCTGGCAGCCATCAAAGCCCCCTCTGCTATGGAGGGTGCCAGGAACTAGGTGGCGACTGTGAACTCAGAAGAGTCACAGGTCCCTCTTGTGGGCTCTTCGTGCACCTGAGATCACGGGGCCACCGCAAAGGCAGCAAGCAGAAGATTCTCAATACAACCTGCTCTGCACGTCACCAGGACGTCAACTGTAGCCATAGTAGGCACAGCCATAATGTCTTGTGAGCGTTGAGCATGGGATGACCCAGACGGCTCTGCTCAGGGCTCCTTCCTACTGCGTGTTGTAATGCACGTCACACAGTCATGCTTAGCTGCGGTTTCCCAGCATGCCCACGAGCAGCCCTGTTTGTCTTGGTAGGGAACAGTTGCACAATATGGCCTACTGGTTGTGATGAAAACAAGCCTGAGGTGCCAGGTCAATAGGGTGAGGGTCTGTGATCCAGTCCCCTATGGCCTCCCACAGCGCCTTGCAGCAGCTGTTCAGCTGGGCATGCAGACTCATGAGGGCGGTAGCGCCCCCCACAAACAGGTCTGTGCTCTCGCAGGAGACAGGTGTCCCTCTTCAGCTCCTGTCCTGCAGTAGCTGGAACCCGGGATGTACGATAACCCTCCTTTAGCCAAGCAGGAAGACTCAGAGCCCGCAGCCCCAGGCACACACGGCACCCCTATGCAGCCTTCAGCTGATTGACACACTGATACCTGTGTGCAGACACACCTGAGAGCAGGCTGGATCCCAGCGGGGGAGGGTTAGGTCACCATGCACTCAGGAAACCACGGCAACGGGACCAGCATGCGGTGAAATTCCTGTGTCGCCAAGGTGTTGGACGACCCACGCCGGAGCGCGAAGGTAAATGGCTCCAAATCTGCGATGCACGCCAGAAGGTCGTGGTATTCTTGAAGGTTTTTCCACTTACGTGCTTCCATTATGTCATCAACGTTAAGATCAAAATCCTCAGATCGTTATTAGAAACTGAGCTCCTTCCCAAATACAGCACCTATAAAGTACACCCCCTTAGGGCCAAATCGACTATGAAAACCACAAATTAGAGTGAAGCTACAGACAGCACCGAGGGGTGTGACGTCCAAATCAACACAGGCATCAGCACATGAATGCAGAAATGCGTAAATACATTAAAGTGTATTTGTCTGTTCAGAATCAAAAAAGTCTAAGGAAATAACTCAGATTCATTATTGTGAAAACACTAAAATATGGAAAACTGTACTTTGTACAGTTATGGTATGTCTTACAGCGACCCACAAAGCCATCGTGGTGAACCTGCTTTAAATGCCGACATGTCATTTCACCATCTGCGGTATCTTTGCGGTTTTTCTGCTGGTCGTGCTCCTTCCTGGAAGTTCTCGCACCTGTAAGCCGGTCTCGGGTCGTGGGCTCGGCTGCCACTCGCGGGTCGCACTCGAAAGATCAAACCCAATACTCCATTACTCAGCCCAGCCCTGCTAAAAATACAGTGCTGAAAGCTCCAGCACCTTGGGCATCTCGCATTTCCCTGCCACTTTGTGCCGGAAACCCCTTTATTCCCAGCACACAGTGTGCTGCTGGTTGACCTGGTGCAGATCAGGTTTAAGATGAGCTTAGTGACTGGGCCCCCTTTGAAGTGGCCCGACTGGTCAGAAGCTACAGTTATGGTGGATCTGCAGGTTCAAGTTCCACCTGCTCTTAGCTGTGCAGATGGAGGTCAGAGGGTGTCTTCAAACTGGCAGTCAACAGTGACCAGTAAAGCAGAGGACACGTCACTCGAGTAAAACGCCCTGATCGAGCTGCTCCTTCTATAGATATCGTAACAGATTATTTCTTTTTGATGTTCATCTGATTGATAATGAAAACAATCACACTGGCAAGCAAGCAACGCCAAGCTGGGTCATCAGCTGTACCCAAAGCCACCAATATGCTCCTTTACCTCTAATCTCTTCCTCTGTCAGGAGTAGAAAGTGTGAAGGCAACATCCACCCTAATCCTTCCCACCCACAACATTACAGGCTCTAATCCTTGCATTCGAGGGAAGCAATACACTACACCACATCACAATCATTTCATGTCCAAACACACTGGGCCAAGACAGTGTTATCAGTCTTGGTCGTGATATGTGAGACCTGGACACTCCACGTGCAGCTCGCTCACCTTTCTGTGTCCCACATGCGCAGAGGGGTCAGGTCCTCGCAGCAGGACGTCCCCGTCACGAACGAGCTGTGGGAAGAAGAGAAGGCCGTGAGCCTGCCGGCATCCACAGAAAGTCCACTGAAATACGCCGGTGTGCTCCAGGCAAAGGGCTCGGGGTGGTGGAAGTGCAGCCCTCAAACTCAGGACCACAGCTGGATTCCAAAGCCATAAGTACGAGAGTTAGACACTCAGGACAGAGTGATTCGACGCAGGTGGACTCAGGGTGACACAGAGACGTAGTCAGTGTGAGAGTGACCAGGTTGCTGGGGACTGAGCATCACACTCTCTGATCCACTCTCCCCCCCTGCCTCCCTTGGAGACCACAGTAGGCACAGTAGTCCTTAGGCCCTGAGAAACCAAAAGGTTCAAAAAGGCTTTAGCAGAAACAGTTGGCTCAGGCAAGACAAACACCGTGTGGTCAACTCAACGGTCAAAGGGCCTTGGATTCCGCACCACTAAAGACCTGGAGAAGAATGACAGTGAGAGATATGGGTTTGGGCCAAGTACTTTCCGACGGGTTCTGTCAGGTTCAGGCTCAGCAGTTTCCACTTGCTTTGATCTGATGGGTCTGTCCAAGCCATCCAGGCCGAGCCCTGCTGCCCCTCGAGCCAGCGCCCCCTCCCCGTCGCCAGACACACCGAGACACAAAAAGAAGGGGAACAATCCTACCCTCATCAACATTCTTGCTAGCATCGGTAGCGCTGGCTCTCCAATGTTCAGCGGGCGGGGCGTGCGCTTAATGGCTCTGAGAGGGGGGGGTGCTGGAAAGGGGCGGGTCAGCTGCAATTACAGAGCCGCCTCCCACGGGTACCAGAAGGCCCCCTGCTGGGCGGTCCACCGCGGTGCCTGTGTGCTTCGTGTGGGAACACTTGGTGCTCTCGTCCCTTCATTGTTGCACTCTCTTTCTTCCCTTCTTCTAACTAATTGAATTTTTGACTGCTAAGATGGAGTGTGCAGTGGGGGTGGGGCCCATACAGAGGTCAGAGGTGAGGCCCCTCTGCTGTGAGAAAGGGCCCGTTTGGGCAGTGTACCCGGCACTCGCGCTCCTTTTACTGTTTCAAAGGCTCTGCCCTGCTGTAACTTTGTGGTTTTGCTTGACAGGTTTCAGACAAAATGCAACAAAAGTGCCCTTTGCCACCTCTCCTGTGGGGGCGCTTCTCCCTCCAGTGAGCCGCGAGCTGACAGACGAGGGTCCATCTCCTCCCCGCCCCGCCCGGGTGTCCGTGGTACTGAGGTCTGACTGACCGCTCTGTAGCCCAGAGAGGCGTGTTTGCACGAGACCTGCAGGCATTTCAGAGATTCAGAGGCTTCAGATGGCAATAAAGAGCAAGTAAAGGTCGAAGGTCAGCCAGCAACTGGTGTGGCGGGAGAAGAGCTCCCTGGTGAAAGCTCCAAGGACAGCGCCTGTCCTGTTGCTCAAGTCCCTTTTGGCTGATCCGACTCTTCAAACATGGAGATGATCTCTAAACCCTACTGCTAGCATGACCCATGTTCACACACAGATGATGCCACATAGGAACATCTCTGAAGGGATGTACACCCCCTATTGTGTCTGAAAGTATGGCAGGCTCTTTCTTTATAGTTACATTTACTTATCTCACACTTCTCCCCAAAAGTCAATTACAGTGTTGAGCTACTTACACTGATTTACCCATTTATACCACAGAGTAATGTTTACTGTATCAGTTCATGGTAAGTACTATATTAGCCAGAGACAGGATTCAAACCTGGATCTTTCATGCCCTTCATAACCAAATACATGTAGCTCTAACCATTACACTATAAAATGTTTAAATTATTACCAGACCTCATAATACTTAATAATAATAATAATAATAATAATAATAATTAATAATTACTTAATTAATATACCTTCAAATTGAGAAACCAGAAGGTTTTCAGTTCTGGCTCCAAAGTGGTGCAACTATTTCCTCTGTCCTCCAGCTGGCTGTGAGGAGAACACCATCCACTGTCAAGCTCGACCAGGGGTGTCGTGAAGATACTGGTTCCTTCATCAACGGGCATACAGATCAGATACGGAGCTCACGTGGAGTGGTCCTGTCCAGGGCCAGCGACACCACAATATCACCACCACCCACCTACCTGTCAGCCTACATAAACACACTACCGACACTATAAAGACTTTTTTCTCACCACACTGAACACGGACACCACCTGGGGCTGAAACATTCACAAACAAGCCACTCACCCTGCCGGAAACTAATTATCAAATTGCTCATTTCCTCTCAACATCCATCTTTAGGAGCCTCTTCTCTTCTGATCTCGTACCTGCTCTATAAACACTCACTATGTTACATGTTTCATTGAGAACAAAAAAAAAAACAACTTCAGTCTTGTACACTCCTGCTGGTGTAATGTACACTGGTAAAAACAGTGCTGTTGGACCAAGTGACTGTACTTCTACAACTGCGTGCCTTATCAGTGACCTACTGAAACACACCTCAGGAAAGGAGCATCTCCACCTGTCACCTGCTCCACACACTTCTTCCACAGCCTCAGACACGGCTAAGAACGATTAGGTGGCACAGCAGCCAGTGGGTGAAACGTGTTCCAGTTACAGTTTCCTCCATGTTGGACTTTTAGTGCATGACTCAACAAACGCACCACCCATCCAACACACTGCAGGTGTCATTGGAGATTAAATCCTTCCCTGTTCGTTTCACTTTTGCTACCAGGAAACTGTCAAGATGTTGTATATCTTCTGCTTCAGTTCACCAGGGTCAGAGTAGCAATACACATGGTGGCTGTAGGCCTGCAGCGCTGGGCTGGAAAAGCAACCAGAGGAGTGACAGGTGAAATGCAGGAGCAGAGGAGCAGGTGAGCACCATCACCTGCACAGCGGGGCTTTGCAACTCATTCATCTGCACATGAAGTGGCCTAATGGAGGCCAGACGGCCAGATCCGCTTACACTGAACACACTCTCACGCACTTATACACCTGGGGGGGCCACCTTGCCCTCCCCCAGGCCAGGCACCCCCAGCTGCGCCTCGGCCGCCGGCCCGCCCTGCGCTTTAGATACATCGAGCGTGAAGTGAGAACAATGCCATTTGCAGCACAAGAGGCTCCCTTTCTTCTGAGGTCAAATTAAAACACCACCGTGGGACAGCCCCCACCACAACGCCCCCTCCTGCCCCATCTCACTACAGAGAGACCACCGAGACGTCTCGCACACACTGCAAACGGCACAGCCCCCAGTCTAACCACCCAACCAGAGAAAGCCTCATGGAGAAAGACACTAAATGCTGTAGGAAGGAAATCAAGCTGCCGCAAATGGGATTGAACAAGAACCAGCCGCTCTTTTCCCTTCTACAAAAAAAACCACTGGGGTTCGAGGGGTTTCCTTAGACACTGACTCCATCAGTGAGCACAGGAAGGGTATCCGGGGGATTTCATAGCAATAACTACAAGGTTCTGGTTACAGTTGATAAGTACACCATTGGACCTGCACCATGATACCTACAGGACCTGATCACTCCCTACAGCCCAGCCAGACTGCTACACACCTCCATCTCTGGCCACTTCATGATCCCACTCACAAGGGGTCCAAAATCAAAAGCTTTCCAGTTCTCAGTTTTGTCCCCAATGTTCCTCATAGCTGTTGAAAATCTCAAACCCATGTCTTTCAGAGCCTCTCCTCTCCTGACAGTTACATAAACAAGTCCAACACCATCTGCTGTGATTATCTATGTATTTACTGTTTGAACATCACTTCTACAGGCAGCCACTTGAGAGACATGAATGAGCAACATGGTTGTATAAGATCAACAAACTGTGTGTGTCTAAAGCTCTTCATCTGTTGTTGTTGAACCTTTGTTTCAGCTCAGTAGTACAATGGTTTGGAGAAAAATATCTGATAGCAACTCAAAGAAAACTTAACTCGGACCGTCCCTGTAAAAGTGAATAAGGTGCACGGACAGCTACCAGTAACCATGCTGTGAAGCCAGTGGGCTATACAGACAGGTGGTGCCGCACTGCTGAACCACAGGAGCAGTTCCCAGTGTTGGGGCGACTGATTTATTTGCACTTAGTGGGTCTCCAGGTTAGTTGACACCTCAGTTTCTGCGAATTTTAATTAACCTCTCTTCGGCTGGCTGTGAGAGGCACAGCTGCGTGTTGAGGCCACCGGGCTGCACTGCCATATCTGGAGAATTAACGGTGTGGATAATCTTCCATCGTTCCAAAACGTGCACCCTGGGCTGCAGAGGCAACGGGGCCCTCGCAGCTTACCTGAACCGCAGTAAAACAGGTGTGCGGACGAGCTGGTCCTGTGTGGGCGGAGACACGGCCGAGCAATCAAAGAGCCAACAAGCACGACCCGTTGGCTGCCACATCCGGACACCTTTCCGCTTTTTCGTGTGTCCTCGTGCACGATGGCACAGCAGAGCAAGGAGAGCTGGAGCCAGCGGAGATCAAAGGCGACCGAGCAAAGCAGGTGGAGCACTAGATATCTCCCCGTGGGTGCTCGTCACAGCGCCACCAAGAAGGCACAGCAGCGTCACGACACACTAAGCAACAAGTAATCTCTGTGTTCGACACCAAGGTGACACACTTACTCCTCTCCTACATTTGCACATCACAAGTGCTGATCCTGACTTCACAGCTGATTGGGACGGTAAATACACGCTGACACCCCACTGTGCTGTGACCTTTACCTTTAAACAGCTTAGCTCAGCAGAAGGGAGTTAGCAGAATACCCAGGTGTGCAAAAGTACTGCAGTAGAGCTGCGTGTTGAGCTGGTGAGTAGTGTGGTGTGACAACCAGAGTGGTGGGAGGTCCACATGCCACCAGCATCTCCACACATGGCTTCCATTAACCCCCTTTTATTGTCCACGTGACATGACACAGCGGGCGACTTTGAACCCGGGAGGGCCAGGGTGAGGGGACGGCTGCTGGAGTCAGAGGTCAGCTGGCAGGACAGGATTCCTCTCCCCAGAGAGGATGGTCCAGTACCACATATGTAAGAGCAGCAACTCGTGCAACATTCAACACAAGTTTTGCATACCCTGGTGAAGCAAACCCCAAGCATCTCCACAACATCCAAACAGAAAGTAAGAGCCAGAAACGCACCTGTACCGTACCTTAGAGAGGGGCTAATGGCCACAGACCACACTCGATCGTAGGTTGGGATCGTATGTGCACATTTGCCGCACTGTTCTGACGACAACATCCACACCTGGAAGAGCACAGGTAAGACACGTTCACGGGGGTTCACAGAGACAGAGGTAGGTGTTCGGTAAACTGCAGGACCACAGAGTGATATGCAAGGTTATGGCAGCTCCTCTTTCAATAAACAACAAATGCATCACTTCCTTTCTGGTTTATGAGACATTGGAAAAATTTGTGTTCTCATAGTCTGTACTACCTGGGCAAGCAGTTATTATGGATGGTGTGTATAATGATAAACATTAAGTGTGTGCGTGTGGTGGACCCACCACAGCCGCCACCTACCCGTGCGGTGCGGTCCCTGGAGCCGCTGACCACAACACTGCCCTGACAGTCCACACAGTTCACCTCCTGTCGGTGGCCACAATACTCCACCACCTGAGGGCTCCACCTGTGACGAGCAATGATCTTCCCATCTCTGGGGGAGGGCAGAAGGAGAGTGTGAAGGAAACGCCTCCCAGGGAGGCTCAGGGCAGGCATGTTGGGCCCTGCTGTTAGCTGCTGAACAGATACTTCTGCCACTCACAAACCCAAGTTCTCCTACTCCTCCCAAAAAGAAGTTATTCATTTCCCAAAATCCCCCTGTTCTGAAGGTGCTCAAATTACCATTATTACTTTTGGAAAAAATTATTAGTGCCCCCACATTTTTAAAGCTGCTTATATTGTCTTCTTATTAATATCTTGTTGAACTGTTGTTTTATCTGAGGTGAACTGTGTGGTTCTCAACGTAAAAAAAAAAACTCTCGCTGGTTAGTACTCCATTGTACCTCTTTGAATGTGAAACACATTGATGCTAAAAGGCTCCTTTTCTGCAGTAGCAGTGGAGCACAAAGTGTGTTCGGCTTGGGTTTTAAACACTCAGTTTGGCTCTTTTTAAACTGAGTTTTCAGATGGGGGGCACCCTTACAACAGGCATGAGAGGTCACTGTGGTGTAACAGTACAGCAAACAGACAACCTTGACCATTTTGGGAAAAGACCACATTTTTAATGATTTAACTTTGTTTTACCCAGCTGTCCTTACATCAGTTTACGTGGCAGCCTGAACGCTGGACAGCAACTTCGCTCTAAAATGTGTTTAGAATATTGACAACTGGCTTTGTTTTATAATCATTTGTAATATCCACACGTTTGACTGTCTTGTATCACTAGACTGTTCTGTACCAGTGTATTATTTTCTGTCTCTCCACGTCTTCTACAACATGGTTTGAGTGACACCAACTTTGCTATGTGCATCTTTGACTTTAAACAGTGACATTTGATCTAAAATGGCAGGACTATGGCCACTAATGCTAATATACTGAATCATTCCAGGGTTATGGGTGGATCAGTACATGAAATGAGAGGTAACTACACCTGGACCACCGTGGGCCCTGAAGAGCGTGACGTCACAGTGCTGTGGTTAAAACACCCTCTCACACCCCGTGTCGGCGGCTGTGGATGAACCTCACCCTCCGGCGCTCACAAGGTGTGTGTCTGTCACAACGAACGCACACACGTCCTCCTGGTGTCCCGAGAAGACAGCTATGGGCTTGTGGAGCCTCGTAGTAGAGGCACAAAGGCGGTACACCCTGATGTCTGCTGCGTGAGACAGGTACAGCACATCTCTGTCCAGCTGTATCCCCGACATGAGGCTGCAGATGCAGGGAGAGAACCACAGTTCAGGGTGAAATTCAAGGTGGTGTTTCAGCCCTTAAGTGATTCATTCATAAGGAAACAGCATCTAGTCGCCTATGTGAAACTCCTCACACACCTGTGTTTGTATCACCAGCTGCACTTACTTGGTCCTCCACCTGAGGAGAATGTGGCTCCGGAGGTGTCCCCGTTCCCAGTTACGGGACACCCTCACACGCTCCTTCAGAGGGATCTCAGGGTATCTGCAACAAAACAGTCACAGCACACCCGAATCACAAAAGAAATCCTAGGGGAACAGTTTTTAGCCTCATGAAGCTGAAAGACGGCATAAAAAGTCATCACACGTTGTGGAACGTCTTCAGTGTGTAGAGTGTTTTCTGTGTTGGTTTCATGTTTGTTTATCGCATTCACTTCAAGCTCAACCGTAACTAATCGTTACACCTCCGCACAGCTGTACAACATGAACTTAAAGACACGCATGACTACAGAAAGTGTCCAGTACAGCTTACGAACCGCAGAAAAGTGCATAGCGGGGTCTCCCGCGCGCTTAGCGCGAGCTCTTACGCACGATTCGTACGCATCCAACGTAACTACGCCAGAACGCGGCGGTGGCGGCAGTGCGGGCTGCTCACAGGTCTGCGCCGGGGCGCGTGAGCCCTGAGTGGAGGCTCTGCGTGGCCACGCCCCTCCACACGGCGTCGCGCCTCGTAAACAAGTACAAGGTGCGGCACACCTGAGCGAGGCGGCCGAGCGCACGGCAGTCCAGGTACGAGAGAACGAGGTACAGCACGTCCTCGGGCAGCTGCAGCAGTAGCGCCATTGCGCGCTACGTCGCACACTTCAGACCTTCCTTCCGGCGCGCGCTCACGCGGAACCGCTGTCGGAGACGCGCCTTCGCAGCCCTGTGGCGTCCGTGACGAAGCCAGTGTCTCCGAAACCCGCACTTTTCCATGTTCCCCTCACTGCGGGATGAACGCACCCGCGCAGGACGCCATCGCGCTGACGCGCCTCGCCGGTCACGTGGGCCGCCGGTCACGTGGCTAGCTTCTGGCCGGCGGGTTTTTAATTTTGCTCGGGTTTTGTTTATTGCGGGGAAACCTTAAATCGGCGAGTTTAAGCGCAGTTTTCTACACACGTGATCACAGTTGTTTGTGCGGTGGTGCAATAAAGGGCACGTGCTGCCTGTAGGCTGTGGAAATGAGCCACCGAACTGTACCTAATGCGGAAGGAAGCGCAGGTGTCTGCGGGGGGTTCGCCCTCAGAGCAGCACCTGTCACCCACCGGTTCAAAGGTCACTCTATATAATACGATTAACCGGGAGCGGTGAGATAGTTTCGACGTTTGTTGCGCTTGAGAACAGGCACCAGAGGTGAAGTGTTCTTCGCCTCTATTGACCAGAAGAAAAGCGCGTCTCTCGTTTCTGCAGAGAAACACGTCATTTTAAGACTCAAAAATCGTTTATTGTCGAACACCCTAAGGCACAAATACGAGGGAGCACAGAATGAAGATCCTTGGGTCCATAGTGCACAGAACAAGGGGAAAGAAAATTTAGATAATGAGTAATACAAATATAAGATTATTTATGAATGTAGTGTATAAATAAATACAGAAATATATATGTACACCTGCACATATCCATATGTATACATACAGTACATGCACATAAGCAGTACGTAAACCTACAGATACACATGCACATACAGTGCTGATCAGACCTGAGATGTCGGGGTTCCGCAGCCTGACAGTCTGTGGTGAGAAGCTCCTCCTCAGCCTGGTTGGTGGTTTTAACTCTCAGGTTGCAGTAGTGTCTCCCAGATGTCAGTGGTGAGAACAGGTGATGGAGAGGGTGAGAGGGAACTGTGGTGATGTTGCAAGCTCTCCTAATGTACCACTTGTTTCAGGTGGTCTGGATGGTGGGTAGTGAGGTCCTGTTGATGGACTGGGCATCTTCACTTCCCCCCTGTAGAGCTTGCTGGTCAGAAGCAGTGCAGTTCCCACCACAGACCAAGACAGGACGTCAGGATGCTCTCTGTGACACATCTGTAGAACCTGGTGAAGATGGGAGGTTGTGCCTTTTTCACAAGATGAGTTGTGTTGTGGGTCCAGGAGAGGTCAATGGGTCCCAGATTTTAGACAGCAATGCCTTACCTGAATGTGTGTTGCCCCCCCATCTTCCCCAAAATTAATCAATGAACCAGAAAGGACATAAAAAGGACAATAAAGATTTTATTTCTAGCCAATTCTTCACATACAAACTTATTCTTAAAACTGCACAAAACATTTTTAACCCATGAGACAGCAAATGCAAAAATTTTCCAGGAAGCATCCCCTCCAGCACACACACACACACACCCACACAGAGGTTAAGAGCACCTAAAGCAGAATTTTCAAGGGATGGCAAGTGGTACAGTGGTTAATGCTGTCGCCTTCTATCCCTTGACCCAGGCCTGAATCCCACATCCTTGATCAAGGTGCTTTCACTGAATTGAAGCAGGAAAATTACCCTGGTGTATGCTTGGCTAAAACAGTGTAAGATCCTTCAGAGGCGGGTCTGCTGTATTGACTACCCTTTTCCTCATCTTTTTAGTGTTTTCTCAATTTCCTTTCATTGCAACTGTCAGAAGCTGTGTGTTTGCTCTAGTCAATACCAGAAGTGTGTGAGATGTTTATTGAAAGTGACTCAGCTATCGTACACAAACATTTACAACCCAGAGGTGTGAGTTGGTGCCACTCACAGACACACAGATGTTGCTGTGGAGACGCATGGTGCAACGGCGCTAGTGAAGGGCCGCGTGTCGGGGTGTGGCCTGACGGGAGTGGGTTGCCTGTTCCACGTATACACTGGTGGGGGTCACTGTCCAAACACCACACCTCCCGCACATCATTTATGAGTGGGTTTCCAGCTGAAAAGGCAGGGTAGGGCTGGATTGTCACTTTGATCTGCCTCCTGCGGGGGAGGAGCTTACTGGCCTGACCAACACATCAGGCCCTAGCGGCTCAGTTACCGACAGTTACTCTGGAAATGCCGGGACAAACTGCAGATCACAGCTGCAGCGGAAGTGTAAACACACACTGCTGCTCCAGAAGACCAAATACACAGCCAATGACATTGCGAGCACACACTTTGTGCGTGTGCATGTGTGTGTGTGTGTGTGTGTGTGTTTGTCTGGACCATGCTGCCTTATTACCACTACCATTACTACCACTTCCTACAGAGGAATCTAAAATGCCACATTTCTGGTAAGCTGATCAGAAATTTATGTTATTTTTGGGTGGCATCTTTAAAGAAATTATTAAAATAAGAGTGAAACTGGAATGACTGTGTGATACTGTAACATCGCAGAAATCAGTGCGACTGTACGAGACTTTTGAGATGGGTGTGTCCATGTTCATAAAGGCCAGGTATCTGCTGGAGGAGCTTGCAGAGATAAAGAGGAAAGTGACAGATGAGGTTCTCGTTCACAGCTTCTCGGTTAGCATTGCCAGTTAGCATTGCAGGAGGAGTCCTGCTGAGGGGACACTACTGGGTCCGGCCCCCCTGCCTGCGCTCGCACCTGCGTTCAACATTAAGTGTGTTCGCACAGACGGCTGAAACCCCACAGAGAGCATCCTCTGGCGGGACCCAGCAGTCAGCAAGGACCACTGAGGAAATGGCTAGTTGCCCATAATCAGAAAAGCCCAATTGCCACATGCTGCTGTAACACACTGTTACTACATACCGCGGTGTACCGCTCTAATTTACAGCACGCTTTGTTATCCAGCACCGCTGTGTTCCAGAGTTTCCCGTCTCGTAGTGCTGTGCTCAAGCGAGGGTCGCGCTCTCCGGCCACCCTGCTGTTCTATGGCCCCCGCAGGGGAGCTCTTACTGCCTTCAATTGCCCCCCAGTAAGTGACCGTGTCTGTTTGCAGGACGTCAAGCATGTTGGGTGAGACTTCGTAAAGCGGATGAAAGCGACACTGTGGCTCCGCCTCTGCGTCACACCAGCAGCTGACCGGAAGGTGTGACTTTTCCCACAACGTCTCCTGCTTCACACCATGCTGATTTGAAGCAGAGGGAGGAGAAGCTGAACAGGAGGCCTCTTCTAAACTTCTCAAGGTGGGCAGCCTGAAATGCGTGCAGCACAGAAGGCTGTGACCGAACACCAAGAGTCTGAGACAGAGCAGGTTGGCGGGGGGAGGTTGGAAAGGCAGAACCAGCAAGCCGTGGCTGAACAGGGCGATGAAGCTGTAAAGTTCCGCCGTCCCGAGCAGTGATTTGTGTGCGGTTGGTGATCCCTGACTGGGCTCTGTATGTTCTCTGTGGCTGTGTGTTTGCCTGTCCAGTATGGCTGTGACGCAGCGCTCACCAGCAACATCTCCTGGGCAGACAGGCCACAAGTCTCTGCTAAGGGTGCCGGTATCAATTTATTACCCATTCTTAAATAAATATTTCCATCATTAACTTCACTTTTCACATTCTTGAATAAAAAAACTAATGTGTATAAAAAGGAAAACAGCCTCTGAGTACTTTGTGCATGTAGGAATTTTACAGCTCAGCAGAAGAAACTTGCCGTTGAGTTTGAGTGTTTTAACCGCTTGTTTTGCTGCCGGAAGCGACCTGCCAACTCTCTGTGTGTGTGTGTGTGTGTGTGTGTGTGTGTGTGTGTGTGTCCCAGAGACCTTCAGGTCTCTAGGAGGTGCATTGGTCAGTCGGAAGCTGTCACTCACCCCACACACAGAGGCCAGTGTCTCACTGCTTTCTAAACTAAGGCTTCCATAAAAAAATAGATTCATCTCCCTTTTCACCTTCTTCCTCAGGAATTACAAATGATCAAATATTAACAATATATCTGCCTGTTTTATTGTCCATCGTGCAGGTCAGTGCTGCACTGAGTGGTGAGTGCGTTTAGTCCGTCTGTTGAAGGGGAAGTTGATGAAGTGGAAGGGCCGTTGCTCGGCGACCAGGTGCCCTCGCGGCAGCCGCTTCATGAAGTGCACCTCTCGCTGGTGCTGCCGTGTGCGGGAGCCCTTCCTGGGCCGGCCACGGCGTGTAAAGGCCATGTACCACCCCGCATGGCCCACATTCTGCAGAGCTGTGTAGTTGTTCTCCAGGACAATTTCCGTGAAGATGCAGTCCTTGCCCTGGCCGTTCTTCTGTGAGAGAAGGGAGGGAGAGGGGGTCCGTGTTGTGTCACAAGGGATGGAGTGAGTCCTAGATTCTGCCCCGAGTCACCCCCCCCGTGCATGGAGCATGTGCTGAACACATTATGCTCAGAGATCAAGGGGCAGAAGGGCGTACAGGGGGTAATGACATGTTGCCCCAAAGTAAACAGGAGAGTGGGGCACCGCCACGGGTCAGTGCCTCCTCAGACTGTTCACCGTGTCAACTGCCGTTGTGCAGCACCACTTCACCCAATCGGCAGTCTTCTTACAACTGAACAAGCATTTATTGCTCCGTTTTGGACGTTAAATGCAAAAACCCATTACAGTCATCTGACATTTTTCTGCAAAGTGACCTACAGAGTTAATCTGCTTAGAATGACGGTCCATTTATATATCAAGGTCATTTTTACTGGATCAATTCATGGTAGAAACATTGAATCAAGAGAACTACAGTAGGAGGTGGGATTTGAACCTGGAACCTAAATTACTACTACACTACCTGCTGGCCCCATCATAGCAACATTTAAGATGAGAGAAGGACTGAGTGATGCTGAGCCTGAGAGGACTGCTGTCACCTAAACCCCCCTCGGGAGCCCTAGTGAGCTATAACTGTACAGAATTCCAAAAACAGACAAAAATGCCATTACACCACAAAACCTACAGGACCCCGTCACTCCCTACAACCTAACAAAAGCAGTAAGATCCTCCACCTCTGGCCACTCTGAAACTGAATGTTTTTGTTTTCGCCCCTGATGTGGTGGAATGAGTTCTCTTTGTCCCTCAGAGCTGCTGAATTGCCCCCAAACTCAACGCTTTGAGAGCCACGTCCAGCTTCACACCCTCCCAGTTCAGGTACCTTTCCGATGAGCTTCCCCCTGTGGTCCATGCAGATGTAGAACCCGCTCTCTGCTCCTTTGATTCGGACCCGACTCCCGAAGGTGTCTGTCTCCACGACGAGTTTTGCTGGGGGACCAAAGTGAGATGTTAGCATGACTGGCAGGACTGTCCCGTGTCGGCGTGCGCATGTGAATACTATACTATACGTGAGCAGGTCAACATGCACACGCACATATATTTCACCTGGATAAAGGCCGCAATGAAAGTGCAGTTAAAACTCATAATAACTGTTTATTCACATCATCTGTGTCACAGAAAATGGGGGGGGGGTGTTTTTTGTAATTACAGCCATCCCACTCTGTCCGTATTCTCTCTAAGCAAAAGTTTGTTCTCACCACCCTTTCAAATTCACTGTTTCCGACTCTGGAAGAAGTTTCACTAGTGAAAACATTTAAGTCTGGACCAGAGGATGCACAGTGTTAGGAATGTCAAAATATTGCATTCACAGAGCAAGGCATTATGGGAAGTGTATGCAATTCCAGAGACATGTCTGTCGGCTCTTTTGGGTGTGTTAATTGAATAAATGGGAGGCAGCAGAGCAGTTAGGGGTAAAAGTTATGCTGAAGTGTATTTCTGGTATATCTCTGCATTTGACAGAAAGTGCACAATAATGAAGTTGTTCACAATAAACACGATGTGCTCAGTGGATCCCTACTTCACTTCTACTCATCAAGTGAACGGTGGGAATCCCCTCAGAGCAGAAACTCCAGTCCTGAATGATTTTTTGTGTTTACCAGTAACAAGAGCCAAGTGGGAGGGGATTTTCAAGGTTCGCTCTATAATGGTAATTGCGTCTCCAGTTTAGAACATTTCACCTTCCGAGCGAATTTCAAGGGATGGATTAAATTCTAAGGGGTTGCGGGATACCTGAAAAGATATAGGTACAGATATAAGTGCAGAGACCTATAGCTAAAGACAGATCTATACAGACATAGATATAAATTCAAATCTTTATAATGCTGAATCTGTTTGTCTGTCTGTCTCTGTGCTTTACGTGCAGCTTTATATTGCAAGCCACTGACTTGAAATTTAACATAAAACTACATTTCACACTAAGTGAGGTTTTTGTGTCAAGTTCATTAAACTCCAAAAGAGCTGCTTAATATTTAGAAAATTTTAATTTTAAATTTGATCTCTGACAAGGCTTGGAGATGGGGAAGTAGTGATATCACATGCTGAGCATAGGTAGCTTCCACTGCTGGATTTTCTCACTTCAAACACATATGGATCTACACGACCTTGACAGATTTTGACGGATGCATATTTTATTATTACTGTCGGCACATCAAATAAAAATGTAAAAATTAATGAGAAATTACACGGGACACACACACACAGCGCTGCACATGTTAGTGATGTAAGGGTAATATATAATTTGTTTTTTCTTCCCTGTCCACTTAAGACCAACACACACATCGCACTCTGTGGCATCTGCATGTCCAACAGCACTAACAACACTTACGGACTAAATACAACCACAAAACAGTTTGATGGTTATCTAATGTTTTTTCAACCATTGGACCACTACACCTTTTCACCTTTTTGACAGTGCCAGGTAACTGAGCTCCTGCTATATAGATGCCGACATAGGTGAAGTACAGTCTCAGTCTGAGAGGTTACAGTGCAGCAGCGTGTTGGATTTACAGGATTATTTCAGTGCAGCTGTTAAATTCCTTCCTCTGTTCAGACAGAATATTAAACTATACCCTGTTCTACTCCATTGTTGTTTTTTAGCCTTGTATAAACAGAGGAGCCTCGGGGCACCGTGTCCGAGGGGGGCAGCGCTCTGCACGCGCTCCTTGTCACCGCCGATGGCTCTAATAGGCCTCGAGTCTCCGAGGAGAGCCAGGTTCCGCAAGAATCTGAATCCAGTCCGTATTTTCTGTGCTTGCAACCCACCGCCGCGCGCGCACACGGACCGTCTGAGCAGCGAGCGTTTACAATAGTGTATTTTTAACAGTATCTGGGGGATGTGAACCAGCAACATGGTGGTGTCACACAAACCAGCCTGTGTGTTTCTAAAGCTCTTCATCTGCGGAGAAAAGCGGGACTAATGGTAACGTGTCAGCGTGTTGTCACGAGCGGGTAACGGGCCTCACCGTGCGCGTCCCCGTCCTCGGCCATGGCGTCCACGCGCCGGTCCTCCAGAACGCGCACGTGCTTGCCGCTCGTCCTGCTGTACAGCTGGTAGGTCCTGGTCAACCGGCGGCTCAGTCTGTCCGTGACCGCGCTCTGCTCGCTCACGTGGCGGGTGAAGTTGGGCGGGGACTGGAGCGCGACCTGCGCGACACGCCGAGGAGTGGGTGAGACGCGGGGCGACCGCTTCACATCGCCTGACGTCACACACCGTTCCTGTTTCTCATACCGACCCGGGCGACATGCTGTTAAAAAGCGCCCGTGAGGACACTTTCGTCTGGTAGCCGTAGCGCACGTGCGTCCCCGTGGCGCGTTTGGCTGTCGCCCGGACGGCTGCTGGTTCGAGGACCCTCAGTTAGGCACACGTTACTTCCCTTATGGCAACAGTACACACGCACACACACTTTGGGCCGGCAGGTAGACAAGTGGCTCGAGCCAGGAAAAAGGCTGTGTGTGTGAGAGTGAGTGAGTGAGCGTGTGTGCTGTGAAGTGCGTGTCCTTGAAGAGGGACATCTCCTCAGACCAGGTGTCCTTCACGCGGGACAGTCCGCCGAGATCGCCGTACCGGGCGGCACAGTGGCGCAGCGGGCAGCGCGGGTGCCTCGCGGTGTTTTCTCAGCGCGTTTCACATGACGTTTTTCACTGTAAAGTGACGTCAGTGTTTGTGTCTGTCTCAGATACTAATACTAACAATTACTAGTAACTACTACTAAACACTGTATTGGTTAACTATTAGTCTTTGTCGCTTTGGAGAAAATCGTCCGCTAAATGAATAAATGTACGTTTATTTTGTCGTTTGCTGAAAAGGTGCATTTTTGTTGCGTTCGATCCGCAGTTTTTCTGTAAATAACTGTAACTGTACAAACAGCCCGCGAGGACCGAGTCCGGCGGGGGGCGGGTGGGGGGCAGTGTGAGGAAAACATGTCAAGTTCGGTACCTGAAGGCAGCAGCAGAGCAGCAGGAAGCAGAGGGACCTGGAAGAGGGAAACAGCCGCTGAAAAACCGCGCGGAGCTCCATAAAATGCCCATTATTAACGACTGTGGGGTTAATACTGACCTGTTATTAATAATTATGCATAATTAGACTGAGATACTTCCATGTTATTAGTACTTCTGCGTGCTGTTATTCATATATTTGCAGATTATTAATATTTCCTCATGATGGGACCCACATGCGTATTATTTCTGCAGTCGGATTCGTGTATTTTCACATTATGAATCATTTTTATTTTATTTTATTTATATTCATACATTTAAGGATTTTTTCTGCACAGCCAGATTAAGCTTACAGCTGTATTAATATTTATACCCGGGTACTTACGGAGCGCTCGTGCCGGACGCCATCCTGAGTGTTGCGGTCCGGAGAATTTCGGCCACTTTCCTTCAGAAATGTTTTTTTTGTTTTTTGTTTTAAAATGACTGTCCCCTTTTCAGCTTCAGTTGGACCAGTTTTTAACAATCCAGAAGAAACGAGAAGAAGCGGCTCGAGGAGCCCATCGGCGGATTTGGGCTCTTCGGAGAAGCCGAGCAAGTGTCAGTCCACAGAAAAGTGGGAAAAATACATTAAAACTTAAAAAAAAACTGCAGCAAAACTGGGATGAAGCCAGATCAATAGCCGTGATTTTGCACGAAAAAAAGTTGGCGAAAAACCCTGAGGCGTCGGAAACCACATTAACCCATTAACTTTTGTATAGATGTGTGTGTGTGTGTACAGAATGTGTGTGTTTCGCTGTCACTGTCCGGCGTCCCTGTGCGCGCGAGCGGGAGTCCCGGTGACCGTCCTCTGTCGGTGCTGTGGACTCCCCTCCTCCTCCTCCTCCTCCTCCTCCTCCTCCCGGTGCGTAGAGTCCGTCCCGCAGGAGGGTCGCACCCGGGATAAAGAGCAGCCCCCCCCTTTTCATGAGAACAAAGGAGCCCCTCCCCCCCCCGCAAGAGAAGGGTCTTCTCACCTGGGCAAGTCCTGCGCCCTCGGAACATTCAGTCATCATTTACACGCACGCAGTAAATAAACCCCGAAATGATGAAAAAATCGGAAGAGTTTCAATAAATTCAGGGACATAATAATTTAACGCAATGAACACATTATAAAATAATGAAACATTCGCTGGGAGGAGATTAAAAAAGAGTTGATGTGATCTCTACAAAAAAACTGAAATGTATAATACAAGATGCCCTGGACTTTAAATAATATGTAATTAATATAAATGAATAAAACAGTTACCATGGAGGGGGGGGGACTAGAACGTATAAGAAACGTAAAATTGTGAATTAAAAACCATGGGAGAAGTTTGAGTGGAACGTGAACAACATAAAATGATCGACGTCCTGGGAGGAATTTGGTTAGAATATTCGCAGTGAAATATGCGGGAGTTTAAAAGTTGAATATAAATCATGTACATATTTTCTAAAGTAATGTTTACAAGCGTGTTGGGGAATTTCTGCTGCGAACACAGTAGGATTGTGAATCCTCGAATAACCGTGTAAAACCAGGTTTTGAAGTGAGGACTGGAAGTGAACATGTGAAGGACACAGAGGGAGCGAATATCACTTTGTTCCCCACCCGTGCGGGGGGCGCGTTTCAGATGCTGTGCTGAGATGGTGAGGAGGAATAAGGAGTGAGGAACTGAAGGACCAGGTATCTGGTTCGGTTAAACGCACAAAGGCCCTTCAGTCTTCGCTGAATTTTAAAAGTTTATATTTAAAATGACAAAGAAAACGACCGTGATAAAACTTCACGCGGATCAGTAGATAATCGCCGCCATCAGATGTGTTTTATTCAAAATCAAAATAAAGTCAAAATATCTGGTTGTCAGTGAGCAAACTCACTTTTGACGACAGTTAAATGAATAAATAAACGAACGACTCATCACACAGATGTAATGAATACATTTTAATTATAGTTATAAACGTAATTTCTTGTAAAACACTTGAGAAATCGGCCTTTTAATTTCATTTTCGTCTCTGTCCGAAACCGCCAATGACAGATTCCTGCCGGCAGGTGGCGCGGTGGCGCCTACTTCTGTATGCATGAGGGAGACTGACACACACACGCACACACGCACACACACACAGGGCAACTTAGAAGTGACCACCTGAAATGAGACACACATCTTAGGACTGTTGGAGGAAGAGAATGAGTTGGATTGGGACCCATGTCCAAACCCACAGCTGCGCTGCCCAAAAAGAGCAGAATAAGACGGCAAACCAACAGTCAGATAAATGATGAGGGGGCAGAAGTATCGGCGTGTTCTGTGTAAACACCCTGGAACAGCTGGGTCTTAATCCCGGATTTAAATGCGTCCAGATCAGCTCTGATCTTCTGCTCTTGGGTTTAAAGTGAGACGTCTTGTGTTTAAGAGATAAACCAGGAACTGTGAACGTCTGATGAAAAGGTGCGACTAAATCTCTTGTCCTACTGTAAGGAAAGGTTATTGTTCTTGTTTAAATTAACAGTTACGCACAGATCTTCACGGAGAGCTAAAGTCACGATGGGCCTCTAGCGCCCCCCACTGCCTGCTCTTTCTGAGTGCACCTGAGGCACACCTGTTGTCGCTTCTCAGCACAGGTGGCATCCAGGTGGTCAGTGGGAACTCACCTACACGGCCCCCCGTCTATACACACCTACACCCCCCGTTACCTACCTACGCACCACTGCTGAACCTGACATGTCCGTTTAAGATGCAAATGAACCTCCCCTTTGTAGCGTGGTGAAAGCCGGAGTCCCTGAGAGGCAGGGGCGGAGCTGCCGGGGGTCTCCGTGGGGGTCGTGACGGATGACGCGGCCGAGGAGAGCGAAGGGGAGGGCGGCCGCCGCGTGTCGGCTACCTGCCGCTCGTCTTCTCCAGTCGCTTGTGATTGGCAGGACTTCACCGCGGGGCGGGGCTCTCGTCTGTCAGCCTCCCAGCATGTTGCTAACGACAACTCCAGTCACCCACCATGTGACCCGGCGGTGATTTGGGGAGGGGGGCGTGGGCTCTGCTCGGTCATGTCCTCGCACCCCCGTGGGACGCGTCCACTTTCAGGACGCACGGACACAAGCAAACGGGCACGCAAGCGGGTGACGGAGACAGAGGTGTCCTCAGGCATGGGGAAGGGCATCTCAGGTCCCCACAGAGGAAACCGCGTTGTTCACGCCAGCCCCCCCGGGCAGCTCTGCTGGGATGTGAACTGCACCCCCCCGAGGAAGGAGGTGAGCGTCAGCCACAGGGACACGGCCCTGTCCTCAGTGAGCGGCCTGGAGGACGGCACTGCTTCCTCTCTCGCTCGTGGTCCCCTGTCCCTTCAGAGCCTCTATGTCCAGGTGTGACTCACCTGCCAGGATGGTGCAAGAAGGAGCTGCAGGACCGAGTTTTTCCCGAGCGGCTTACAGCGTTAAAGTCCCGACACAGATTTACTCACGATTGTAGCGGGGTGACTTTTACTGTAATTCTCACTTTTACCGCTTCAGAGGGGGGCCTTTACCCTCTGCGGTACCGTCATCTTCTCTCGTTGCTACGGTTCCCTTCCCTTCGTCTTCCCCGCTCGACCTCTCAAACGGCTCGAACGACTCGCGGGTGACCGAGACGGCGCTGCCGGGGGTCCTCGGCCGAGCACCGCGGGAGGGCGTCATTCCTCGGGCGTCAGTCAGGCCCACTATCTCTGCTGGCTCACCCACGGCCCCCCGCGGTGCAGGTTGTAGCCATCGATGCACAAATGGCCCAGAAGTGCTGACAGAGCAGCTTGGCCCTGATGACCCCACATCAGGTCAGCGTTCATGCCCACCATCCTCTCCGGCAGCCAGAGTCAGAAGCCGGCGGCGCCGCACGTCTGCACGCGTGTCACACGGGGGTTTAGTGCAGAAACCGGGTCCGTTTTCACACTGCAGTCTTGGCTCTTCATCGTGCTGCGCTGTTAAACTTTGTTTCAGTCACTTTGGTCGATGGCCCAGTTCTGTTTATTCAGGTCCCACCGTGGTACGGGGGGGGTGGGGGTCTGGGTCTAGGGGTCGACCGCCCTGATAGGAAGCTGCAGGAGTCCTGACACGAGCTGTCGGCGGACGCGAGGGGCGCCGCAGCACCACCGACCGCGACCCCAGGGAGCGGGAGGGGTTGACTGGCGGCGGACTCCGCATGTGAGGGGAACACCGCCCCTCCGCCGGGGGCAGTTGTAACTCGCCTGGGAGAGCAGGTGGACGAGTGACCATTCCACAGATTGCTTCTGCATTGTTCACTGTCTGCTCTCCAGCTTGAACTGCTGTTAACACGCTGCAGGGGGCAGAGTGGTTAGAGGGGCCGCCTTGCGCTGTCAGGGTGCAGCTCGGAATCCCACCCATTGCTGTGATGCCCGTGATGACTGTAAGTCACTTTAGAGAAAATCATCGGGTGAAAAATGCTAATTCAACGGGAGCAGCCAATGGGGCGGCTCCGCCCCCCAAACCCACAATGCACAGCCAGTGGGCAGTGGGGAATTTAGACAGTGGATCTTTCTTTTCCATGTGAAAAGGGCTTCTGGGGGGGCTCGGGTGTCACGTTAGCATCACGCAGCCTTATTAGTCGCCCTTAGAAAGTCAAGTGACAGCATGACAGCACGCTGTACTGGAATCTCATTGGCTGGTCTGTGCTGGCAGCTCTCCTCTCATTGGCCACTGCTCATTGGACAGCAGTGGTTGGGGGGGGTCCTGTCAGCCTGTTTGTCGTCACAACTTCTGGCAGGTCTCAGCCTCGGTACAACAAGCAGCACCGGCACCTCGTGGTGACTGAGTTGCAGTTTCCAGTCCGGGTTCGAAGCCATCCAGCTTGCAAGTTCTCGTCGTCTTCGACCCACAGGCACAGGAAACCAGTCGAGTTATTGCTGCGCACAACTTTAAAGCGGCAAAATCTGGAAGAAACTACTCCTGCTTCCCCCTTCCCCCTCGGCCCCCCGCGAGTAACCGAGTTGCTCCCGTGATGTTTATTTGCATCATTTCCAGAAAGTTCTGTATGAAGAACGTCTGCACCACAGCAAATTCCTTGTGCAAACAGACCATGATAAAGTTCAACGTTTTGTGCATCACGGAGGTGCTGGATCTGGAGTGTGTGTGTGTGTGTGTGTGTGTGTGTTACTGCAAAGGGGCACTGAGTCCGGGTGGCCGTCCCCACCGCGCTCCCTTTGATGGTCCGCTCCTTGGCTCGGCCACACAGTCACTTTGAAAGGGAAATTGGCCGGAGGGGCTCTGCGGGGACGGGGACGCAGTTGACACCCGCCGGCCGGGGTGACAATGGTCATAATCTAATTAGAGCGCATTAGCATTGGGCGCCGTGAGGGGCCACTCCTGCGTGCCTCTGCCGGGGCTTTGTTCTCCTGACGGGGCTGTAAAGTGGCCCTCGCGCGGCCGTGACACGCACCCAGGGAGCGGCCATTGTCATTCGGAGCGGGAGGCCCCGCCCATTACAGGTAATTGTGAACTCGCACCATTTGTCGAGGTTTAGGCCCAGTACACAAAAAGACCTGCGAGGACAATGACTTCAAATAGCTCGTGTCACAGACCTCCGGCAAGGGCCCCGCAGCAGCGGAGAGCGGGCCGCAGACGCCGTGTGTGTATTCCTGGCGCGGATTGTCTCGTGGTCAGGCAGCCCGGGGAAGACACACACCTTCTCAGGCGAGCGCGCCAGAGCCCTCCTCCCCCTCGGCCGCATACGTACCCAGTGTTGTGTGGAATAACAAAAACGGTGGCGAAGGGACTTGCAGCGACCCTGACCGCGGGCAGCGAAGACCGGGGTAAACTGAGGTCCGACTGAGGTGAACCTTCTACTGACGTGAGAAAATCATTTCACCTCCATGTCGTCTATCAAACTTTTCTTGATGCAAACAAAAGTGCATCAAGAACGGATAAAGACACGCGTAGGATGGTCAGAGCCCGGCTCGTGTCTGATACCACCACGTTGCTGGTTCACATCCCCCCAGTAGCTGCCAGACATCCAAGCAGCAAATGCGCAGATAATCCCAGCAGACAGACTCATTTATTTGGCTGTCAGGAGGTCAGGGGAGAAATGACTCTCGGAGAGGTGGGTTCTTGAGTGCC
Organism: Arapaima gigas; assembly: GCA_900497675.1. Taxonomy (NCBI): domain Eukaryota; kingdom Metazoa; phylum Chordata; class Actinopteri; order Osteoglossiformes; family Osteoglossidae; genus Arapaima; species Arapaima gigas. Next base: position 176,974 of record UFQX01005259.1, on the reverse strand, counting down.
AGGAGGGACTCAGTAGCTCTGAGTGAGAGAGGGAGCTCATTCCACCACACTGAAGCCAGAAGTGAGACCCTCTGGACCACCAAGCAGCCAGAGTTGGAGGAGAGCAGCCTGGCTGGGCTGTAGGGAAGGATCAGGTGCTGCACATGCACTCATGGTCATGTTGATAGTGTTGGACTGGATACGGAGCAGCGGGGAGCTGAAGGGGAGACATGAGGAGGGGAGATACGTGGGAACATTTTGGAGTTCAAACACGCCTCGTACCGTGGTATTCTGCATCTGCCAGACAGCCTTGAGGGCGGAGGCCGGAAGGTCAGACAGGAGAGCGTTGCGGTCGTGCACATCTCCATAGTCTGGACCAGGAGCCATGCAGAGTGTGTGGTGACATGGGGTGGGTCCCACTGATGTCATACACATCTGCAGGATCCAGCTGTGGCTTCCTGGAAGTCAGCTGTTACAGACAAAGTTGTCCAGTGGGGGGACCATAAAGATGGAGGGTCTCAGTTTTTGAAAGAAGGCAGAGGAAATAAAACAAAACACACGGTGGAAACATACGCATTTACAGTGTGTAAAATGTGTAAATAACGTGTGGGGAGGTGTGTGATCAGCAGTGAAGGACAACTTCTCGCGCTGTTGGCCCCTCCTGCAGGGCCACTGCTCCCTCTGGTGGCGGTTCCTGCTCATTACAGGCACCGGGGAGGAGCGAAGGACCAAACTGAGCAGCTCGGATCGTTTACATATTTAATGTTTTTGATGCGCAGCTTTTCTTGGTCGCATCCCTGATATAACCGGCTCCCAAAGAGCAAAAAATCCCCGTCACAGCTTGTGAAAAATTGTCAATAAATTCCTTTTGTTCTGCGCAAAGGCATTTTTGCCCATTAAATGGTGGTTTTACTTTCACACGGAGTTTTTACAGTGTGTGTGAGACGTTTGGAGGCAGAAAAACACACACTTTGCCTTTGTCCCTCAGTGAAGTCTGTCCAACAGGTGCCAGCGACACGACACAGCAACTCTAGCAGCGCAGTGTGTGTGTGTGTGTGTGTGTGTGTGTGTGTGTGTGTGTGTGTGTGTGTGTGTGTATGTGTTTTTCAGTTCCCCCCACAGTTCAAAAATGTGTGTTTTGTGTTAATTGGTCACTCTAATTTTCCCATAGTGTGTGTGTGTGTGTGTGTGTGTGTGTGTGTGTGTGTTTATGCAGCGGGGCAGTTTTTACATAAGGTTGCATAAATACCTTGATCGAGGGTCTTACAGCAGGAGGTGGGATTCAAGCACGGACCCTTCACAAGTGGGAGGAGGCGGATCTAACCATCACGCCTCCTGCTGTCTGCATCATGTATATTACAGCTTTTTCAGGACCAGTTATTCACCAGATCACCGGAGGCAATGTTTGCCACGTCTCAGCTCAGGGCAGCCAGCGGTCAGGGGTTAGCGGTCAGTCTCTTCTGAAACCAGTACAATGTGGAGACTCTTCGTGACAGAGTCTGTGACGCCCGGGGACAAGGGGATGCCTGGGAGGCTGCGCTTTCTGAGCTAAATTTTCACGACCACTGAGTTCACCTCGGCAGAAATAAGAATCCGAGGCAGCAGTCGATCACCAGAACACCGGGGGGAGGGTTAGAGGTCAGCAGGACCCAGCAAAACGTGGTGAACGTGTGAGGACCGGTACCAGCAAGCAGGACAAAGTGAAGGACAGACGACGTACATTTCAGAATCTTTTCATTTCTGTACCGCAGAAGGACACGGCAGGACAGAAACGACGATTCGGGAAGCACCGGCCCACTTTCAGGGTGAGACCCCGAGGGTGGCTTTTCCGGTGGGCGTGTACTTTGTGTGTGATTGACGGGTGGGTGTGGCCAAAGGTTTGATTGACAGACTCCATGCCTGGACTGCAGCAGGAACCTGTGCTTCTGGAGCGAAGGCGACTCCGTGGGGGGGCATCGTGACCCAAGTGCTTCACCATGTAGGAACATGAGGCCACCTGTGGAGACCAGTTGGAGAAGTAAGAGATATAAGGCGCCATTTCTGTGTAAAACAGGGTCTCAAACCGGGTTGCCAGTAAAGCGCTTGAGCCGCAGTCTTTAGATTAATTAAAATTTGCCGACAAATTTCTCTCTCTGAATATCCAGCGAGGCGAGTCGGGCTGAATGGCTCCTCTCATCTCTAATGTTCTTATGTTCTTATAGTCTTACAGTCTTATGGTTTTACTGTGACGGAGCTGCGGTGGTGCGTGAGCCGCCCGAACCCTTCACCGCGGGACGGATGTTGAATCAAGGTAAAAGCAGGGAGCGGAGCCTCTCTCGCCGACACTGCGGCCCACAGCCGGACCGCGTTTTTACCACGTTCGCCGCCCAGGATCAGAGCGTGGCAACAGGACAGCGGAGTTGGTGGGGCAGCTGTGCGGACAGGGAATCGCCCCCACCGTGGGGACCACAACAGTACATCCGACTGAGTTGTAACGAGGTGGGTTTACTGCGGTAAGTTTACCAGTTTACCGCAGTCCACTGTAATGCCAGTATAAAGGTCCTCCCTCCTTGCCTAGCAAGAAATGTTGAAATATAGAAACTGGCAGCTGATGGAAATCCTCTTATTTATGGCATGAATCCTCTTATGATACATGAGACTTGATGGAGAAAGAGGCCGGCACCCCCCCCTCCCCAGAACCCCCCCCCACGGTGCCCCACTTAGGGGCACGAGGCTGAGCTGTCGAACTCCACGGAGCTGCTCTCCAGTGCGCCGTAGCCGTTCATCTTCCTCAGCTTGAGCTGGTCGCCGCGTCGGAACATCATGGCCTCCCTGGTGGCGAACATCTGGCTGATCTCCATGAAGGTCTTGTTCTTGGTCTCAGGGATGATGAAGAACACGTAGGTGGCCACAGCCAGGCAGACGCCGCAGAACACCAGGTAGCAGAAGGAGCCTGCAGACATCTGGAGCAGGAAGCCAGTGGAGTGAAGCCAGTGCATGCATCTGTGTGTGTGTGTGTGTGTGTGTGTGTGTGTGTGTGTGTGTGTGGGCTGACCTGCTCACCTGCAGGAAAGGGAAGACGAAGCCTACGGTGAAGTTGGAGATCCAGTTGAGGGAACCCCCCACAGTGTAGGCAGCTGGTCGGTGTGACTGTTTGAAGAGCTCCGCCGTCATGAGGAACGGAACACCGGCTGCACACGGAGCAACACGCATCACACACAGAAAAACATGCGTCACGCGCCTGTCACCTCTTCCCCCTCATTGTCAATGTCTAGATGCTCCTCTGGGCTAACAGTGTTCAGCGTGTGAAAAGGAGTTCCTCACTGTTATGATCCCCGTCACCTGCAGGGGGCGCCTTGTTGCCCCTTGGTGGCAACCACAAGCTAAGCTGTGAAACAGGGTGGGGTGGTGTGGGTCGGGGGGGGGGGTCCTACCGGGGCCGATGCAGAAGCCCGCGATGATGCCCACGACGCAGGCAACGCTGACGTACCGCATGAAGGCAACTCGCGCCTGGACACAGGATCACGGGTGAGACAGGGCACAGAACACACACACACACACACACACACACACACTGTCACACTCCCACCCACCTGCAGCACCAGGGACAGTGTGATGCCAGCACAGCAGACCCCCATGAAGCCGAAGCCCCCGATGATGAGGGGCCTTCTCCCAAGACGCTCGATAGTGAAGCACTTGGGGGGGAGACCTGAGGTCATACAACAGATTCTCCGCAGCACCGTGTGTGTGTGTGTGTGTGTGTGTGTGTGTGTGTGTGTGTGTGTGTGAGGAAACAGAGCCACTCACCCCAATGAGCCCAGCGAGCACCTCGATCGCCCCGGTCCCCACTGTGGTGTACTGGATCTGCGGTGCCGGGATGTCCGCGTTCTCAAAGATGTCGTTGGTGTAGAACCAGATCTGCAAGACCCCCTCCAGGTCACAGTATGTATGGTGTGTGTGTGTGGGGGGGGGCAGCTGCTGAACTCCAGTTACACACAGGTCTTTATTTGCTTTTTCTCACTTGCTAGGAAAAGATTTGCTGTCCTGTAAGGCGGATTTCTTCCCCTCAGTTGAATTTGGCAACATAAACGCAGGTCAATGTTCCACCGCAGCAGGGGTGGGGTACGGGTCTGGACCCCACAACCCCTGACCGGGATAAAGAGGTTAACGATAATGGGTGGATTTTTTGGGGAACCAACCAGAAAAAAGTCCTGCGTTACACCAATTCTTCCTTTTGATGTTGCTCTACATTTCGGGTGGGTTGAGGTCACCTTGAGATGAACTTCAAACAAACCCCCCCGGCGGGTGGACTCACCGCGTCGATGCCGGAGAGCTGCATCCCGATGTTGATGACGACCACAGAGAGCAGCTGCCAGCGCACAGAATCGTCCAGCAGCAGCTGCCACACGGACATGGTCTCCACGGAGGACAGAGAGCGCTGCTCCTGCTGCATCTCCTCGATCTCGGCCTGGATGTTGGGCTTGGCGCGGTACCACTTCAGAGCTGCAGGCCGCACGGCACAGGTGAGTGGAGCACGGAAGCCCTGCCCTATCTTCCCGCACCTCACCTGACCGCCCCCTTCTCACCTGTGATGGTGGCGTGAACGTTGCGTCTCTCCATCAGCAGGTACCGCGGACTCTCGGGAAACCAGGGCAGCACCACGAGCTGGATGAAGGTGGGCACCACCACGAGGGACAGGAAGAGCGGCCAGTGCTCGTCCTGTGGGGAGACGCAGGGAGGTCCCTCAGCCGCTGCTCCCGAGGCCGAGCTGCGACGCGCTCGAGCTCCATACCTTCCCCAGCAGCTCCCGCAGGCCGAGGATCTGGGCTGTGAACACGCCGACGCAGATGAAGATGCTGGGTATGAGGCCTAAGAAGCCGCGCAGGTTCTTGGGTGCGATCTCACCCAGGTACATGGGCACCACGCTGAGTGACACACCTGGGAGTAAGGAGACGTGCGCGATGAGGTGTGTCCTGGAGCAGGTCCTGCTGTGGGTGGGAGTGGGGGGGGGCATACCTGAGTGTATCCCTGTGATGAAGCGGCCCAGGATCACCATTTCTGGGGAGCCGCAGATCCTGCTGAATCCCATGAGGGACCCAGCGACAAAAACCAGCACGGTTGAGTTGACCACCGTCCCTCTCCTGCGGAGGTCAACACCGTGAGAAGATAAATGATATCTACAGGACCTGGTTACCTGCTGCACCCCAACAAGAGGGCCGTGTTCTTCTCTCTACGTGGGGGTCCTGCTCACAAGGTGAGTCTACAGGGTCTCAAATTTGCCCCCAAAGTGGAGGAATGACCTCCCTTTGTCCCTCAGAGCTGCCGAATTCCTCCCAACATTCCAGAAGGGTCTCAAACCCATCTCTTTCAGAGCCAGGACAAGAAGATATATATTTGCTGTTGGATGGATGGATGGATGGATGGATGGAAATGTGGTTAAGTAGTAAACAGCCACTGCTGACCTTCTTGCATTACGCCACTCACTCTGTCACCCTTGGCGCCTCACCTGCCAAACTTGGTGACCAGCATGCCCACCAGCAGGGACCCCACCAGGCCACCGATGGCGAAGACTGACACGGTGAGTGAGTACATGACCGTCAGAGTCTTCTCGCTGACGCCAGTGCCGTTGCGTCTCACGATGGTGCGGTTGTAGAACTCTTTAATGTACTGAGTTGCAAGAACATAGCAAACAATCTTTATTTCTCCTTGTAAACGTTACGATGACATCATAGCTCTCCCTCGTTCCCCTCATCTAACCTGTTCCTCAAAACGTGTCTGATGGCAGGAGCCTGTTTTCTGTTATTTTCAGTGAGAAAAACTGTGCTCCCAGCAGATCCCTAAACCCCCAACCAACTTCCTCAAATGTCAATAAAACACTTGAACAACTACGCAGAGACCACCGAGGAGTTCTTCACACACTTTTCCACTTTGGTAGGAGACATTTTCACTTAACGTGAGGAAGATGAGAGTGATAAAGCACAACGTGAGCATGAGATGCGCTCCTAGGAGAACAGCTGAGATACGACTGCAGCGCAATCCTGTTACCTTTCCTGGCTGCTTCTGACCGTGGCCGGAGTTACTGCTCTGGGGAAGTTGCCACTGTTCACGCGATCATTTTGCTAGATGCACATCCAGAAGAGCAGACTTTTGATTGTAACACTGAATTCTGGGTAGAATATTCTGGTCAGAAGTGAATTTTGAGCCAGAGAGTTGGCAGATTGTGAGGGACACCTGTGTGTCCCCAGCACACGATTAACTGCTGAGAAAAAGGCAGCATTAACTGCAAAGGAGTTTTAGGGATGTAGGGATAAAGATCACACGTGACTTCCCAGGAGGGGTGTGTGTAGAGCGTGAGTGTGTGTTCCGCACGTGGCCGCGACACACAACCCTGGTCCAGACAGTGTTAGTTGACTGACAAATTGGATTCTGATGTTGGGCGATTTTTATCATAATTGCTTTAGGCAGAGCAGATGGTGCTGGTAACGTGCTCCCAATTCTCCAACTGACTGCTCCTTCTGAAGGAGCCAACAAGGACCCCTTTGGCCCTGGCAGAGAAGCCCCGCAGCCACTCATTCTGGAAGATTCTTCAAATAACTCTCAGTTAGCAGGGAGATGCCTGGATTCTTCCTCTTATTTTTGACTTTGTGCTCTACAGCTGCAAGGTAGATACACTGAGGGGCTCCACTGTGGAGAAGAGCATGAGCCTGGTGAGCAACGGTAGACGTTCTTGTTTACTGTAAGTGTATAAGACATGCGGATGTTTGATGTACGTTTATCCTGCGAGAACCAAGCAGAATTCCCTCCTCACTGAAGTTCTGCAGAATAATTAGCTGAAATGTCTTGAATCGAAGATCCCCAAACTCCTCCGCGTCTCTCGAAGCTGCAGATCCCACAGCCACAGCGGGCCGCCCTACTTACCCCCGCGGGCGAGTTCACCACAGCCAGGTTGTAGCCATAGAGCATGGAGCTGCCGAAGGAGGTGAGCAAGGTGACCGCGAGCAGGGAGGCAGTGAGGTGCTGGAACAGAAGCACAGCTGTGTTATCGTGTGTGTGTGTGTGTGTGTGTGTGTGTGTGTGTAAAATGGGTGTCTACGGGATCATGAAATACACCTTGTCAGTAGAACATTAGTGAGACCCTCCCACCCACCACACTGCACCCAGGAAAACCCTGCAGCCGCCAACGACACTGTGGCATCCCAGCTCAAGATCATCATCTCACACCTCACACACACTGTATCTCTCACCCCAGCGTAGTGCAGAGTAGCATGAAGGTGCTCACCGGTCTGATTTTCCCTGGAGACGTTATGAGAACTTCTTCAGCCATCTAGAGACGATGGAAAGGACTCCTCCCCACTATCTTCTCTTCCTCCTGACCCTAACTCCTTCCTCGTCGTGTCCTCAGCGCTGCAGGCATTTCTCTTTACATCACAGTCGGATGGCGAGTGTGGCCACCACCCGCAGAGCACTCCGATCACACCTACCGCACCGCAGTTGCCGACCCCCCATGGACCACCCCCTGCTGACTGCTGTGAAGTTAGTTAGGGTGGAGTTGGGGTTACAGTTGCAGCAGCTTCAGGTTTTGGTCAAGGTTCTAGTGAAGTCCTCCCCTGCTCGCTCGCTCGCTCTCTCTCTCTCGCTCTCTCTCTCTCTCTCTCTGTCACATGATGGCTGGCAGTGTGACCCTGTAGAAACACTTGGAATCAGTCGGCTAAGTCAGTTTGCACATCTCAGCTCCTACAGTGAAGAGGCTGAACGACGACTTTCCTCACTGATGCAGAATCTTCTCCACACACTTCCTGAGATGGTGGTCAGGAAGAAGCACCACGACTGCTGGCAGAGAAGCAGGACAGGACCCCCCCAGGTGTCAGCGTGAGTCCTGAGCAGTTAACAGTCAGGCCTGGTGGTGGGTGGAAGCAGCATCACAATAAATAGGGTAGAAGGGCAAAAAAGGGTCCAACTGGCGGCTGAGCCAGATGAAGCCGGGTGGGGGGGGGTCAGATTCCTCAGCGATGAAAGGGCAGTTTGTCCTGCCCCTGGTCCACAATCCAGCAATCTGCTTTACTGTGTTACACAGCCTGACCTCAGGACCCTCCGGCTGGCAACGGAGCGAATGAAGAAAAGGGCGTGGTGGAAATAACCGGAACAATAATGTCACCTATTTGAGCGGAACTGAGGTTTCACTTCACCTTCATATTATCTTCCATCCATCCTTTTTCGCTAACTTGTCCTGGTCAGAGTCTCTCACACACATCTCCTTAGTCACTTTAACCACTTCAGGCTAAGCAGGTGAGAGGGACCTCCAGCAGAGACCCCCGGCGTTCGAAGGCCTGAGAAGTGGCTGCTGGCGCCCTCTTGTGGTCACCTGTTGTTTAGGTGCCAAACCACAGCAGCAGTAACTGCTGTAAGAATTGTTATACATCTGTGTTTTCACTTGAACATCGAACCTCCGCCAGTGACCGTTTCGCCCAAAGGGCCAGTCTGGGGCTGTGAGGTTTCTGAGCTTTCTTCTCCTGAGTGTGTGGGGCAGCAGGTGGCTGGAGGTTCCCCAAGTTTACAGACACTAAACAGCCACATAAACATAAGTCTTGTCGGAGAAAAGTTATTTATTAAACCTAATAAATGTTGGATTGGTGTCACGTTGCGGGTAACTTGCAACCTCACAGAAAACCATTTGCCTCTCCAGCCTCGGACCTCGTGACCCCGTTTGGTCAGCAGGGCTGTGACAGAGGGGAGCTTTGTCCTGTGGTCAACAGTCATGCAGGGTGTAGCAGAAGGGCAGCATGTCCCCGACTGATCTGGACTAATGCAAATCATCCTGTGAAGCCTCCTTTCATCTTCATCCACACACACACACACACACACACACACACACACACACACACACACAGATCCACACACCTCAGATCCGACGGGTAGCAGGAGGAAAGAGGAAGAAAATATGCCAATGCGAATCTGAGGACCGGAGGAACCTGAGCCCTCCCTGTACAGGTAACAACCTGTATAGCCTGTTTCACACGCTGCGAAGCGCCCCGGCGGGAGGCGGGACAAGCCGGCGTCTCGCCATTCATCAGCTGCTTGTTCTGCCAGAATCCAGCTCAGGAGGTGCAGTTTGCATCTTCTCCGGATCGAGTAGGAAGGAAGGAAGGGGGGAACTTCTTCTGTACCTTGTGTTACCACGGAAACCAGTCCAGTAGACGCTATGAGCTGAATTTGTCACTCCTGTCAAGTCCTCAGAGCCGCCAGCAGGGGGCAGTCGTCGGTAAATCTGGTGACAGTTCATTTGGTCCAACGGCCTTCGGAATCTTTCTCGGGCCGCCCGTGGTACCTCATAGATCTCCTCCAGCACCGGGGTTCAAGAAAAGCTGAAGAAGTTCAATTGCAGCTTTATATTCCCAAAACAAACGTGAGTCCTGGTCAGTAACCGACCTCAGGCTCTGTTTCAGGTTGTTCAGGCAGAAAGAGAGAAATAGACAAACAGCCATTAGGGCAGAAGTGAGAAATTCATGCTGTTATTATTATTATGATTATTATTATTATTATTATTATTAACACCAAAATGTAGCAGAGTACTGAACATAAACCCGCTTACAGGATGGTATTTTAAATTGGATTTTTTTCCTCCTTTTTCTTTAACCCAACTAGAATTTTTGGTCACCACTAGTTCCTCGCAGTCTGAGAACGTAACAGTGTTTCTCCTGGATTTACTTATTTACTAATTTACTTCATAAAATGCAAGCAATTAACGAAAAAAAATCCGTTCAAAGACAGTAAAAATAGAGTGTCGTAAAATTGAAAAAGGGATCTGCGAAACATATTTAATGTGCAGGTTTTTCCTCGGAGGTCCAGAGGGCCACTGAGCTGAGCGGTGGATGAAGGTGGAGCAGAACTCATCACTGACCTGCGTTCGCTGTGAAGGTGCAGCAAAAAGCTCTCTGACTCAAACCTCACGTTACCACCAAGGTCACTCTCACCCTTGGTCACGGGGGCTACAGCAGGAGGTGGGATTCAGACGGGGAGCTTCCAGAAGACGAGGCGGCCAAACAGACGCAAGAGCAGTTGAAGAATGACGGCGTCCCTTCACTCCAGCAACCTTTAACCTTGTGTTTTGGAGAAGTGATGTTTTCCGCCCAGAAGCCGTGTCTGCGTTTTGTCTACAGGCGGCTGAGGACTCGACAGACGGGCCAGGGATTAAGGCGGTGCAGACGGCTCCTTTTTCAGAGGACGAGACCTGCGACGCTGCGGCTCTCAGGGCTTCTGGGCCCAGGAGAAGGTTTGGAAGGAGCTTCGGAGAGGCCACACGGGCAGCCGGCTGCACTTCACGTTGATTTGAAACAGGAACTCGCTGATCCACTCGTGGGTGGATCGCGGGTGACCTCTTGACCCACCGCCCCTGCGAGGGGAGAAGCATCTCCTAGAAGCCATCAGGGGAGGAAAAGGACTCGACGGACAGACACGTTGGCCTCCAGTAGGTGAAGCAAAAGAAGAACGAATCAGAGCTGAAAACTGACAACGGTGCAACTGAGAAGTGGGAAAGTGATCAGCGGGGAGAGAAGGTCTGCAAATCCTTTGGAATGTTCCAGATTCCTGAGCCGATGGCTCCCGGCAGGACCGTCTTTACCTGTTGTCGAAAATGTACGTACTTTTTCCACCAGCAACCTGAGCTGTTTAAATCATTTGGCCAATAAAGACGTGGAAATGTAATAATTCTCCTATGTGTGGTTTGTTTCAAAGCCCTGAATTCATTCAGTGCTGTGATTTAGGTGAACATTCAGGAGATGGAAATATGGACTTTTGCAAGGGGTTCACAAACTTTTCCTCACCCCCCTGACCATTGTTGTAGGTCTTCAACCAGTTAGCTCTCCAACTGTCAGCTGTCCAGCCAGCAGCAGCCTCTGGTATCTGTGCTCACCTGGAACGTGTCTTAGCGGAGGCTCCTGGTGTGCAGGTGCTCTCGGGGGGGGGGGGGGGGGGGGGGGGNGGGGGGGGGGGGGGGGGGGGGGGGGGGGGGGGGGGGGGGGGGGGGGGGGGGGGGGGGGGGGGGGGGGAGAGGTGGTGTACCTGCAGCCGGACAGGAGCTGTGAAGTAGAGTGTGAGTAAAATCACAGTAAATCCCCTCAGCGAGAACTCAGGTCAGATACACTCGCATATATATTAGATCCTCTCATTTTCCTCTGAAAATATCCCCCCCCAAGTCTGTTCTCCTGCACCCCGACATCAGAGCCTGAGGACGGTTAGGGTGGGAGTGTCTGAACGAGGCAGTTTTTAGATCATTCCGAAGATCTTCAGGACGACCGCCGTCCTGCTTCCAGCCGGGTCACTCGGCAAAGTCGACCTCTTCGTCTACCAGCTGTTCCTTTGCAGGGTTTGCCTGTTAGAACCCGACTCTTAACCCTCGCCTCAGGTGTCTGCGGGACGGAAATGGGGTTTGGCCCGTGTGTCTCTGTCTGCTTTGTGCTTAATGACAACAACCTTCCTGACCTGTCCAGCTGAAAAAGGACCCCACAGTGGGATGCTGCCACCGCCGCGCTAGACCGTGAGGGTGGGGTCACCTGGGCCACGATCGGCGTCAGTTAAACTAAATCCACTTTCTTCTCACGTCCCTTCCGACTTTACCGTGTTTATCAGGAGTTTGATGAGGTGGAGAAGAGGGCCGGAGGAGAATGAGTCAAACTTGAGCGTGGAAACCAAAGCCGGACACTATATGAACTTCACGTGTTTTCTTGTTAACCATTTTCATCTTCCTGATGCGACTTCCATCCTAGTCTGTACCGGAGCTCCACTGCGGAAGGTAAGACCTGAACCTGGTTCTTCAGGTTAACGCCGCTAACCACTGCACCACCTCCAGGAGACACCCTTTCTGCACCTCTCTCATAGATGAGCACAAGAACGATGCCGCCTCACCTCCGGCAGACCCCCTGGCATCCGTGACCCCCCGGCCAGGTTGCCCCACTCGGAGCCTATTCCCCGCGTCCTGATTGGTCGGGACAGGAGCTCTTTATTAAGTCCTGCCTCTCGCTGGCAAGCAGGAGAACAGACCAGCTTGAACAAGGTAATCCATCTCCATCACTTTAATGATTATCCCCATTAATCTGCGGTAAACTAATAAAGTAAGCTGTTCTCGCCCCAATCACCCCCCCCCCCCCCCCCCCCCTCTCTTTCCTAGGAAGAGCAGTATTCCTCCCTGGGTTCTGCAGACCCCAGTGTGAANCCCCCCCCCCCCCCCCACACACACACACACACACACACACACACACACACACACACACACACACACACACACTGCGCAGATCTCTAGTCCATTCATACATCTCCACTAACGTCCTTTTCTGCCGCCCAGCTCTCCGAGGCCCCTGCGCCGGGCGTGGCTGAGCGTGTCGGGGGAGGAGGGGAGGGTGTCGCCCGCTTAAATTTAATTTAGCGCGCCGGTCCTCAGATGGGCCCCCGCAGTCAAGGGTTTAATTTAGCTGATCAGGTTATAAGCGCGAGCAGCCGGGTGATCAATCTTGGGACTGTCACGCAGACGGGCGCCTGTCCTCGGTGGGGCGACGTCCTGCAGTGCAGCCGCTTTAATTGCCTCTAAATTGACTGCTTTTGTGTTTCCGTGACGCGTCGCAAAACTTTGCTCAATTAAAAGCGGCGGAAGGGGCCGTCCCGCGGGGGCCCGCGAGCGGAACGCGTGTCTCTCTCCGACTGTTTGCCCCCCCAGGACCTCTCGGTGTCGAGGGTGCGGCAAACGGGGTTTTTAAGGGAACTGCGCACGGCGCGCTGGCCGCCCCCCCCAAGACGCGCCGCTCAGACGCGCGGATGTCCACGGGACGGAATGTCTCCCGAATATGTTTGCGTGTTGTAAGAAGGAGCGCAATATTGTCCTGACGGCTGTGAAAATCCTCCCTGTTGGTTTGTGCTGCTCAGCCGCGACGTGTGACGCTCCGTTCGGACCGTTTGAGAAGCTGCACGCTGGGGACTTCGAGCTCCTTGTCCAATTTAAATATTTTACGGTTTGTTCTCCTTCGTGTGGTTCATGTGAGGCAAAGGCTGGAAAATTCCAGGAAAAGGTGCTGGGTTTTATTCCCAAAAGCACTTCCCGGGGGGGGGGGGGCTGTCACCCGGAAATCCAGCATCTCCCTTACGGATATTTATGATGCCGTGGCAGAGAGGTTAACTCTCCTCCCTGTGAGCCGCCGCCACTGCCACGTTAAGCCTCCCGCTTCCGTTCCCTTGCACATTTACCAGAGGTCAGCAGGGGGCGCGGCGGTTAAAGGTGCCCACCTCCTGCCGCAGGAACCCTAACCTCTCAAGATGGGTAAATCTCAGCAAGCTTGGCGTACAGCCCCCACGCTGCAGGTGAACCTGGAGAAAAGCGTCAGAGAACCTGAGGCTGTCGGCGCCTTTCTGCCGCTTCTCTTCTTCGTCAGCTGCCCGGGTCGAGCTGTGTCGACACACGCGTCTCGTGGCAGAGAGCACCGGCCGTTCTCGACCACGCCCGGAGCCCTGAGCGCCATCGGAGGGGGGAGGTCACGGAGCCCCAGCAGCCCCGGGGGCGAGAGCCGCGGCACCAGGCCGTCTGTGTCTCTGTTGTCCCTTCGGCCTGAAGAACATGTTTGTTTTGGCGAAACCGGTTCCATTAGCGAGGAGAGCCGGAATACCGCGGTCATACCTGCTACAGGCGCCTTGATGACAGATAGGGGGTCTGTGGGGGGGGGGGTGTTCACTCCGTGTCTCGCCCCTCTCTGCTCTCCCTCCCCACCCGAGCTGAGTAATGAGGCTTTATTGCTGCGGTTGGTTACTCTGTGATCATGAATATATTTATGAGAAGCTATCAGAAAAAAAAGAATCTCTGATTATTGGAAGATATTACAACTAATTAATTAAGACAAATAAACCGGGTGCAGAGGTGTGTTTTATTTAAAGGAGAGAACACACACACTCACACACACACTTTGGTTCGCTGTTCACTGCTAACAGCCTGAGGTGTCAACCTGGAAGTCATTTACCGTGATTTACCCATTTGTGCAGCAGGGTAATTTTTACTCTGCTTAGGTAGCAGTTTGAGCCCAGCTGTCCCAGTGAGGAGGACACGTCCCAGCTGGGCTCCCTCATTACGGGAAGGAAGGACCCCCCCGTTTCCCACTCATCTCTGTAACAGGAAGCGGCCACACTTGAACCGGGCGGCCGAGCGACACGGTCCGTCATGCTGAGGAGTCACGTCGCTGTCAGGACGCGAGCGAATCCACATGGTGCTGGAGGGTCTCCACCTGCCCTGAGGAGGACCTCTCAGCCTTCAGCCTGCACCCTAATTCGCCCATGTGAGAGGTGGAGAGTCCTGATGGTCGCTGGTGTCACCGTCCGTCCACCTTCCTCCAATCAATACCCCAAATGAGGATGGGGGGGGGGGGTCCTCCCAACAACAGCCTAAACAGCAGCGGCTGCAGAAGGTCTGTGAGGGTCCACCACAACAGTGCCTCTAGGAGACACTGCAAGGGACTTCAGCAGCACTAACTGAGGGCCTCATGCCGAACCTTCCAGATGCACTTTACTATCTGTGAGGAGCAGCTCTGTCCACAGCAACACACAGCGTTGTTTGCACACAGGTGCTTCTGAGGGTCAAGGAAGCGTGTGATGTGTCCAACGCAACATCTGCTGAGACTGAAAACCACCTTTGCACAAGCCATGAAAGAAGGTCAGAAGCTTACATGTATCAGGAGTTCCCACAGGAGCTGCTGCTGGACCTTAGACGATAAGGAGCCACCTGAAGGTGCAGCAGACACCTTTGGACACAAACATAGCGTAAAGTTTTTTTTTTTTTTTTTTAAATTTCAAAATGCAGCTTCTGGCTCACATACCAGCCCCTCCCAGTGTGGAAATTCCTCTCAATAATTTACCGGAGAAGTGCTCCAAGTTTCCTGCTCCTCGCCATCATCACAAAGCTTCCGTTAAACTTTAATGGGGGTCAACTGGCCGCACGGATCCCAGGACCCCCTCATCAAACATTAATACTTTAATGCGTCCCGCTGCTAAATAATCATGTCCCTTAAGCTCTAAAAAATCAATTATTATTCCTTTTCAGATATACAGCAATTTTCACTGTCACTTTGTGCATTTTTTCGCAGCCCATTTTTCTCCAGCAACCCGTGTTTAGTTAAACGAGTTGTTAACCAGGTTAACTTTACAGTGTAGATCATGTAAACTTTTCGGCGAGAACACGGACGTGCGGGGTGTTAAAAGTGCGTTTGTGCGGAGATGCGCAAGACAATCATCTGTCAGCAGTAAACGCCCGGGTATCTATTTGCTGGGAAAATAAGTTTCCGTCGCTGCGGGAAAATAAAGGGAGGGAACAGGGGTCACTGGTGACGGGTGGAAATCGGTTTCAAACCCTAAAACATTTTCCCCGCAGTTTGGCACAGAGGTCAGAAATAAGCCCCCGGGTCAGTGTTTATTTTACCATTTTCAGTTCTTCCTCTTTCTTTTTACACCTGAAGAGGAACTTTCAGTTTTTTTTAAATACCGAATACACATAACGAACAGATACAACATGTGAATTATAAAATAAATACCGGAAAAACGGACATATCAGTCTCACCTCCCGGGTGAATAAGACGGCGGGTTTGTTTCCATCAGAAGAGCGAACGGCTGTAAGTGGCTCTTCAGCCGCGACGCGCTTTATTTCTACATTTTGATCTGTGTGTCATATTTATCTGGTAGAATTATTACATTTATAATGTGACTTCGATTCTCATTTCACTCAAGAAGCCAAACAGCCCAGAGTCACGCAGCGAAGTAAAACCTCTGCGCGGGTTTCCCGTCCCGTCATGTTTAACGACAAGGTGCGAGAGAAGAGCGAAGACCCCCAGTCAGGGTGTTTGCCGTTATTTGCACCCGTCCCCGCTGTACGGTGCTTCGCTGTTGGCTCGTATAACGGCGATCGTCTCACTCCCGCGGGACCCGCGTCTCCCGCCACCATTAACACGTCAAACGTTAGAGAACATCGAGGGATTGACCTCTGACCCCCTGTAGTCCCGCTCCTCGCTGCTGCTCCGCTGGGGGGGGGGGGGTTGAACGAGGAACACACCGTCGAGTTCAGCGTCGCCTTCCCCTCACACACACACACACACACACACACACACACACACGCGCGCGCGCGCGCGCCGTGACGCCTATGAGGACGTCTCTCGGCAGCCCCGAGCAGGACCCCCAGCAGACCATGGATCCGCCGGGAGCGCATCTGCTCCTGTCCCCCCCGGACCCCATCAGCTTCGGCATCGACCACATCCTGAGCGCCGCGGACCACAACACCTGCATGATCTCGAGCTCCAGGCTCGGCGACCCGGACTGCGGATCGGGCTACAGCGCCGGGAACCCGGGGGGGTTCAGCAGCGGGGGCGCCTCCTACAGCGTGGACTCCGCTCTCGCTTCGGGTTTGAACCCGGCTCTGGACGCGGGTGCGAGCGCCGCCGGGAACAGCCCCGGCCCGGCCGCCGTCATCCGCGTGCCTGCGCACCGCGCGCTCGCCGCTCTCCCGCAGGTGCCCGGCGCGTGCGGCGTGAACGCGCTCGGTGGGCTCACTGCGGGACTGACGTTTCCCTGGATGGAGAGCAGCCGGAGGTACACAAAGGACAGGTTCTCAGGTGAGTGTGTGTGTGTGTGTGTGTGTGTGTGAAAACGCACTGAATACCGCGTGTTAATAACACGTGCGGTGTTCAGGCTGCGTGGGGAAAAAAAACTGGCCCTTCAAGTTTAAAATCCGTCATTTAGGTAAAATATAGTGTCCCTGAGTCCCGTCTAGTATTTTCTAAAACTTTCTGTCAAAAATAAACCGACGAAACCGAATGGTGACGCCAGCAGATAAAACGCTGTGACTGTTAAGTGTATTTTTCTTGTAAAGCCACTTTGTCTCGTGTCTCGTGATCGACGACATGAAGGACAGTATTTGGGGAAGTTTACTGCTCTCCTCCACGCGAGAGAAAAATGGGGTAGATTTACATATCGAAGAAAGTCGGCAAAATGCAAATCTCTAATAATCAAGAGGCAAATTAATAAAATAAAATCAACAGTGGTGTAAAATTTAGGACCGTTGCTATTAAGTGGTACTTTTGAAACGGTACTTGTTTACAACCGGTGCAAAATAATGTATAAAATTATCTATTTCAAAATTGCTATGACTGACGAATTTTACGAATTCTATTAATAATAGTCAACTGTTATAATATAATAATCTATGCCGCTGTGTAGTTAATACACCGCAGTCTTTTTTATAAACGCCGAAAAAGTAAAAACCAACAAACAAACAAACAAACAAACAAACAAACAAATCCACAAGCGCGCATCTAATTTCGCGCAGCTCCGTCTCCCGATTAACTCAACATCTTATTTTTTCTGTACAGAAATGTGTTGCACGGATATGTAATATTAAAGTTGCATGATAGTGAAATTAAAAAGCGGGGCGGCGTTCAGCCTTCTGTCGTTTTCCTGCGTGACGCTGCGGCGTTAATATCAATTATTCATCCGCGTTTAAGGCTTTTTATTCAAATTAAACATCTGTTGATCTCAGAGACACAAGTGCAGCTTCACGCGGGTCTCAGCCGCCAGTGTTTATTCTGAATGTTTTACTTAAACTGAACTGGACTTTAGCCGAACGCGAGCATTTAGATTTACTGACTAATAATAATAATAATAATAATAATAATAATAATAATAATAATCACGTGACAAGCATGCTGACCCCGCTGTGCCACCTGCTACCACGCGGTCACTGTCACTCTCTGTCTGTCTGTCCGCCCCCCCCTCGCCCTCCTGCAGCGGCCCTCTCACCCCTCCCTGTCACGCGCCGTGTAGGTCACCCGTACCAGAACCGCACTCCGCCCAAGAGGAAGAAGCCCCGCACGTCGTTCACGCGCCTGCAGGTGTGCGAGCTCGAGAAGCGCTTCCACCGGCAGAAGTACCTGTCGTCGGCGGAGCGCGCGGCCCTGGCCAAGGCGCTGAGGATGAGCGACGGCCAGGTGAAGACCTGGTTCCAGAACAGGAGGACTAAGTGGAGGTGAGCAGTCAGGTTCTCCGTCTGCCTCCTAACCCGCATTTTCAAAACAGCCGCAGATTTTGTTTGTTTTTTACAATCGTTTATAAGAGCAGTTTTTTATAAAGGGGGTCAAAGGCAGCGAATTAAACTGTATTATTTATCGGTGTTCAATTCGCGTTTATTTACCTTAACGTTTTAAATCATTCAGCTTTATTCCTTCGAAAATGCGGTGCAGATCCCGCTAAAAACCAACGCAAATGTTATCAATACTCGAGGTTATAATAAATACATTTTAAATATTAAATATACAATAAATCACCTACTCTGTCTTCAATTTTATTAAATACTTGGAAGAAATTATACTTTATGCCCGTTTCACCGATTTCTGCCTCCTAATTTGTTCATACACTGAAATTTTAGATGATCCAGTTTAACGAAAAAAAGGAAAAATATTTGTTTATAAAGAATATTTGTTATTTTCGATAATCGCTTTAAAACGATATTTATTTGATTCGATTCTAATCGATACATACAGTTTAACTAAATGCGGTCAGAAAAGTAATTAATCTGGTGTTTATGTTACTTTTTAAAAGAAAATAATTCTGCATATTTGTATTCATTAAACGAGGACAGACGTAAAATGTAGCATTTTAAACATTCTGTATTTGGTCAAAATTATAGCTGTATCTTAAAAATAGTGACATTCCAAAACACCTGGTTACCTGTGTCACATAGTATTGGGCTCAATATAACACGTGGTAAATTGTAGTAAATTATTTCCTTTTTATGATAAATCTGTACTGAGGTTCAGGTTCCGACAGAGATCTGGCTCGTGTTGTTGAACACCTGTGTGACGTCATAAGTGCGATAAACGCAGGTTGTTCAGGTGACCCTGCTCAGCCTCGCCCCCACACACACTCCTGCTGCAAACAGGTCACCTCGTCACACTGCACGTCACTGTATTTTACACTGTTTGTACCACGTTCTGCTCGTCTAGCTCACGCTCTCCTACTACTTTATTTTCAAAATAATAAAAAATTGATAAATGCGGATCGGCGCATGTGCGAAAGAAGGTGCAGCGAGGGGCGTCACGCACGCAGGTGTTCACGTCCGGCCGCTTCGGCTGCGCAGGCGGCAGACGGCGGAGGAGCGCGAGGCCGAGCGGCAGCACGCGAACCGGATCCTGCTGCAGCTGCAGCACGAGGCCTTCCAGAAAACTCTGCAGCAGCCGGTGGCGCCGGACCCGATCTGCCGGCACAACACGTCCCTGTTCGCGCTGCACAACCTGCAGCCGTGGAGCGACAGCGCCGGCAAACTGAGCGCCGTGTCCGCTGGCTGCGAGTAGGCGGGAGCCCAGGAGACCCCCGCCAGCGACCCCCCGGCGAGTCCACCGCAGCTGCCCGGCGGAGGTGTCTTCTGCCGACGACTTGTACGCATTTTCTCTTAAACATAATCGATCACGTGGTGCACAGAACTTTTTAAAATCACTCCATGCTCATCTTTCTATGTAAGATATTTTAACCATTAAGGCATAAAAAGACGGATTTAAAGTGTCCCTGTGGGTCACCGGCCGCCCAGATGTTAAATCCTTTTTTATTTTCAAAAGCGCCTTGTAATGTTTGTCAGTGTAAATGAAACATTTGTGATCAGACTCGCAGTGAAGTTCTTGTTCAAAATTAGAATTGTAACATAACAGTGAGATTTTGGTGGAGATGTGCTGGGTTTAGACAAATATGTTTCTGTTGTTGTATTGTTAATATTGTTGTTTTCACATTTATGATGTATATGGTATTCCCAGCAAAAATAAACATGATGAAGATTTATGATTCTTACTAACCAAACACGTTTCCGCTTTTTAAATTTATTATGATTATTATTCCATACTAACGTGGACTTTTATTTTAATATTTCTTTATTCTTCAATCACGTATGAAATCCAACAGATTCTTTTTTTATTTGCGTAGCATGTAAATTGTACGTGCGAGATTTTGTGAGACTTATTTGCGGGTCGTTTATAAATCCAGTCCGAACTGTTTCATGTCCGCCCGCCGCTCCTGGCTGTTTTCTGTCTTTTGGTGCAGCTTAAGGCACCAGGCAGTAGCTGAACATTCAAAACTTATTTTACTCTCGGTTTTCACGGACACTGATCCCCATTTTGGGCCCCTGACGCTCTGTCCTCGGCTCCGCAGTAGTCCGTGTCCCCGTAGACCCCCTGCAGGGCTCCAGGGTAACAGGACAAAGTATGTTTCTGTCTGCACAATTTTCCCAATTCTTGTACTGATAAACGATTACTTATATATTAATATGTAGAAAAACGGGTTTTTATACTGTGCAAGCCTCCCTCGACTCTTTCATTTACGACTTTTCTCTTCTAAGAGTGAAATTATTTGTTTTTTGCGTTACAAGAGCGGCGCGGGGGAATTTTCCCATCTCTTCATTTCAGTAACACCCTGACAGACACGTCTCTGGAATGAACTCACCTCCCA
Source organism: Arapaima gigas (assembly GCA_900497675.1). Taxonomy (NCBI): domain Eukaryota; kingdom Metazoa; phylum Chordata; class Actinopteri; order Osteoglossiformes; family Osteoglossidae; genus Arapaima; species Arapaima gigas. The sequence goes on along the minus strand of UFQX01005259.1, from coordinate 156,517 downwards.
TAATGCAGCACTCTCACGTTCACCTCGGGACAAGTGGGGGGTCACCTGTAATAATATATCTGTGGAACTAAATGATACTGTTTGGCTGTGAAGTGCAAGGAGTGACCTGATGGTTGTTCAGTGGTTAACAGCACAGTGTGAGGGAATTTTGACAAAACTATTCACATTAATTATCATAAATGTCTTTTCCATGTCTTCATTTGTTATGTAACGGACAACATAAAAGAGGCCGTTTTAGCTACAGGAGACGAAAATGGACGTATTGGATCAGTAGGTCCGTTGGGGCGATAACGGGAACCACGTCGCACCTGGTCAGTCAGGTGAGGTCAGAGTTCGCAGGTGGTCTTTAAACACACTAGTTAAATATACAATAGGTAAAGAGGAGCTCCAATTCCAGGGGGGGGGCACAAACATGTAGAGGTTACCAGGTTTGTATGGTTATCGCGACTACATTTCTACACATCATCAACTTAGCATCTGCCAAGGCTGGAATAATTTCATCTTCATTGTAAGCAGAATATTAATGTTGAATAAAGAAAACAAAGAAACGTGCAAAACTGTCCTTTGTCATTAATACATTGTGACGTCACTGGAGTGAGCGCAGAGAGCAGCTGTCTTTATTGAATAAACGCTTCAAATGCAGAATATTAGCAGAACAACACAACCTATGAGGACTGCTGCAACAAAATAAAAGTTAGACAGATAACAGAAATGTTATTAGCAAATTCAGTAAAGATTCAGAACACCTCCGTCGCTCATCTGTCCGCCGCAGTGCCGGGTCTGGGAGGACCTGGCGCGTCCATTGCTGATGACGTCACACGCGTCACTCTGCAGCGACGAGCGACAGCGACAGAGTGTGCTTGCGATTGTTGATTTCTTCGCCTCGGAAGTGACAGAAATGTCCAGGGTCCGAGTTTGGTGCTGTGCGGGACAGCTGGTTCGCAGAGGCCTGAGCGCGCAGAGCCTTTTCACAGGTGACTCCTCACCTTGCTTTCACTTTATATCCCTCCTGCTATTACTTATGCTAATTCCCTTCGGTGGGACTTTATAAAACATACAATTTATTAAACTGCACGACCGCGAACTCCTCGATGCCCTTATACTTGTGCATTTGTGAGAGTTCGTCAGTATTTCCCCTAAATCGCGCTCTGACTGACGTCTCCGATGCAGTTTTCAGCCGGGCCACAGGGTCGCCTGCAGGGGGCGCTGCAAAGGACAAGGAGCCCTTGAGGAAGGCCAAGACCCCCCAGGGGCGTTTCGACAGCCCCGAGAAGGCGGAACACAGGAACGTCCTGGAAAGTAAGAATCTCAGCCACACTGCTGTTACCCCCTCCCCCGTGTTGCATCCTCCCCACAATGCCCTGCCCCTTACCTGCGGGACACAGAAGAGAATCAGTGTAAGCAGGTGACTGTACAAACCTCACACTCAAAGTCACTTTGAGGAAAAGAGTCACATAAATAAATATAAATGATATGCAAATGTGACGGGTTCTATTGGTGCTCCTAGGGTTCCCAGATGACGTCAACCCGGAAACGAAGGAGAAAGGGGGTCCCCGGGGCCCGGAGCCCACGCGGTACGGCGACTGGGAGAGGAAGGGTCGCTGCATCGACTTCTAGCAGCTCCCCTTGGTTACCATAATATTATTATTATTGTTATTATTATTATTATTGAACGGTTGCGTGAGGAAAGTGTATAAAGTGAATTATGAAAGTGTATATATTTCTACAAGCCTGCGTCACGTGGGCACGTTTTCCTGTAAAGTGTGTATTATGTTTGTAATACAGGTGTGTGTGTTTCCATACTGAGCTCGAAGTGCTGATTAAACGAACGAACGTGAGTCCACGTGTTTCTGATGTCTAACGCGGAGGCCCCACCGGGTTCATGAGTTCCGGTGAACCGCGCGCCTCCCGGGTCGCTGAGAAATACTGGATTATTCACGAGCAATACCTCAGCGTGGGGAAAACGTGGACCGCCGTCCCTGGGTGGGCTCGAACCACCAACCTTTCGGTTAACAGCCGAACGCGCTAACCGATTGCGCCACAGAGACTCGCACGAGCTGCCCTGCGTCACCGTCACTGAGGGTCCGCAGCCTCCATTGGTGTTCCGGATGACAGATAAACCGCACCTCTGTCTACAGTTACCAAGACCCAAAGAACAGCGTAAAGGGGATTTCTTTTAAACGTTACCCACTTTAGTAAACTCAGGAAAGATGGGGGGTCTTCGCTGCGGTCCCGCACTTTTCCCACCTTGTCGTTAAACGTGACGATTCCGGCCGAATGTCTGCAGGTTCGGGACGGAAAACCTGCGCAGAGGTTTTACTTCGCTGCGTGACTCTGGGCTGTTTGGCTTCTTGAGTGAAATGAGAATCGAAGTCACATTATAAATGTAATAATTCTACCAGATAAATATGACACACAGATCAAAATGTAGAAATAAAGCGCGTCGCGGCTGAAGAGCCACTTACAGCCGTTCGCTCTTCTGATGGAAACAAACCCGCCGTCTTATTCACCCGGGAGGTGAAATTAAAATGTCAGTTTTATTTTATTTAAACATTTATTTTATTTAAATTTTAATTTGGCTGTATACGTCCCCCCGGTTGTGGTCCTTCGCTTTTGTGATACAAAAGTAACGATAAGAACAGGAAACGATTAGAAAACCGACACGGAGCAAAGGAGCCGTTTCAGGACCGCCGTGAACGTGAAGGATGAGTAAAGACGATCACGCAGGAACAATAAAACACCGGGAAGTTGCTTTAAATCTCCGTCTCCCAGGGAAACCCGAGCCCGCAGTGTCTTATGGGGGGTCAGGTGTGTTCGTGGAGGTCAGAAGCCCGTTTATTCTCATCGGCTTCAGCTGAAGGAAACCGCGTTTTTATTCCTGTGGGAATTTTCCGGTTTTGCTCAGTGTTTTTATACAACAAATAAAGATACAGACAAACGTCTAAACATAAGTGAAGCACAGTAGAATAACGGACCGCTGGCCGCCGGCGGGCGACTCGGTGTCTCAGTGTCACGCAGCGACGCACGCGCCTCGCTGTCACAGTCTCTGTGGCGCAATCGGTTAGCGCGTTCGGCTGTTAACCGAAAGGTTGGTGGTTCGAGCCCACCCAGGGACGCTACCCTTTATTTTCCGTTAGGACTGTTACCCAGTACACCGTGGTAAATCAGCGTCGTTTACCGCAGAAAACTGTCAACGGCAGGAAAACCAGGTGTTGCTGAGAGCAAAACCCGCCGCTAGACGGCGACACGCTCTATGTGAGGAACTTAAGCCCAGAAGGGCGGTCAAACCGCGACGTAATTCCTCTGCCAGCTCTTCGCCGTCTGGGGTATCCACTGGTAATGCTCGAGTCCCTCTGACCCAGTTTCGAGCCCGTCAGCCCCCCACGGAGGAAGCCCTCACGGTGCAGGTATAGTGACAAGTGCAGGAAGAAGGTGAACAAGTGGTAATTCCCTTGCAGGATGGAGGGGACAGGTGTCGCCCACTGCTATGGATCCAACTGGTCAGACTGGCCCCCCAATCAATTTTACTGTGATTTTCACCTGTAAACCCTGCACTACTTTACTCTGTTTTACTTGGATGTACGTACCTGAGGAGGAGCGACTTGCAGAATGTGACAAACTGAGCGAAACAAGTCAGATAAATGAGTAGTGAGTAATAATAGTGATACCTGAGGACACAGGTGTCTCTGGTTTACAACTCCCACACCTGGTCACCAGGGGGAGCCAGAGTTTCCTGGTTCCACTGCAGCTGATGGCCACTGGGGGGCAGAAAAGTGCTTCCCTACATTGTGACTGCGAATTCATGGTATTGCTGCCACCCTCCCCCGATGTAGGGACCACTGTGGAACTGGGTCGGTTGGGGACTCGACACACCTTCCTTAGAGCGAGATGGGAACCGCAGTGGGATCTCAGGTCCCGCCCACCCCACACCCCCTACGGGTCCCTGAACTGCCCAGCACCAAGACTGGGGTCTGTAACCCTACACAGGATGTCACGGAGTATCACAGTGCAGGATGAGGTGGTGAGCCCCTGATGGGGGGGGCAGCTGCAGAAGATGCTGGGATGGTGCGGATGCTGGAAACTCACTTCTCTCCAGGTCTTTTTATAACCTCTAATGGGAGCAACTGGCAGCTCTGACCAGCACCGCTACAACACACACACACACACACACACACACACACACA
>UFQX01005259.1:84833-147333 GCA_900497675.1 Arapaima gigas | reverse complement strand
CCCGAGCCAGGACCAGGGGTGGACGACTGGTTCCAGACCCCACTGTGCACTGCATCCTAGCACACATAACGGCAGTGACCCCTCAGGCCCCTCGAGGCGCCGCCTCCTGCTACACCTCAATCATCACCGTGTCCTGCCGGTGCTTCGGCTCATTGCCCAGGTTCACTTTCTCCGTGCGGGTGTGCCACACCAGGACCTGGGGGGACAGGGAGGGTCTGTCACACACCGACACACAGTGACACAGGGGGTGTCCGCAGCTGCAGCCTCAAAGCAGCACAGTGTAAACAAACGGACCCCCAATGAGTCACTGTGCATTAAGGGAATGATCTGAGAGCGGGTGGGGTGTGAAACGGAGTGGTTTTTGAGAGGGGCTATAAGGCACTGCTATACTTCCCATCATGGAGGAATTTATAGTGGGAGGTGCTAGAGGAGATACACTGACCTGGGTGCAGTTTGCTGCCTTGGGTTCGAGTTCCTCCACCCTAGTGATCTGTTTGAGGAAGTCAGACTCCTGCATCCCTGGCTGGGAGCCCCTGCGCTTGAAAACGGCTCTGGGATTGGCCAGGATTACCTGGAGGTTCACGGCAAAACCTAGAGGGAACACAGGTGAACGTGTCAAAGCTACATACCTGAGGACAACGCCTGGCCACGCCCCCTTCCATGCCGCGTAAAGTACTACTAGCCATGGCACTGCAGTCGTGGAGGTCAAACCCGGCTGTTTCTCTTTTAATGTGATGATGAGGCTGTTTTCTTGTTTTCCATCTTTGAGTACATTTGTATGTATCAAAACGGTCACTTTAGAGCAATTTTCGCTTTGATGATCTGCTGACCTTTGCCCTGTACTGGACTGCGCAGCTCTGCGGACCCCCAAGGGGGGCCAGTCTGCAAGGCCACGCAGAGCTGTCGCAGACGCTGATTCTCCTGAGCCAGTGTGGTGCTGGAGGTCTCTGTGGGGACTGAGGGACCCTGGGAGGGGCCCAACGCTGCTTGCCACCCCCCATCCGGCGCTGAGCTCTGACTCACCTGCCATGTCAGTAGCGAAGGGCCGGTCTGCCCTCCAGCCAGTGTACCAGCCCACCACTCTGCCCTTCTCCACCAGGGGGCGCTCATACCGTCGCCCACCTACCAGCCCCACAGGCCACACTGACACGCGCTGAGTGGACCGCATCTGTGGAGAGAAACGGGCTGTGAACCTGCACCGGCCCAGGTGGCCCCGCACGGAGTGACGGTCCTCGGTGTGGAGTGACAGGTGAGAGTCGGGTTCAGCGAAGGAGGGGTGAAAGAGGCCGACGCGATGGAGTTGGTCATCATCGCTCAGCTCAGTATCTCCCCAAATCCCACGAGCCCTAAAACTGTGACTCCCGTCGACTGTGATCATTGGATGACATCACGACTACAGCCCGGTTACATCACCGCTATATTACTGCTACCTCAGTGCTGCCAGAGCAAGAGGGACACCTGGCCCCCCGGGAAAAAGTAAATCTACACACAGTACTGAGCCAGAAGGCGATGGGGGGGGGGGTCAGGTGGTCTGGTGCCGACTGCGGGCAGCAGGTGATCCTGCGGCTCCTTCGCATTTACAGTCCGGTCCCTCCTGCACGCACACACCTGGATGCACACCTGGACATGCAGCCTAGACATCGATTTACCCCTTTACTCGCCATGACAGTTGTTACTGTGTGGCTTCAGGGTGAGCAACCACTACGCCCCCTGCTGCCCTTTTTAGTGGAGTAGCTAGCGCACGCGCGCTCACTGGTCGGCTGTGTGACGTCACGTCTGACAGGTGCGATGCTGACAGGTAAGATACCTCCTCGAAGAGCTCCAGGCTGTACGTGTTGTCGTCGTCCGCGAAGAAGACCACGCCGCGGTCCCCCCGCGTGCGGTGCGCGCGCAGCCACCCAAGCGCCGCGTTCCTCTGCTCGGTGGCGCGCGGCATCCCGCCGCGCTTGTACCTGCGCGGCGTGAGCGCGTGCAGGTGCGTGTGCGGCACGGCGGAGCGCGCCAGCAGGCGCGACACGAGCTCCGTGCGCGCGCCCCCGTCCTCCACCACGATCCAGTGGAAGCCGGGCACCTGGCGAAAGGTGTTGGACAGGCGCGTCAGCTCCGCCTTCTGCACGGCGCGCGTGTACGTGGGGGTGATGGCGTAGATGACCGGCAGGGCGGTGCGGTTGCCAGCCGGGCGCCGGGGGCCCCCCGAAATGCGGGACGGGGGCACGTGGCCGGGGCTGCGGACGGACGTCCTCTTGGTGTCGATGTCGACCATGATGACGACGATCAGAGCCCAGGGCAGCAGGAGGAGGAAACGGCTGTACCAGATCGACTTCATGGCGCGCGACGGCGGCGACGAAGTGCGTTTGTCGCCGTCGCTTGTCGACGTTCCCCTGTCAACGAAACCCCTTTGTTACTGTTGATCCTGCGCGGTTCGGACACCTTTCTCGCATCCTTATCTCCGGCGCGCGCTCGAATCCCACTTTTCACCACTTCATCGCTGATGTCCTTCAAAGGGACCGGCGCGCAGAGCAGCTCCGTGCAAAGTTCGGTCGGGAACGCGCGCCCCCCCCGTGACGTCTCTGCCCCCAGCAAACGGCTGATACATTAATATCGCGGAAGCGAAGCCTCGGAGGAAAAGCGGGGCTCCGACAGTCTGCGGCAGCCGTGCAGCGTGGACCCCCCCCACGGACGATCTGCAGAGCGACTGCGCCGCTGAGAGGGTGTGTGTGTGTGTGTGTGAGAGAGAGAGAGAGAGAGAGAGAGAGAGAGAGCGCCTTTGTTGTGCAGCCTGTAGAAAACGTCCGTGTCCGCGGAGACCACGAGCATCTCCGCACTCTTCTCCAGCGGAGGCCTCTGTGAAGGGAGGGGGGAGAGGGAGAGGGAGAGGGGGAGGGGGGAGGGATGCTGAGCAGGGGGGCGGGGCGCGAATCCACAGAACTCCTACACGCCAACAGGACATCTGGACCGGGCGCTTCAGATCGTCGCTTTTTCCGATTCACCCCCCCCCCATGCTGACGTTAGATGCTGCTGCTAAAGGAGGTTCTACCAGTCATGAAATGCAGGGGTTCGCAAACTTTCCTGCGTCTGTGTGGTGAGAAACCGGTTTAAACCCAAAGGAGTTCAGCAACTTTTTGGCGAAAATGTGAAGACAAATAATTGCTATGGTTGAACAAAACTGAACTGTACCAAGATGGTCCAAGAACTCCACATGGGGGGTAGATATGCATGACACTTGGTGACGGCATCGCGTTCCTGAGATCAACGCCGAAACTGCCACGTTTAGGTACAGGACCTATTCCCTTCACTCTGATTCCCGTCGCCGCCATTTAACACATGTCCTCCCTTTCAGTGCTCTGCCAGGTGGGGGTCATTCAGGAAGGGCTGGGAAAAGGCACCCACCTGTGGTTCTGAGAACACCTGGCTGTCAGCCGGGATGGCAGAAGACCGAGGTTGCCCAGAACCCAGTGCTGTGAGGGATGTGTCCGCCTGATGTGACTGGAGGGAATTACCTCCAGCAGAGTAGATCATCTCCCAATCCACATCTCACCTGACCTGAGTGAGTCCTTCTCATCTGCAGGTGTTATTTTGTACAGTACCTGGGCACAGGTGTTGGATTCTCCCCCCCTTTTGTCTTCCACAGTGTGATGTGGGGGTTTCTGTGTTATTAGGATTGATGCACTGATCAGACCAGTGAGATGTGGGACCTGATGTGATGTCAGAGGTTTTGTGATGTTGGGATCGATGAAGTTGCTGTGAAAGTTCCCATGTTTACCGACCGTCCATCTGGACAGCAAACACGGCACCGTTCGTTCCTGCAGGTGACACATGTGACAACGCTGCAAACATAATGGACGGAAACACAGTAACTTGTTTGCGTGGCATGGAATTCCAGGGGTGATACTGTCCCCCCCGATGCTGTAGAGATGTTCTTCTGGGTTGGACGAGGGCCTTCAGTGCCTGATGGAGGAAAGAGCGTAAACAAACATAGCTCTTGTCAAAATGCTCCCTTATGGCACCTTGCGGTGACAAGGTACGAGTCTGTGGGGTGTTGTCTTCTCCACAGCACCTTTAGACCTGGCAGCACAGCCAATCAGCAAAGGGCAGCCAAAAATCAATCCCTAATGGCGGTGGCGCCGGGGGCAGAAAGCCCCCTCGCCGTGTTATTAACCCAGATAATGCAGGTAATGTGAGACAGACGCAGGGAGAGAGCAGAGCGATGGATTCAGACGGCTCACCGACAGGTCCCGCCTCCCCTCGGCTCACGTCCACGCTGCAGGAGCGGCGCAAAAAAAAAAAAAACACGTAAAAATAGGTTATAGTTTAATTTGATTAAGCGAGAATAGAGACGTCTGCTGGGAAGATACGAGCTGCAGGTAAATGCCGTCTAGACCCTGTGACCTGGGGGGTCTTCACAGTCCCTCCTTACCATGGTAAAGTCCACTTATTGCACTTGGGCAAAATTTATCAGCCTTTTTGTTTTTAACTTCTGGTCTGCTGGGTTTATAACAAACCGGCGCCTGAAAGGATCCAGTGAAAACGCTCAGATTTGTCCTGCTTCTGTTTGCATTTCTTCATCTATCAGCGAGTGTGCTGAGCATCTCCAAGGAAACATGACAATCGTTAGCCAAAGGATGATCTGACACCACCATGTTGCTGGTTCACATCCCTCAAGTGGCTGCCTATAGGAGTGAGACTCAAACTGTGAATACATAGATGATCACAGCTGATGGTATGTGTGGCTGAAGGGAGAGAACTGGCTCTCAGACAGACGGGTTTGAGGGATTCAGCAGCTCTGAGGGACACAGGGAGCTCGTTCCACTACACTGGGGACAAAACTGAGAACCTGCAGTTTTTTACTTTGCTGTGAGTGGGACCAACCAAGCAACCAGGGGGAGGAGAGCATTGCTGTTGCTGTAGCAATGTTCTTATTGGTGCAAATATAACAATAATAATGGTTAACAATGGTGCCACATCACAATGTGATGGATTGGTGCCCATTTAGGGTGAGGGACTGGTACCTGTTTGGGGGGGTACCCCGCCTCACGTCGCTTTTGAGGAGCCTGCATTGCAGAAGCTGTTGTAAATAGTAGCTGGATTGGTGTAGCAGTAATAGCTGTAGAAATACGGTGTTTTTGCTGCAGAAGATGAGAAGATCCCCAGAAGCTCTATCAGATGTGCCTTTGTGACCTGTGAGTAATTCAGCAGATAGACTGCCCCCCGCTCCCCCCGTGAAGAAATCGGCCCCAGTAAAACACTGTGATGTGCTGCTCAGTCGTATTGTCACACTTCAGCCGGTTTCTGGACGAGGGAAAAATGACGCGACGAGAAGATAATCTGCTGACATAATCACACCGTTATTTTCCCAGCGATGAAATGAACGAGCGGCTTTCTTCTCACTGGGAAAACACTTGAAACATCGTGCCCACCTGCGAAATGAATTTATGCCTAAATAATCCTGGGATTTTTTTTTTTCCCGAGGAATTCATTTCCGTGACAAAAGTGAACTGCTCTCCGAACACAAAACCCTGTTAGCGGCGGGCAGAACGAGGCCGTAAAATCAGCCGACGAACGTTGGACGTGCGCTGAGACAATTCGCTGCGCCATTGCGCGCGCGGCTTTGACACGTTCTCCACGCTGTATTTTCACCCTAGTCACAGACACGCTCACGCTAGGCCCCCACACACAGCCAGGCGGGGAACAGGCTGCAGTCCTGGGCAGCAGGTAGGTTTGATCATTGCAGCTTCCCTATAGGAGTAATAGTCCCTGTAGATACTGATGTGACTTGATGTGACATTACTGGGGTCATGCGTGTCACCTCTGGTTTAACACCTCCTGCTCACACACCAGTTCGCAGTAACAGGATCAAGCAGGTTAGCAGATTAGAAGCGGGAGCTCTGCTCTACCCCCTGGCTCCTCCCACTTTCTAATAAAAAAATGTGCTGTGCAGAAGGGAAGGAGGTTCTGCTGTGAACTCAGCATGTCTGCATCACCCTCAGGCTGTGCTAACTTGTCCTGATCTTGGTTGTTGGGGTAGCTGCTGCACGCCTACTGCCCACCCACACTGCTGCACTCCACCGCCCTCCCCTGCCAGGCTGTGCCGGTCTTGTGCTCAGATTATGGACTCCATTAGCCCTCTCGTTTCTGTGATTTCTCATTTCATCCTGGCAATTCCCCCTAATGTCGTTTTGGGCGATGGCGATGCTGACGGATGGAGGGGTTTACAGCCAGCGGCAGCCTCAGCACAACCACAGATAAAAGCGTAATTGAGCTCTGCCGCCGTGTGGCGGGGGGTAGGATGAGGAGACTATGGGTGAGGACCAGATGGAGACGCCGGGCCTGAGCGCATCGGGGAACATGAGAACAGAAAGCACAACTCCCGAGGTGACCGTCTGGAAGCTGGATCCTGTTCTTCTTTGTCCCTCGCGTTGCTGTTATGGGGGGGGGGGCATCGGTAACTTTGTTAGCTTCATCTTGAGAAGGTACCAAGGATTTAAACAAGCACCAGGCTAGGCTGCTAGCTGTTAGCCTGATAGCTGCTAATAAAGTACCGCGAGATGCCTCTGGCAGGAGCTCTAAGAGGGGATTGTCATTCATGGATCTCAGCCACAGAGCCACTCCAGAGCTGCTCGGTGGTTGGAAAGCAGGAGGCAGGGCTCCGTGAGCAGGGGGCCTCCTCTGGCCTGGATGCAGTTTCATTTGACAAATGGAGCGTCGGGGGTCGGCTGCTGCCATAGCGACACAGATAATAATCCATGCAGTGGCCCAGCTCCCAGCCACCAGTCCTCCACTTCGCATGCCAAATATTGAAATGTGTGCCTTAAAGACCAGGGGAAATAAATTGATTTCGGTCTGATTTGCGACATCTCCATAAACAAAGCACAGTGTCCGCTCTTCAGGAGGCATCGCAGCTACAGTGACGCTCTTCTGCCCTCTGCTGGCTCATTGGAAAAGGTCCTCGGGCTTCAGACGGATGACTTATAAGAACTTTTGACATTTTGAGCACCTTATTATTTGTTCTTTCTGGAATTCAAGAATGGATTAGGAACAGTTTAACTTTGGACACCCTTCTGCCGCACCACCTGACCTTCCATCCATCAAAGCATAAAATCTCTCACACTCTTTCCATCTTCATCTCTTCCTATCATTGGCTTGCTGACAACAACCAGCTTTTACTGTCTTCATCCCTGTTGCAGCAGACATTTCCTCCCGTATTGCAGCCCCCCTCTCTGACAGTTTCACTGGATGACTGATCACCATCTGCACCTCAACCTCTCCGAGACCAAGATCCTTCATCTCCTAGCGGCGCTGTCCACCTTTCAGCAATTGCCAAATGAGAAAATTGTCTCTTTTCACCAACCTCAGCAACTGGCAGCAACAGTCGACTCAGATCTCCGTTCTCCTCTCGACACGTCAAAGCCACAACCTGGTCCTCCAGTTACGTCCTGCATAACAGCCACAGGACCCGTCCTTGTCTCACAATAGACTGTGTAGCTCCCAGTCCAGGGCACAGTGATATTGTGCCTGGATTCCTGCACCACCCACCTCTCAGGTCTTCCAGATTCTACCATCAAGCCTCTCTAGCTGATGCAGAATACTGCGGTACTGCCAAAGTGTTCCCACTCATCTGTCCTCCTTGTCTCTGTCTCTCCTTTGGTTCTCTTTAACTGGCCTGTCAGATTACACTGAGGTTGTGGCCTGCATTACCCACAGTGCATCTGCTAACCCTAACCCTAAGATCAGTCGCTCTGCCTCCTGCTGCTTCCTGGTCCCACTCACAGCACACCCAGAATCAGAAGGCCAGAAGTCTTCAGTTCTGGCCTCAGGTTGAAATCTGAATTTGGCTCATCCTCGTTGGTTAATTTATTATTTTTTTATTTTATTTTTTATTTTCGATAATAAAGGTTATTTTTGAGCAGTATGGTTGCATACATTTGCACTATACATATTTTATTAAGATGGCGAGATTTGATTTTTCTTTAATTTGGGCAAAGTTGTACTTGGAATTGAGGAGTTTTGGACCTACCTGCGTAAGTAACTTTTATATATCAGGGCAAAAATATTATTATTAACAGCATTAATGGAAAAACGCGGTGTTTGCTGATAATCCAAACGGGTGAACTTCAGCCTCTTGTATTTATAGTCTGTCTGATGCCGCTGTTATGGAAACTAAAGCTAAAACAGGTCATTTATGCAGTAAATTACCACGAATTTATGACTAACATCCTCAGCAAACAGCTTTTTCATCACAGCCGAGTCAGCGGGACACGTCACGTGGCAAAAAAAAGCAGCTCTCATTGGCCGATCACCCACCAATGAAAAGCGGCTCCTCGAGGCCCAGTTCTGGGTTGAGAAAGTCGCGTAGGGACACAGTAGCGTGTGTATCGGTGTGTGTTTGTACAGTGTGTGTGTACAGTGTGTATATACAGCGGGTACGCAACCCTGCCCCTCCCCTCCGATTTTTTAAAAATTTTTTTGGAGCAACAATCGAAAATATAATAAAACAAGAGCACATATAAGATATTTAGAAGAGACACGTTGTAATATGGATACATGTTATACAGACATTAAACAAAGTGAACGCAGAAAAAGTGGCGCGGCGCTTCCTTGTTTTAGATTTCGAAACAGACTGTAAATAAGCATTTATTTCAGGTTTACAATGCTCACACATAAGATTCTTTTCAGACCATTTTTCTTCATGAAAATAATAAGGTGCCATTTTTAAAAGTCAATAGCAAGATTTTGACATTTGAAGGGAGATAAAACTTTCGTTAAAACTAATATCAATATTGGATACAAATTCAATCCTGAAATTAAGTACCACGGGCCAGATAGACCCCCCGCCGATACGCCGTATCCTCCACTTCCGGGGCGCGAAGTGTAATAAATGTAGCGGTTAGCGGGGAAGAAGAGCCGCTCCGAAGCAGCGTCACCTGCTGACCGACGCCTTGATATCATTTTAATATATTTTAATACGCTTACGTTTAGTACAAAACTGGGGCGGGACGCCGAATTTTCACTTTAAATACCGACTACGACGATTAATATCTGGCTAAACTGCGGTTTTACCCACGGTGACGTCAGCACGCTCGTACGAGAGGAAAAATAAACGCGCTTCTTTAAATGGCCGCGCAGTGGCGGGGTCGGCGACTGCCTGGGCGCGTGCGGGGGGCGGGGTCGAGAGGGGGTGTGTTCGCCGCCGCGAGCCCGGAATCTCCCTCGTCGCGCGGTTAAAGACGGGCCGCCGCGTGCCCTCCGGTGCCGAGTATGTAGGTAAGCGGGCCGCGGGCACGAGCGCCAGACCGCGCGCGCGCGCTCTAAATGGGCAACCTGCTGGGCGGCTGGAGGTTCAAGGAGCCGAGCACCGTGGAGGAGTGCGACTCCACCTGGGACACGGACTCCGAGGGTGAGGAGCGCGCGGAAGAGGAGCCGCAGGAGGTAACCGGCGCGAGACAAAGAGAGCGCGGCGACCAAACCTAGATGCTGCCGTGGTTTGTTCTCTGTCCGTGTCTGTCTCTCAAAACCCGCGCGCAGACCGGCCCTTTACTGGCTACTGTACAGCACAGCGCTGTGACTAGTGTATCTTTCATGTTTTGCTCGATATCTCACATTAAACACGGATGCATAAAAAGAAAACACAAATAAAGACGAACTTTTAATTTATGGGTAGAATGAGGTGAAATTACACGTGGCGACTCAGCTGCCTAGAGATTCGCGTGAAAAGCTACAGTAGACCGTCGCTCCGGGAGGTCGCTGGTTTCTGCCACCTTGTTTGTCACCTCCTTGTTGTTCAAGGACATGAGAATCTTTCGCCACTGACCTGGACAGAAAGCTGCTTCTTGGGCTGTTGTGGAAAATGAGTAAAAACTCGAATCCGGCCGTCCCTTGAATACGGACCAGGAAAACTTGGCTTGAAAATAGCAGCAGTTGTGTTGTGAAAAGAGGAAATAAGGAAGCGGAATGTTTTACTGCGTCTCATTTCCATTCGCAGCCTGGCTAACGCTGTCCTGTCATGTTCTACAATCATCCTGTGACACCATTATATCCCAGCCAGCAGTGTGGCAACAACCCCCCCGTTCCGCTCTCTCTCCTGACTCCGAGTGCTGACGGTCTGTGGCTGCCAAGAAAAATATGAGCGACGCCTCTGTGTTACAGGTGGCGCAGTGGTTCGAGTTCCCAGGTTCCGGTCGACGCGTCAAGTGCAGGTGATGTTAAATTAAATTGGCCTCAGTGGTCACCAGCGGGGTTTGCCGTTTCCTATGCTGAGGGATTCAAACCCGCATTCGAGCGAGTGGCCCCTGGCACTCCCCGCCGTGCCACCCATTTTTAGAACATAAACGGCAGATGGGTTTTTTTTCTCCCTAATCGACAGACCGGCATGTTGCACAGATGGCCACCAGTGTACAACTTTTTATAAAATCATTTCCCACAAGCTGCAAACCTGAACGGCACGAGTTCTCCAACCCTAAGGGTCGCAGTGGAACGGAGTCACGCGCTGCTGATGCCCCTGAACTCGCTCAGCCAGTTGAAAGCACTTGTCTTTAGGCGTCTAGGAACCTGGAATGGTCCCCCCTGGTTGCCACTGTCACTCCTGGTAGCCTTAGAAACAGGGACCTTTAAGGTTGCCTCGCGGTGCTGCTTCTGCAGTCCCCCCCACCCCACGGGCTTGTGGCCAGTCCTCACGGCAGGGGTGTCCTCTGTGAGTGTGACAGATGGCTCATGGTTCAATGACTCGCTCAACTAGGCAGTGGCCCCCAGTGTCAGCAGGGCGTGTCCCCTGGGTTCCGCTGAGAGTCATGAGGTTCTACAGCATGTTGTTCTCAGTGCACCTGCTGTCTGCCGTCCTCTGTTATCTTGGGATGGAGTTGTTATTTTTGAGTGCATTTGTGTCTTAAATGTTGTTTATCACTGACTTCAGTTAATATTCACTTTTATACAACTTGTTCCTTAAAGAACACGACCCATTATTTACGTTCTCATTTAGATTTTGTGTTTGAGGTTTAAAGGAGGAAGCGGGAAGTTTATGGTGGTGGGCTTTCCAGCAGAAGTGAGGGTGTGGCTGTTTTTTAAATAAAAGTGCTTTAAAATATCTCTCTATCCAGTGGCAGCACTAGAAACCACCACATTTTTAGACCCTCCATTGACACTTCTTTCTCCACGGTGTTTTTTGGGTTTTTTTTTTTTTTTTCCCCTCTCCTCCCCTGCCACCACCACCATCTGTCTTCCTGCTGCTGTCAGTCTCCATCTTTAGTTTAGCCACCAAACTGAGAGTAAATCTTCAGAATATGGGTGATCATGAAGTGAGGTACTGCAGTCCAGTTTTGGCTAATTGTACCTGGCTGTCTGCTGGGGGGTCAGTTTTCCTGATGACCACTATGATGGCCTGATGGCTCTTTGGGCCAGGAAATCTCTCCTGTCTGCAGGTGGTGCAATTCAGTGTGACAGGCGGGGAAATTAGTCCACCTGAACTGTGAGAATTGTTGACATCAGTTCTGCTTTTGGATGCTGCGGAGATGATCTGAGTCTATTTGTTTTGTTACTCTTGGCTCATGGTAGTTTCTCCTCTGAACGTGTGTGTCTTATTAAACTGGCTTTATCCAAACTAAGAATCCCATTGCAGGACACCAGGTTGTTATTAATGGCTTATTTTTCTGATGCTTGAACCATAGAAAAAAAAAATATCTAAATTATTAGGTAATTTATCTGACCCTCTTCTGCAAAGGTGATCCACGGTGTTAAGCTTCTTGTACTGATGTACTCATTCATGCAGCAGATAAACTTTTACTGTATCAGGCCAGAACAAGTACCACGATCAAAGGTACGACTGCAGGAGGTGGGGGTTGAAGGCATGTTCTCTGTGGAGGAGACAGCAGCTCAAACCATCACGCCCCCTGCTGTCCCTGTATTGTGTATATTTTGTCAAGGTACAAGGGTGCAGAATTCTGCTCTCCGCCTGAAGGGAGTGTTACTCAGCTGCTCGGTTAACTCTGTTCCCGACGCACTTGTGTCCCACAGCCGGCCTGCAACCAGGAGCCCCCCGCCAAGGCCAGGAGGAGCTTCTACGCGGCCAAGGACCTGTACAAGTACCGGCACCGTTACCCGGTGAGACCTGAGGGGTCAGACCCCCTCCAGGGTGGGACGGACGGCACCTTTCCCCATACTTGTGTGGGTTGCCAATGTAACCGTGCATGATTAAAGAGGTCGTCCTGGGGAGGTGAACGTGGTAGTGTATTAATATGAACATTTAGGAGTTTTAATTGTAATTTGACAGGTGCAGTATAATGTGTATAATTAGTGAAATGAACGTGATTAATTTTGTTTTTTTGTTTGTGTTTTTTTTTTTTTTAAACCAGAGGTATTGCTGCAAAGTGACATGTTTAATTATGTTAATGGTGATGGATAGGATTGGATTTATTATTCCCTGCGGGGAAATTTGCTGTGCGGCAGTTGATAACACAGGACATTTAACAAAAGACACTCGAAAGACGCATAAATAACAAAATAAATGACCAGTAAATAACGGCAATAAAGAAATAAATGTCACCTTCTGTCTCTCTCAGAGCTACAAGGAGCCCCGAATGTCGGAGTTCCGCAACTTGAGGTTTTACCTGAACAAGGTGCCACTGGTCCCTGACGGTAAGAGTCCACCCCCTCCTGTCAGTTACTGTGTGCTGTGGGAGTTGAGCACATCTTGTCTTGAGTCTGAGTTTTGTCACTCAGCACCTAGAGATCCCCAGCCTGTGACTCCTCACCGCAGTCATCGCTGTGCCACCTCTGGTGGGCAGGATGGAGTTGGGGCGAGAGGTGCTTATGCAGGTCAGAGTAGACGGCAGTAGATCTCCACCCTATGGCCCTGACTCCTCCTTCCCTGTTCTGGCTCCTCCCTCCCAATTATGACTCTGCCTAGGTGTTTACATTGAAGAAATCCTTACCCAATGGAGAGGTGACTATGAGAAGTTGGAGAACAACCACACCTACATACAGTGGTGAGTCTCCTCCTGCAATCTAGCCTCACTCACTCCACACTTGGCGTGAATCTGCACTCCAGCGCCACCTGCAGGAAACAAGGGAGGCCAAGCAGGTCACCTGCAGCACGGGGTATAAAAAATAAAAAGCTCTAAATTATTAACCTGATCGAGTAGTCGCGTGTAGAATTGACGGGAAGTGCAGAGCTACTCATTGCAGATGCAAGTTCATGTAGCTGTCAGGAGTGAAATGGCTCTGAAAGAGATGGGTTTGGGACCCTTCCAGAATGCTGGGAGAGATTCAGCAGCTGTGAAAGACAGAGGGAGCTCATCCTGCCATATCGAGCTAAAACTGAGGACCTACACACTTACAATTTTTGACCCCCCCCCCCCCCGATATAAAGCCAGTTATGATGTGTGTCACTCTTCTTCCTATTTCACTACATGCTCTGCTGCTGTCCACAGGCTGTTTCCTCTGCGAGAACAAGGCCTCAACTTCTATGCTCAGGAGCTCACGCAGGATGAGATAAAGGTACAAGAACTCGGGGCGGTACGAGCACGTATGGCGCTGCCTCTGTCAGGGTTGCTTGGCAGGTGGCTGTTTACCTTTCAGAGGTTTGCACCATTTTCTTACCTTGTTCTGTAGGAGTTCCAAGGATCCCGTGAGGCCAGGCGCCGCTTCCTGCAGGCCTACACCCTCATGCTGGACTTCTATGGCATCAAGCTGCTGGACAAGAGCGGCAACGTGTCCCGGAGCTCCAAATGGCAGGACCGGTTCCAGCACCTCAACGAGTGAGTTCCCAGCAGGCAGCGGAGCAGCACCAGAGTGGTCTGCTGGGGAGATGTTGTGTGGGGTTTCTTCTGGGGGGTGCTCTCTGCGGTTGGGAATGTGGTTTCCTGGTTTCAGGAGAGAAATGGCTGTGAAAAAGATCTGTTTTGAGGCCCTTAGAATATCAGGATTCAGCAGCCTTGAGGGCCAGAGGAAGTTTAAGTTGCATTGTGTCTCTGGTCCACCCCCCCCTCCCTCTTTGAAAGTTCTAACGTGGCTCCCCCTTCCCAGGTCCCAGCACAACTACCTGCGCATTACCCGGATCCTGAAGAGCCTCGGTGAGCTCGGGTTCGAGGCCTTCAAGATGCCACTGGTGCGCCTGCTGCTGGAGGAAGCCCTGGTGACCAGCACTCTGCCCAACATGCGGCACAGTGCGCTGGAGTACTTTGTGTACACGCTACGCGACCGTGCCCAGCGCCGTGCCCTGCTCCGCTTTGCCCAGCACCACTACGTGCCCCCGCAGGACTTTGTGTGGGGTCCTCAGCAGCGGCGCAAGGTGTGTGGGGGCGGAGCACGGCCTGGCAAGGGGGAGCCCGCGAGGAATCTGACATCTCTGCACGCTGAGTGCAAAGAAGCAGCAGAAGAGCGGGGCATGTGTGAAAAGCGCAGGAGCGATCAGCAGCCTGCAGGGGGCAAGAGCAAGTCAACTAGCAGCGTCCGGCCACTGAGGGGTGCTGGAGAGTGGCTGCAGTGCACAGACACCATCCCGCTGTAGTTTGCAGGCTTGAGGAATACACAGATGCTGGAAGTGACAACAGAATCGTCCAGAAATGCTGCAGGTGTCCCAGAGTGACCGACTGACCACCTAGAACCCCCCCCCCCCATCACATGGGGAGAGGGGGGTGCGTTGGCTAGTTCATCTCCTCTGTCTTCCTCTTTCAGGTGCTTTTGTTGCAGCTTGGAGTTCATGATTTAAGTGTTTCTTCATGCCGAACCCACACAGGGGCTGTTGTTGCTGCCTAAGTGCCTCCTCTTCACCCCACGTAGGAGCCCGTGGATGCGAGCGGGAGCCTGAGGACTCCAGGGAGAGCCCGGCTCCGCACATCACTCACATCCTTCACATTGTAACCAGACAGGTGCTCCCACCTGCTCGACTGTTATTCATCCCTGACTACAGGGCAAGAAGTCCCCCCCCCCCCCAGTGGCTGGCTGGGTATGGGTATGACAGTATCCTACCTTTCTCAGGGTGTCAGTGTGCTGTGGGGTGGAGCTTAGCTTCAGTGGTGGCAGCTCACAAGGTCACGGTGCTTGTCACTGGGTGAGGCCGAGGTCAATAAAACAAATCCGTCCACTTCCGCCGCGTCTCTGCCAGTAATGCGCTCTGTAGCACCCCCAGCCTTCTGGAGACCTTCGTGTACGTGCCATGTTGTACACCTCAGCCTTTAGGTTCGGTCAGGGTGATCGTTGTGGTAACCAGTGTGATGGTGTGTCAGGTATTATGTATTTTATAATTCTGTACTTTATCTTCTTGCATACTGCGGTATTGCGGTATTAAATATGACAAAAATCTGACTCGATCTTTTTTTTTTTTTTTTAAATTTTTAAAAAAAATTTATTACAGTGCAGACGGTTCCGTTTTGTGACCAGACATCTGGGTTCCTCAGAGGGGAGCAGAGTCTTTTCAGGCTTCTGATTGGCTGTTTGCAGTCAGACGTGTTGTATTGCATTCGGTCGGTTCCATGTGGGAATGAGGAGCAACACGATTAAAGAGGCTCAGAGGTGAAGGGATGTTGTGACTGTTGGACAGGCCCATATTTTGGAGGCTGTGCTCTGTTGCGTGTGTTCTGCTGGGAGGGGTGTGCTGTGGAGATATTGTGTGGTGTTTGTTCAAGGGGCTGTTGCCCATGTTGGGGTGGGGGCGTTCTGAGCTCCTGGTTTCAGTCCCTGCTTCGTGCCTGTAGTATCAGCACTGCCACCAGTCAGTCCTGCACTCCTCTGGGGGGGGTTCTGGTTCCCTGTTCACCATATGCACTTTTCGTGTTTTCCCCCTCAGTAGTTTCTTTATTACTTTTATTGTTTTGTCTTGGTTTTGACCACAACTTGGTCGAAACTCCAAGTTTCATGACTAAAGCTGCTGAATGGGTATTTTAGGGGTTTTGTTGGGTGGGGGGGTGTCCATCTTTGTGATTTCAGTTCCTCTTCTGGTTGAGACAGTGAGCGCTCCGCCCCCCCACATCGAAACTGTGGCCGAAACCATACTGTAATGAAATAACTGGGGGAAATAACTGGGAGGATGTTGTCCTGAAGTTCGGTGTGGTGTTTGCCCTGGTCGTTCGTATTAGAAATGGCCAGGTTTTGCAAGTTTTCCAGCCAATTTTTTTGAATTTTATGTCACTGATTTATTTTCTGTCTGCAGTGGACTGAGTGTCACTTGTATCTACCTTCCTCAGTGATTTATGGCAGCAATAAGCACTAATACAACTAGGGAGTGGAACTGCCTTAACTCACTTCACTTCAATGCTGTTTACAGCTTGTGTCTGGGGCTCACTGGTAGGTTTTCTGTATTTTTAAACTGACCTCCTGGTAACAATAATTTACATACAAATTGAGATATGAACACACTTCTGGTCACAGCTGTGTTTGTAAACTGAGGATGCAATGCTTTGACCACCTAGGGGTTGCTGTCCCAGACTGCTTGACAGGTATGCTCTGCGGACCTCAGTGTGGGATGTTCCTTCCCCCCCGCAGATCCAGCTGCGCAGTGACACAGTAAGTCTGGCACAAAGAACCTGGAATGGCCTCCTAGTGGCTAACTGAATCCCCTAACTGTACTGAGTTCCTGTGAGGCAGCAAAAAAGGCAGACAGCAGACCAACTTTCCACATCTCTACTTCTGCATGAAATATCAGCTGAACCCTCACAGAACGCGAAGTGTCGTTGGCGGCAGTACCAGCAGTTCATCATCATCGCTGACAGCTCAGTACCCTGTGGTTCAATAAGTGGCTGAGAAACCACTTGTATTTCTGCAGTCCAGGAATACAATATAAATTATTATAATAAGAATAGTAATTTGTAATTATATATTTGTCATGAACGAAAACATTTTTACCTTTTCCCCCCTTCTACTCAGTAACTGAAAAATCAACTGAAATTTAACTTTTTACTTAACAGTAAAAAGGTGACAGCATTTTACAAAACAGAATATTTTTTTGGATCCTACTTACTGTGGAGGTCTAACTCTATGTTGCTGTAACATTTTTAAACCTACATGAGTTTTGGTAATTCAGCCTCAATATTATCACTGCATGGTTGCTGGAAGAGGTGGAGTCACATGTCCCTTCTGTTACTAGTAAGACTCCACTCCCTCCTGTTGTTCCCAGAGTTTAAATGGGCAGAGAAAAATCATTCATTTGCTTTTTCTAAATCCCACACACTCTGTGTAACCCACCTCTGGGTGGACCATGCTTCAAGTCAGTCAGTTCAGGCAACAACAGTCACTGCGTGACAGGCTGGGTTGGTGTGCAGTGTTACAGCCTTCCTAGGATTGTGCCTCATCCTGCTGGATGTCCTGAGTGAAGCGCTCCCCTGCGTAGAGGCCGTAGTGCACTTCGTCCCCCTGCGCTGCTGCCCATGCCATCTGGAGGCTGTTGAATCGGGCTGCCCAGTTGCCCTTAGGGTCCACCACTACGACGCCCCCCAGTCCCTGAACACGGTCCAGCATGTAGGCCAGACCCAGGTCCGCTGCCTCCTTGGCTGACTTCCCTGCGTAACGTAGACAGACACATCACCACGGTGACACCTGCTGCGTGCCTGATTTTAGGACATGGATGGTGCATGCATGACAGTCCTACAGCACACACCTTGTTCCATGTAGAACAAGATCAATCTGGACAAAGTGATCTTCATGATGGCCTCCCCGTGGCCTGTGGGAGACACCGCCCCCACCTTGTTGTCTGCATAAGCGCCACAACCTGGGACAGATACAGAAGGGGGGGGTGTGTGTGTGTGTGTGTGTGTGTGGGGGGGGGGGGTGTTACAGCCTTGTCACACAGATAAACAGCAGGGGACATACAGCAGGCTCATGGATCTGTGTTGCCTGTCACCACCAGATGGCATAGCAGCCATGGAAAATGAGTACAAAATATCAGGGTAGGTGGCCAGCCAGGGATCTTGGGAAGAGGAAATGTGTGTTTATACAGCACAGTGGAGTAAAGTGGTCACCAATGCAGGCTGTGTCGCCCACGCGACCCTCCATCTGGTTGATTAGACCCCCTGTGGACGTGGCACATGCAATGTTGCCCTGTAGGTCCACGGCCACCGCTCCAACTGTACCCATCTTCCCCCTGAAAGATACACAAACAAATGTAGAAAGATATTTATTATAACCAGCCAGACTTGCCCATCATATGTCTCACACACCCTTTAGTCATAAACACCCTATTCCAACTTCTAAAAATACCAGATACTACTTGGGTTCAGGTTTTCAGCTGATGCTGTAGATCATTTCCCCCATCTGTTCTCATCTGCTCATCCAACAGCATATTATTCCGCTAACCTGCACGCGCTCTGGGACGTCATTTTCTGGAGTGTTCTTACAACTGTCTGTAAAATCAAGGATGTACTCTATTTATGTTTTGGAAAATGTGTCCAGATATGTGAAACTCAAATATCTACGACATGAAGAACCAGTGTACAAACACACATGAGCAGTGACACTGTCTTCCATTGGTGTGACTATTGCTGTGTGCTGTGGGAGACCTCCCCCTGTTTCCTGCCCTCACATCTGGCTCTCCACAGGGTTCGCATCAGGGCTCAGGTTCTGCCTCCAGCGCATCCTTGAATAGTCTGTGATCAGAGACTCCTCGTCCACTTCCGGGATGCCCATGTCTCTGGCAAACTGCGATGCTCCTTCAGCGGTCAGGCACAGGTGGCTCGTCTGCAGGGTGAATCCAGAGTGTAACTTGGCATCACAGGTGACAAAAACCCCCAAAACATAATCAGTTGCACTCTGTTGTACAAACTCATTTGAAGGGTGAACAGTGTTGTGGCTAAACTGCCGAGTGAGGCCACAGCGCCTCTACGGGACAAGGGGGGGACATGTTTACCTTCTCCATGACAAGTCTGGCGAGCTGCACGGGGTTGGCAATCCTCTTCACAGCGGACACTGCCCCACTGGACAGTGTGCAGCCATCCATCACGATGGCATCCATCTCCACAGTGCCCTTGTGTGTGAGAACAGAGCCGCGACCTGGCGACACAGAACACGGCGCCCTCGTGGCTCAGTTTCAACCAAGTCCCCGCCCGGTCACACCAATCCAGCTGGCCTGTTGCGCTCCATCTCATATCTACCTGCATTGAAGACTGGGTTATCCTCCAGGAGGGTCACAGCCTTGACAACAGCGTCCATGGCACTGAGCCCGTCCCGCAGACAGACATAACCTGCCCTGGCTGCCTCAGACACCCCCTTACACGACAGGTCTGCGTGTTTCCTCGGGACGTATCCCGCTCCTCCATGGACCACGATGACGGGCAGCAAACTCATGGAGATCCACCTGCAGAGGAAGAAGCGGAAGTGTGACTGGAGAGTCAATCCCACAGTAAAACGTCCATTACAGTCACAATACAGGTCACGCCGGGGTCACGTGGTTCCGCTGCAGTTCAGGCAATGGGGTGCTTTAAATCTATTTTTCTTTTTTTTTTAAAACTTGAACATAAACGAAAACATGAAACCCCAGTATACATAATACACCAACAAAATGTAACATGATTAAAGTAACACAATTTTAAATACATTATAAAAAATGTTTAGGTTTACAGTTATACTTAAGAGGAACCACACAGTTCAAAGATGTCAACAGTGCGGATTTTTTAGTAAAATCTTGACATATTGTTCTAGTTCATTTTTTAATAGTGCTATGGTGGGTTTAACGTTTGACCATTTTTGTTTGTGAACATGGTATTTACAAACAATCGCAATATATACACGTTTTAAGGTGCACCCATCTTGATTGTTTTTACATTTAAAACAGCGCCCATAAATACTGCAAAGTCGTTTGTCTAACGAGATTCCTGTACCTCCTACACAAAAATTCCACATTTCTGGGAAGATGGCGGTTGTCACCGAATAGACGTTACATAAACACATCGTCTTCGTACCACCTTTAAAAAGCGCTGTGATGAAACTGTGTGGAAATTTCCAAGACGTCAAGGTCAGTCTATGAAACCCAACGATTTATATTAGTCTGGTTTACTGTCTATTCCCTCCGCGCGACCCCCTCCGCTGTTTGGTTTCTGCTGCCATCACGACCGGCACTGTCAACCTGTGATTCAGCGCTCTATCGGAATAACTTTAATTGAAACGAATATTCTGTTGAATTGGGATCGAACGCTGCATTTTGATCTTTGCCAAAAGGCCGAGAAGCGATGGTTTGCCGCAGTGGAAAATCCAGACTTACCGCAGACAAGAACCAGAATGAGGGGACGTCGCGCACCTTTGACCCTTTAACGCCGTCGTCGAAACGTCACTATTTGACGTGAGGCGGTGGGCGGGGCCGGGATGAGGCGCGCGCGCGGACTCCGTCACCTCCTGAGGCGGTTTGTGAGTGTCGAGAGCGCAGCTTTTGTTGTGTTAGTCAGCAGATTTAAAACTTACTGGCTTTACAGCAAACCTGTTCACATTCCCACACCCAGTGTGGACCACTCTGGCTGAGGTCAATATCTGCCAAATTCTTCAAGTCACCATCATCACCCCGGTCCCCAGTATCCTGCGTGAACAACCACCATCCCGCACTCACCCCAGGCATCAGGTGGTGCTTTGAGAGACTTGAGGGTAAAGACTGTTAAGTTATGCCCTCAGATGTTGTTCACTGACTTCAGTTCAGCATTCAGTACCATAATTCCTCAGGAGCTGATCAATAAGCTGTGCTCACTGGGTCTGAAATCGCCTGCGCAACTGGACCCTGGACCTCCTGACCAACAGGCCACAGGATGTGAGGATCTGCAGCAGCACCTCCCTCACCACCATCTTGGAACACCGGTGCACCACGGGGCTGTGTGTTCAGCCCACTGCTGTTTACCCTCCTCACCCACAACTGTGCCACCAAATAAAGCAGCAACTACATCCTCAAGGATTGCTGCAGTTTCAGACCAAGGTCAGACCTCATCACCAACAGCGATGAGGTTACAGAAGAGAGGTGGAGCAGCTCGTATCCTGGTGCAGGACAACCACCTGTCTCTCAATGACCATAAGACCAAGACCCCTCTGCACACTGGTGGTTTAAAGGTCGAACCAGTGCAAGTTCCTGCTAGTGAACCACAACACGGCCCACCTGTATTTTCTCTTACACATTAATATAACACAGAATGAATCTTGAACCCTAAACCCCTAGTCAGCTGTTCCAGGATAACTTTTTTGTGGTTGTATAAGCGCAACTGACAATAAAGTTAACACTGAACCCTGAGTCCCAGCCAGACAGCTTCAGAAGAAACTAACTGTAAATAACACAGGGCAACAATTTTTTTTAAGTGTTGTTTCCATTCTGGGTGTTCAGTGGATTTCTTGTTTTTAACAGAGAACCCAGAGACACCGGACAGGGAGAAGTAACAGTTTGACACATGATCCTTCTACCTTCACCATATCATTTGCAAACAACATTGACCTCTGATTATTTCTGAGCTCAAAGTTCAACAGCAGACGTTGCATAACAGGGTCGATGAGGCCATGGCT
Organism: Arapaima gigas; assembly: GCA_900497675.1. NCBI lineage: Eukaryota > Metazoa > Chordata > Actinopteri > Osteoglossiformes > Osteoglossidae > Arapaima > Arapaima gigas. The sequence continues at coordinate 125,886 of UFQX01005259.1, read as the reverse complement.
TTGTCTTGATCACCAATTTTACAACTGGAGTAGAGCTCACAGGTTATCTCAAGTGCACTCAGGGTCCATCTTTGAGGGTAATGAGTAGACACAGCCCAACAAACATATGAAGGCTGTTGCAGCATATTTCTACAACCACAAATCCTCCTGTACAATGGCTTCATTCTGAATGGCCACTGCAGAGCATGTGCATTTACAGGAACTTAAACTGAGGTGAACATAATGCATAGCGAAGGTGTACGGATGTGGCCGACTGTATGTTTCGCTCCGAACCGCCTCGATAGTCTTCAGATTTCATTCTGTCCTGCACAGATTCAGACACCCAGTGCCAGAGGCAGCAGAGCATCTCCAAAACATCACTGAGCTCCTCCATCTTTCACTGTAGGGATACTGTTCTTTGAAAGCTTTGTTTTGTTTTCTGAGTAGAGTTGAGATTTCCCAGAAAGCTGGCTGTTCTGTAAGACTCTGTACTTCTCAGCAGGTTTATGGTTAAATGACACACCTGGTCATTGAGACAATGTTTATGTTCTGTGACAGAGGTTTAATATCCAGACCTCTTCATGTGTGACTGATCTGTGAACCTAGTCAACCAGCACTGCCCCCCCCAACCCCCAGGCTCCAGGCTGCCACCTGCTGGAGGATCTCTGCAGCATCGCCCCCTTTCCCTCAGTCAGCAGGAGCGCGGTTACAGTAAGCGGCAGTGCACAGAGCTGCTTTCCTCTCACTGAACTTCTGCGCTGATCTCTCTTGATAAACTCGAATGATTATTTTCTCTCTTGTTACTAACCGTTATTTATCTGAGGATTTAAAAAAAAGTTTTTCAAGATGCTGCTGAAGAGGATCGTGAAGAGTCACCGTGAGATCTGATTTGGGGAGGGGGCGTGGCCAAAGTGGACGGACCGGATCGTGCACGACACAGCTCCCACAGGTGTGTGTATGTGTGTGTGAGAGACAGACAGACGGAGGACCTGTCTGTACAGGTGAGGGGAGGATGGAGACCATGATGGCTTCAGGTGGAGGGGCAGTGGGACCGGCGGTTGGGTGTGTGTGCGTGAGTGGTAAATACTGAGAGTAAGGAGACCAGCAGTGCGCACCTTCTTTCCTCTGTCAGGAACTGTGTTGGAGTACCTCTCTTTGGACTCCAGCAGGTGAAGGTGTGATGTGTTTGTGTGGAGGAGGGGAGGTGACCCCTGAAGAAGCTCAGTGATTGATTCTGGGGGAAAGATGACAGAATCGACTGCCTGAGAAAATAGTTTTGATGTTTCGATTATTGACCTACGTGGCTGAAGATACTGAATGAATCACCTTCAAGCAGCAAATTTGGTCTGTTTTGTTCACCTGTGTCCAGTTGTCTTAGGGTTAGGGTGTTCACCTGTTCTCATTGTCCTCACTGTACACCTGTCCTCACTGTTTAGCTGTCCTCAGTCAAACCTGTTCACCTGTCCTCACCAGAACCTGTTCACCTATCCACAGTCCAATCTATTCAGCTCTCCTCACTGGAACATGTTCCCTGTCCACAATGGAATCTATGTTCACCTGTCCCTGTTGGTATCTGTCATTATATTGACTGATCAGGCTGACTGTATCTTAGAGGTGTACCTGAAAGGCACTGTGACTGTGATGATGACCCACAGCGCTCCCCATTACAGGCGCTTTGATGAGCTTGTTTCTGACTGCAGGGACGAAGCTCCTCTTAGAAACAAGACTCTTTCTGGAGCAGCAGGAAACCTGGTGAGCTCTGGCAGGTCTGCACCTTTCCTGTCTCATCATCACCTGTTTGTGTAGCAGCAGGTGCTAAAGACATGCAGCAGGTGGTGCAGTGGTGAAGAAAAGGGACTTGGGTGCCTGTGGTTATGGCTTCAGCCCTCAGATCAGGTACTACTGACAACTACAGGTAGGGAGACTCAGGTGACATTTTTGGGGGTGGGTCAAAAACCTGGAACACTTCTTGAATGTGGTTCATTTCTGAAACATGATAGACAGTGATGAGTGTTAGGGGGGTGACACTTCTGGAGAGAAGCAGCTGTGTGCCCCTGAGCAGAGTGGCTCAGGGTCTCACGCATTTGTTCACCAGTGAGCTAAAACAAGGAGGGATTTTAATAGCTTTGATTAGGACCAGCTCTGGGGGATGAGCTTTTAAAAGCCCAACAACACCTTCTTAATGCTGCAAGTCTACCCAACCCAGAGCAGCATGAAGCTATGAGAGGAGAAATGCCTCTGGAAGAGATTGGTTTCAGACCCTTCTTAAATGTTGACAGGGATTCAGCAGCTCCGAGGGACAGGGAGCCCATTCTACTACAGGCTGAGCTCCGCCCACACATGAATAGAAGTTGTAATGTTTCTCTCTCTCTCTCTCTCTCTCTCTCTCTCTCTCTCTCTCTCTCTCTCTCTCTCTCAGTAAACTCCTGAAAATAAACATTGTCCATCATTTCAGTCAGGCTTCATCACATCAGTTGAGACAGATGTTTCCCCACAAGGACGTCTCCGGTGACCAAGTGCGTCACTTTCTGTCGTTATTTGCCTGTTTCGTGCTTCAGTTTAAATAGAAATGTCTGACCTCACTGCTAGAGGGCCGACCTGTGAGGACCTTTGCTGACCAGATGTGTCCCCTGCAGTCCAGTGCCACTCTTCTCTGACAGGACAAGTGACAGTGCAGCTGATCTCTCTGCATGGAGCCACAGAACAAGATTGGGGTAAATGTCAAAGCTCTCCTGGGGGTCAGTGACCCCATGGGGAGTGGTCTGAAGTGTAACTGAACTGACCGTTATTTGTCACTTTGTCCCTGTTTCCCGACATCCTATGGGAAAGGATCAGAAATGACCAGGTGCACAGAGCAGACAGGTGTGGTGATGTGAAGGACTTGATCAGTCGACTGTCCCCATCATTGTCTTCGTCACCATCCCCGTCACTGTCCCTCTGGGCTCTCCGCCGCCCTGTTATTGTTGGGTATTTTGGTGACGCCATTATTCAGAGACGTTTACAGTTCTTGTTAAATTCTGTCCGATCTGTGATGACTGCTGTTAAACATATGTGCAGAGTTCTTCCAGAAAGTTCCATCTCTTGCTTATGTCCTTAATGCTGAAGGGTGAATATCTACTGTCACTATGGTACAGTCTCTCCATTCTTTTGCTGCTCATCTTTTTCTTCCTCCTCCAGTTGGTGACCATGTTTTCCAGAGAATCCAACGTTCTGGCAATATGTTCACAGTGCTACAACTTCTGCTCCATCATCTGTGCTTCTAGTGAAGTTTCGGGTGTCATTTGGTCCAGCATCCATCCGTTTGCTGTCCTGCCTGTCCAGCTTGTCCATAATATTCTCCTCCAGCACCACAGTTCAACAGAGTCCATCTTTGTCATGTCCTGCTTGTCAAATGTCCACCTTTCACATCCACAGTGTTATTGAAAATATTAACTTGTGGACATGGTGGCACATTTGAGGACTTTTTCCAGAAATTTCTTAGCAGCTCTGCCAAGTCTGTCTTTCTGCTGCTCATTATCATTTAATTATATTATTTATTTAGCCACTTATATAGCAGGATAATTTTTACAGGTAAATGCCTTTATTGAGGTTACTCCAGGAGTGGAATGCAAACCCACAATTCTCAGGCTACAAGGCAGCAGTGCTAACCAGCATGCAGCAGGGACAGCGCCAGGATGCACCTCCGCTGGGGACACACCCACACCTGGACCACACCCCCACATGTGCCATCTGCCGCAGGACTAAGTTTGCTGTGGGGTGTGGTCACACCTGCTCCTACTGCCGCACCAGGTTCTGTGCCCGCTGCGGGGGGAAGGTCTCACTGCACAACCACAGGGTAGGTGCCTGTGTGTATGTGTGTGTGTGTGTGTGTGTGTGTGTGTGTGTGTGTCACCAACGGGTCGACTGTGCACTGCAGTCCCCCCCCCCCCAACAGGGAAACCCTGATCAGCAGCTCAGTGGAGGTGCAACGCCCTCTAGAGTTCAATCTGAGAAACATACAGGAAACATTGTCAGCCAGGGGAGGGTGAAGGTTTGTCCCTCGGATGTGTGTGTGTGTGTGTGTGTGTGTGTGTGTGTGTGTGAGTGAGTGAGAGAGTGAGTGAGAGAGTGAGTGTGTATGTATGATCCACAGGCCCTCCTGCAGGACTGGTGCCACCAGACTGTGCCCTTTGCACCTGCGTCAGTGCCCCACGTCCGCAGGCAGTGGGTGACACACTTTGGGGACAGCTGTCCGCGGAAGTTGCCTCCTCCGGCCTCTACGAGGACGTCTGTGTTTTGTGTCTACACATCCCGTGTCCCACCGAGATTATTTGTGGATTATGTTCCTCTGCCACAGCGGCCCACACATTAGAGAGCCTCTACTTGCTAGCGCTCTTTTAAGGTCACTGGGAGCTCAGGGCTTCGTGATGCTACAGCTTCTACTTTTTCCTTTAAAACCAGTTAAAACTGGTTCAGACTGACGAGTGCCATGGCTGTTTACACTCATTCCACCCGTGTGCTGCAGTGGCCAGGTGCCGGCCGGTTCCAGAGGCCTGGTGGGGCCCAGAGTGCTGGTTGGGATTAGGGTCATGTAATCCTTCCTGGGAATATTTCTAGGATGCCTGACAGATGTGTTCAGATTAGTTTGGAACTGTGCCAGGCTGCATCCAATCAGGATGGCAGGTTTCTGCATTGGCTCCGCCCCATCTCTGCCCATCACAGCGCTGGAGCTGGAGCTGGCAGTGGCCGTGCGAAGGGTTCTGGGTGCTTTTTTGGAGGCATTTCTTGTCCGCTGTTGGGACGTGCTGGGCGGTGGGCCGAGGGACCCCCGAGGAACGGTCCTGTGTAAGTACAGCGCAGCGTGTGTCTGAGTCTGCGCAGTCACAGCCGCTTGCGCACCTGCCACTTAGGAAGGATGTGTCGAGGGTCATGAGCAGGACCCTCTGTCCCCTGTGCCAAGCTGCTGACCTCGATTTCCAGCCTCTGTGCTACTGGCTCTTTTCTGTGTCACCTGTGGCAGGGCTCAGTTACAGGTGTGTTTCTATGTTTGGGTCTCCCAGGTGACTGGTGCTGAAACCTGCGTGCAGGTGATGGTCTCAGGGTTGCAGCTCCTGTCTGTCCTACACCTGTCTCCGATCCCATACACCTGTCTGACTGTCCTTCACACCTGTCTGACTCCTTTACACCTGTCTGACAGTCCCGTGCACCTGTCTCACTATCTTTTACAGCTGTTTCACTCTCCCCCAAACCTGTCTGTGTTTTCCCCGTGTGGGTTTCTGACATGCTATTCCACACCAGGTGTGTTCAGTTTTCAATGCAGTGCTCCCATTTTGTTTTCAGCTGCCACAGTCATCTTTCCCATGTTGACCCTCTCACAGCTCCTCATCTGTCTATGTTTGTCCTACAGGTGATCTGGGTGTGCAACTCATGCCGGAAGCAGCAGGGGAACCTCGCCAGGTCACAGCAGAGGTCTCCAAGGTGTGGCAATGAGCCCCATGGAGCAGGTGTGGCCTTGAGCGACCTGGCCATGTGCGGCGACCTGCCGCTTCTCTCCGGGTCTCTCGATCATCTCACAGAGCACCACACCCAAACTGACCCCCTCCGTGTGGACATGAACTCCAGTCGCTCCTGCAGCGAGCCCCCCTGGAACAGGTATGCTCCGCTCTGAGTGTCAGCTGTGGAGTTTGCTGCAGACCTCAAGTCTGAGTGAAACAAATTTGTTTGTTTGTTTCCTTTCCTGAAACCTGGAGTGGAAACGCTCTGCTGACAGTTCAATTTGCAGTGCAAATTTCTTGTGCACCGTATTCCCGGGAATCGGGTGGTAGGGTGAAACCTCGTAAGTCGGAGGTGTGACATGGGAATGCTGCTTTAAGAGAGCGGGGCATTATGGGAAGTGAGTGCATTCTAGAGAATTGTTTGACAGCTATTTTGGGTGTGTCAGTTAAATTAACAAATGGGAAGATTTCCCTGTGTGAAAAATCAGCCTCATTTGTTCATAATTTGAAAAAGACTATTAAATAATTTCCCTCGTATGCATAAAAACTTGCCCACAAAAGATTTTTATTCAAGAGATACCTGTATGTAATATTTAGTTATGTTTTATTTGATCCTCTTTGATAACTGTCCCAGTTCGCCTCAGATGAGTCATCCGCCTAATCCGAGTAAACGGCCCTTTCGCTCTATTTTTTGTTATTATTTTTATCTTCATATAATGCATTAAAGTAATTTGAATGCATGATTATTAAGTCGGCTGAGACTCTGCTGACGGCTGTTTACTCCCCTGTACCCCTCTCCCCATTGCTGGTCTCTCTTGCTCTTGTCCACAGGGGGGCTCTGGAGTCTGTCCCAGGGCAGAATGGGAAAGTAGGGCTTCCGGGGAGGGAGCGCGAGGGGCGGAGGCCCCACAAAGTGCACTCCCGGGACCACGCCCGCTGCCGGGGGGAGGAGTTACAGCAGATACAGTACTATAGCGACCCCCACCTGCCCTGCCAACGAAATGCACCACAGCTGGACAAGAAGGAGATGAAAACACCCAGCGCGCGTCGGGGGCGACGACGCGGCCATTCGGCCAATCATGACACGAATGCCCTCAAGGAGGCGGAGTTTGGGATTGCCTTGTCCAACAGACACAGGGGTGAGTGGGTAAAGACCACGGGGAGTCCAGAGGAAAACTGCATCAGTGAACCCCCCACCCCAGAACCGCTCCCTTTCAAGGAGCTGCAGGAGGACACCGGAAGGTCACAGGGTTGCTTGGGGGGCCCTGCATGGCAGCATGGCAGCCCATTCCCAGTCAAGCCCAGCAGGACTGCAAGGGCCAGCAGTGACCTGCTTGGTATGGACCATGTGGAGGTGCCGCCATCACCCTGGCACTGCAGGGAGAAACACCGTGTGGAGAGGAAGCAGGCATCTGCCAGCAGCTCCGAGGAAGAGGACGTGTTCAGGAGCTGCGAGGAAGGAGAACTGCAGAGTGGCACAGAGAGAGGTGAAGCTTGGATTGGCCTCAGGTGGCACTGGAGAGGGATAGTGTTGAAGGGGCTCGATGGCCCGCTCTGCTGGGGCGCTGGTCTTCGGCTGACACTCCGTCTCTGTTCCGCAGGAACGTGGAGGTGCCCTGAGCTGGACGCGGTGGGCAGGTGGCCGGTGAGGGACCTCTCTGCTGTGTGACTGCACCTCGACAACAACCTCACGGTTTAGGGCATCGCAGTTATTTTTATCACGTATTTCCCAGAAATTTCAGAATTCAAACTGATCTATTTACATAGCATGAGTTTTTGGCCTGGAGGAGTTGCATCATCTTCCAATCGTCATCATGGCTGACAGTGAACGTGAATGTATGAGGAACCTCAAACTTATAAAAATTTTAACTAATTTATAAGCATATTGTTAACATGTTAAACATAAAATGTTTTTATTATTTTATTTTTAAAAATTATTTTATTTATTTTTATTTACATAAAACAAGATGACTGTCATGCCAAAATGATTTTTAAAAGACATGACACACACGATACACTGACCGCAGTGCCAGTCGTATGATCGAACCCCCAGGTCATCGGTGCAGTCGTACGAGGGTGATCTGTTATTCTGCCTCCTCCCTCACACAGCTGGCACAGTCTTCTGAGGGAATTATGAGAATGGCGTTATATTTCTGTTTGTGTGTGTGTATCAGGATTAGGCAGTCATTGCGTAATTATGTCTCTGTGTCTGCAGCCCCCCGCAACGTGGCAGCCGTCCAAGGAAGGCGACCGTTTAATCGGACGGATCACTCTGAGCAAAGGGACAACTGTGTCAGAGAGCGGGGGACAGCTGGGGCTGAAGGTGAACATCACCGTAGGCCACCAAGGTCACGGACAGCACTGGTGAGGTGTGAGCAGTGACAACAATGGTGGCAGTGTGGTCACTGACATCAAGGGTGCTGTGTGGTCCTACTGCTCTGCAGGTGATTGGGGGGAAGGTCATGGAGACAGGGAAGCTGGCGGCTTTCATCACCAAGGTGAAAAGAGGAAGCCTTGCTGATGTCGTCGGCCACCTACAGGCAGGTGGGTCCCACAGCACTTTGATCCTTGACCGAGAGCTACCCAGTGAATTTGCAACCTTCCGTGTTTTATGCCTATACTGAGATCATACTTGACATCGGGGAGGGGGGGCAGTGAGTAGCACCGGTGTCTCACAGCAGCTGGACTGTTCAGGTGGGGGTTAAAATCCAGCTCAATCTGTGTGTAGTAGACATGCCCCCCTCCCCCGTGTCTGAGTGGGTTTCCTCAAATAACCAAATCACTGACAGCTGAAGAGGCCCAGCTGCTGAACTGGCTGCCCTTTGTTGCAGGTGATGAGGTGCTGCTGTGGAACGGGAAGTCGTTGCTGGGAGCAACAAAGAAGGAGGTTTATAACATCATTCTGGAGTCCAAGATGGAACCTCAAGTTGAAATAGTGGTTTCAAGGCTGATCAGGTGAATGGTGGCACATGTTAACCCCAACATGCTGAGCTGATGCTGTTCCGTCACCTGAGCTCTTTTATGGCTCTATCTGTCTATCTATACGTGTGCTGTTGTACCAGGTTCACTAATTGGTTAACAGTGAGGGGTTTGGGTTCTGGGTTCTGCTGGGTCATTCTGAAGTTCAGCCTGGTATAGTTGGTTCAGACTTCAGTGCAAATTAAATACTCCTCTTCTTGTGTTTTTACAGTGACACTAATTGTTTTTACTTCATCTGTGTATTTATTCATCTGTTTCCTTTGAAAACCTCCATGTGAAGGACAAGCAGAACGTATCAGTAAGTAAAGTGCACATAGCAGCCACACGTCAACCCTAAAGCCCCGCTTTCCCCCCCGGGGGCAGGTGAGCCCAGAGCTTTCGTCCACGGAGGGCTTTCTGCTTTGAAAAATAACACTGTACTAATAAACAGTAGTGAAAATAAACACATTGCTGTCATTTTATGGGCAGGGTAGTGGTTGGTGCTGCTGCCTCTGGAGTCTGAGGTTCTGGGTTTGAATCCCACCTCCTGTTGTAGTGCCCTTGAGGTACTGACCCTGACCTGCTCTTGTAAAAAAGTGAAGGGTCAGGGTAGGTTTAGAGTTGGACTAGTTCCTCTGTGTCCCGGATAAGCTCAGCACCACCGTGATCCTCTTCAGGATGAGTGGCAATAGACGGACACTGAAAAAGACTATTGTGCAATGAAACATGAGGTACTTTTTTAATAAGCCACCTTGGTGGTTTTTGGTGGCTCAGGGCCCCATCATTTGAGGGATGGATGAATAAGGGGACACATTTTGACTTATGCTTTGTGTGTGGAAATAAGCTGACAATGTCCTTCTTTTAGAGATGTGCGAAGGATCCCAGAAGCGCTGCATCCTCCGCTAGAATCCCGTAAGTGTCTACGCTGCCCTCAACCACACTGTGACCGTGACTGCTGGGCTCATGTGCTGGTGTTAGCATTAGCATGGAGAGACACAGTGAGATGTTATGTATCAGAAACGTGCTGCGCGGCTTGATCTGAGCTTGGGAACATGCTGTGTCGGTCACCGTTGGCGCCCACCGGTGGCCCTTCCCCTCCACAGGTTCGAGCGCGTGTGACTTTCCAAAACTTGAGCGTCCACCTCAGCACCCTAGGCCTCCTGCTACCCGTGGGACACAGAAAGTCGCTCCTCAGCTGTCAGTGAGTGACTGCCGACCCCCTGTCGTTGTACGACATCCCAGTTCCCCAGGTGTCCTCTTGGTGACCAAAGGACCGTGTTTGACAGGTGAAGCTGTGCTATGACAGCATCAGTCACCAGCTCATTGTCAACGTGCTTCAGGCCAGAGACCTGCCAGCCTGGCCAGACGGGCGCCCAAGAAACCCCTACGTGAAAATGTACCTCCTGCCTGACCGCAGGTACCTGTTCAGTGCAATAGCTTTAAATGTGCAGATGATCTGTCCTCACTGACCACACTGACCATTCTGACTGACCACACATGCTATACTTCCTTATACACTGGGGATGCTGCTCCAGGGCCTTGCTGCGTATGGGCTGGGGGCCATTTGCTCTCTTACCTTGCAGTGACAAAGGCAAACGCAGGAGCAAAACGGTGAAGAAGAGCCTGGCACCCAGGTGGAACCAGACCTTCCTGTACAGCCAGGTGCAGCAGAGGGACCTCCAAGATCAAACCCTGGAACTGAGCGTGTGGGACCAGCCACGTGTGCAGGAGGATGAGAGCCTCCTGCTGGGAGAGGTGGGGCTTCCTGCAGAGGGCAGTCACTTTGTCACACATCTTCACTGGTCAGGAACTGAGCCTCTGTCCCTCAAAGCTGCTGAATCCCTCACAGCATCCAAGAGAGTCTCAAACCCTGCTCTGTTAGAGCCATTTCTTTCCTGATCTCCTGACAGCCACATCATTGAATCCAGCACCATCAGCTATCATTATCAGGATATTTGCTGTTTGAATCTCATTTCTGTAGGCAGCTACTTGAGGGATGTGAACCATCAACATGCTGGTGTCAGACACACAAGCTGTGCTCTGGTCCCCCTCTGTCTATACCTAAAGCTCTTCCTCAGTTATTTGTTTCCTGTCACTGTGGAGAAAATTGCCTGATAAATGAATAAATGTAAATGGTCTGCTGTACTGTGGTACCAGGGCTTTGGAGGACTGTTTACTGTGGTACTTTTCCTCATCTGTACCCTGTGTGGTGGTGCTGTGTGTGCAGGTGCTCATTGAACTGGACTGGGCACTGCTGGATGACAGACCCCACTGGTATGAGCTGCAGGTGCATGATGGGTCCACACAGGTCTTCCTGGCTCAACCCACAGCCCATCCCACCAGGGGTAAAAACCATACCCTCCCCATCACTGGACAGCTTCTGGTTTGTTTTGTTGAGGCTTTGTGACAGGTTGATGTCTGTTGTGTGTGTGTGTGTGTGTGTGTGTGTGTGTGTGTGTGTTTGTGTGGCCCTGCAGGGGAAGATGGCTGCTCTGGAGACAGGGATGTGTCCAGCACACTCTCGTCCCTCGAGCAGAATGATCAGGACAGGGGCCAGCGGTGCCCTCTCAGTGGCGCCCCCCCCCACAGGTGAGCCACTGACAGGTGTGTGTTTGTGTGTTTGTGTGGACAGGACCACAGACATATACAGCCACCTGGGGACTTTATGCAAGAACAGAGTGAATTTCTGCAGTGCTGTGGCTCAGTAGTGCCCCCAACTCAACCATGTCAAGACACAGACACACACACACACACACACACACACACACACACACACACACACACACACAAACACACACACTGCCACCAAATTCAATTGATACAGTAAAGTAAAAAGTACCCTGCTGTATAAATGAGTGTTTGTGGAGGACAGCAAATGCTGTTAGCTGACTTGGAGAGGAAGAATTGATGTATAAATAATACAAAGGAAGTTGAAATAATCCACCCAGCCCTCTGCTGCCCCCTATAGGCTGACTGACAAACAGCAGTAAATACAATGCAGTCCTCCCTCGATTTTTGCATCTATTTGGTTCCGGAAAAAGCCACGTAAGTCGAAAATGTGTAAATCAAGATGCTATTTCTATTCTTTCTTATGGGAAAAATAATGATACTTCCCAGGCCACCTGGAAGCTCCCAACTTTCCCAAATTTCAATAAAACACTAAAACACCTTCCACAGCCCCACACAGCACAGAAATCACCTTGTGCAGCACAAAGACTTATGATGAAATAGTAAATGAGGTGAAAATTTTAAAATAAACAAACAAAACAGTTGACTGTAATGAACTGTTACTGTGCTCATGATCGATGGGACCAGTTGGCTGTGAGCTGTGGGCGGCGGGTTTTGGCTTTCTAATGTCCCTTTCTGGCATGTTTGCTCAGCACGGAGATGCGTCGGAGTGCCACAAAGTACAGTAACACACTTCCTCCCAAGATGCCCCTGTTGGTCAACGGCATCCACAAGGACATATACAGGTAGGGAGCCAGAAATACTTACCAAGGAAATGACTAGAAAGACGTGTCCACAGATTTTTCTGATCATTCTGCATGTGACACTGCTGAAGCTCCACCCTCCCCGCCTGCATGCCAACTCGATCGCACCTGAGGCACCCCTGCGGTGGTCTGGCTCAGCATCTGGACCGGGTGACAGATGAGGTCAGCTCCAGGTGAGATGCTCAACTCCAAAGAGCTGTGCTGGGAGGCCCTTTGCTGTGTGTTAGTGAGAAATGTGCTCTCATGGAGGAAAAATTTTGTACCCACACCTTAACCTCACCCCCCCCCGAGATCCACACCCTGATCACGTCGTGAACACTCACGGTCGTTTCACCACAGGGCTCGGAGCTCAAGCACCAGCTGTCTGGCACCAAATGAAGGCCTTCGCTCCCCCGAGCAGCAAAGGTAAACAGAAAACAACATAACCTCACTACCTATGCCCCCTAGTGGGAGTCACTACCTTCATTCAGTCCCTGCCTCTCCTGTCTCCCTGTGGGGGGCACCATGGGTTGCCCTAAGGTGGACTCAGTCTCTACCGCGTCGACAGTCAGTGAGCCCCAAAATGGTGATCCAGGCTGGTCCCTCCAAAGATGACAGATACAGCTGCAGCCCTGGAGACCCTCCTACTGAGACCCATCCCCCTGGGAGTGTAATGTGAGTCATCACTCTGTGTGGCCTCTAGATTGAGCACTTTCCTCCGGTTGCCTCAATGTTCGTACCTTGTACCCTGTACCCTGCAGGACACCGTGGATCCTCTGGCTTTGCAGGTCCAGATGGCTGATAATGACTTAAAATTTGCAATGTGGATAAGCTGAATTGCTCAAGTTTTTGGAGACACTTTGATCCCCGTTTATCTGGTCTTTCCCTAATTTTTACTTTCATGTTTGTTTTTTGTGTTTTACTCATGTGCCACATCACAGGCAGTTAAGAGCTCTCGACAAGCAGAACTGTGTCAAGGTTGACAGGAAGACATGTGATGCTGACAGGTAGGACACACCTTTGTGGAGCTTTACTAAAAACAGACAAACGCATTTATATGAAGCACCTCAAAAGGATCACAGTTGGTGTATTACCGCTGCTGTTACTTTTTCATGGACTTCGACGGCAGCACCGTGCAGAATCTGACCCTGTATCACAACCATGGCACCTGGTGAAAACCCTCAAGACTCTTTCCTTGGGCCTTTATTTCTCCAGTCACATTGTTTGTTGCTGTTTTTTTACATTTACAATTCTCTCACGGACCCCAGCGCCTCCAGGATCCAGCCGACCTCCATACTCAGAGGCAGGAGAAGAGCAGTGCCCCTGCAGCCAGTTGGCCAGGCACCTCTTAAAGGATCCACACCATGTTCACCCCACATGGACAGGTGTGGCCCCAGGACCCGCTCTGTAAATACTGAGCAGTGACTCCGCTGGGTCGACCTGGCCTAAAGACAGGGTTTCTAACAGTACATCCCTGAGGGCTGATTTATTGTTACTGCTCCGTCAGTAATAATTTGAAGAGAAGTAGCATCTGTAGCAGAGGTGGAGATGATGATAATCACTGAAGAGATGCTGTTTCATCTTCACCGTTGGCAATAAGCTGCAAGCAGGCGGTTTAAATGCTCACAAAGACCACCTGTTTCTCTTTTCCTCCTTTCTTACTTTATGGCCCTGTTCTGTCACAGAGCACCACCACAAAGCCTCTCCACTCCCCCAGACACAGAGAAATCCCCAGCAGGGCGCAGAGTGAGGCAACTTCCACAGCTCCCTGTGAAAGGAAGCTGTGCAGAGCAAGGTAAATTGTGTGTGTGTGTGTGTGTGTGTGTGTGTATTGTGTGAGGTTATCACCTCTCTTGGATCTCTGCTCCCAGCAGTGGAAGACCGTTCCCAGAAGAAGCAGATGAAAGCCACTTCTTACCAGTCAAGCGCCTGCAATACCACCCCGAGCCTGCAGAGAGGGGCAAAGGGCAAGCGAGAAGTAAGTGCCGAGCAAGATGACCTCATGTATACACCTGCACCTCAGTATTTGAGCTTCCATTTTCTAAGCTGTTGATATAATGAGTGGTACAAATCAGTACCAATCTGAGCCAAGAATAATGGAAGCAACTTCCTGATATTCGGGTTTGTGGTATTTGAACCGTTACTAAGAACCAGTTGCGCTCAGATATCAGGGTCCAGGTGTGACGCTGTTTCTCAGGTCTTGGTGGTTTTGCAGCACTGAGCCCCAGGACTAATGGCCCTTAGTGGTTCCTCAGCAGTACAGCAGACACAGCAGCGGGAGCCTGTCGGACAGCCCAGCGAGCGATGTCTCCGCTGCCTCCCACCACAGCAGTGCGTCGCACCTCAGCAGCACCAGTTACATCTCAGTCCAGTCGGAACAGCCCCGGGGTCGAACCAGGTGAGCCTGCACTGTGCGGTTTCCCCTCTAGGTGGCCGAGTTGAGCTCGATGCCTCTTAGGCCGAAGCTGCTGTCGATCTGGTGCCTCGCGAGTCGGTTTTTGGCCACTGCAGCGCCAGGGATCTAACAGCATGTTGAAATGCAGGTCAAAATCGTTGGAGAGCTGCAAGGGGGAGGAGCACAGAGAGAGGAGGATCTCGTGGGGGGTGGTTGACTGGGACCAGAAGAGAGGCGAGAGGCAGAGGAGCCTCTCCAGCGACTCCAGGAGGCGGCACTCTGTCGCGGGGGACCTGAGGTAAATGATTGCCTTCAGGGGTCACACGCTGCAGTACTGCCCCCTGTGGTCCACCCCCCACTTCCCCTCATCTCTCTATCTTGTCCTCACTCCCTTGTTATGTGATTTTATTATATTTATATACAGCTTTTTCTTGCTGTCCAAATGTAACCCGTTGCTGAAAACAAATTTTAGGACAGCAGGAGCCCATATTTCATTAATTTAATAATATGTTAATAATAATATGTTCCCAATACCTCCCAAAACCCCCCACCCTTTTTCTCCAAATATCGCCAATACTCTTCCTCTTCCTGAAGGTCTGCATCTCAGCCCCTATTCTTGTTGCCGATTTAGAAGCTCTTCCACTTTCCTAGAAGACATTTACACTTTATAATGTGGGGAAGATGACAGGGATAAAAGCACAATGTGTTTAAACAACGTGAGCGTCAGATTGCATCCCAGCGGGAGAACAGCTGAGATACAACTGCAGCGCACTCCTGTGGCCCTCGCTGCTTCTGACCATGGTTGGAAGTCTTAGTGGATTTTTGTTCACTTCCTGATGAACGCATGTGTATTATGCCATCGAGTCACCCTCGACGCCTAGTCCACCCAAGGTGTGGTTTCCAAGACAAGCGCCCTGGTCAGGGTCAAGGTGGTCAGTAACCTACTCTGACATCACTCCACCGGGCCTAGAAAGTGCACCCTGGATGGCCACACAGTTACACGGGCGTTTAAGGTGTAAATCGACCGGGTTGTTGATTCCAAGTGAACTTAGGGTACAGATTTTCCAGATATATAGTAAATATTTGGAGAATGAGAGTACAGACGGCAAGGGATTCCTGGGTATGATGTATTTTTTTCGTTTTTATTAGATATATAGATCTAATTTAGACATATAGTAAAAATATTTCAAAGGAAACTAAACTTTGGTGTCATTTTTAAAAAAATTAAAGCAATGATTACCAGAACAGCGAAAATCAAAACAACCTGGACAGAGATAATGAAATAATAAAAAAGCGATTATTATAATTATTGATTTTGCTATTGTTTTACAAAATCTACAAGCTGTAACCTAACGTGTCTTCATTTCCAGCGCATGTTGTTATCACCCCCCCACCACTATTCTACACCCGAGGATGCTGGGCGACGATGGGTTAACGTCCCACTGAGTTCCAGTGTCGTTTTTGGTGTCAATAGTATGAGAATTTGCACAAGCGCCTGTGAGGTTCTGACCCCCCACCACCTCCGCCCCCCCACCCAGCCGTTCCACCAGCCGCAGCATGAGCAGCGAGATGTGCGTCCTGGAGCCCGGCGACGGGAGCCAGTCGGACCCGGCACCCAGCAAGCGCGCCAAGCAGCGGCGGGCCAGCCTGGGGGCGCGGGTGGCGGCCGCCGTGTCCCGCAGCCGGAGCACCTCGCAGCTCAGCCAGGCAGGTGGGTGTGTAGACCATGCCTCTCGGCAGGAGGCTCCAGTGTGTAACACAGGACCCCAACCGGCACATTTACACCGCTGTTTTACACTCTGTGCTCTACCGCGTCTTACGCCTACACCGTCCCGAGCCAGAGGCCCAGCGGGATTTTGTGCTCTGGGTGTCGGGAAAGGTGAACAGGGTGTTTTCAGGGTGGGTGGGGGAACCTTCGAGGGGGGCGACTGTCTATACCCGGGTGGAGTTTACTTCTCATCTTCATCTCCCCCTCTGCCGCACAGGAGGAGGTTTAAAAGTGTGACTGAGGTGCACATGAAGCTCTCTACTTCATTTCACATGCCATTCTCGCTCTCTCTTTACCTCTTTTTCTGTTTTATAGTTTTCACCTTATTTTGTCTTTCATTCTCTTTACCCCATTTATTTTTTGTCTCCATTTCCCTCGCTTGTCTTTTACACATTTAATTCTTTTCACCTTATTTTGGCTTTCGCGCTCACCTCACTGTCTTTTACCCTCTTTAGCTTATTTTACATTTTATTTTTGCGCCACTTCATCTTTTGTTCTCCTTGCCTCACATTTTTCTGGTCTTTGTACCTCGTTTTGTCTTTTACTCTCTTCGTTCCATCTTGTCTTTTCCAGTCTTTACCTCATTTCCTGTTACACTCTTTTGCCCTCGTCATTTTACACACCTTTCCTCACTTTGGCTGTTTGCTCTTTCCATCACTTGATACTCCCCAACACACACACTGACTGTCAGTTCGTCGCTGTAAAACACACTGTCTGCCACTCATTAAGAAGAGGGTTCTGGGCACAAATAGCCCCTGGGAAATGGAGCTGTGGAGCAGCACCCCACATGGTTCACCTTGTCTGGCAGGTGTGGCAGGTGAGCAGTTCCATTCCGAATTCCTGCTGCTCTGGGTAATTTGTGCTTCTGTTTGATGTCACGGACGTGTCTTGGTTGGACACTTGGACAAATCCCAGGCTCCCTGTACGCCGCCAGGTGTCACACTCGGGACACGGATGCCGGCAGAGGGGCGGCTCAGCACGGATGTAAACATGCCACTACGTTTATGGCTCCTGCTTAGCTCAGGCTGGTGGCTCTTGGCCTCCGTCTCTTTAGGCCTTATATGGACAGCACAGCGCATCTCGCTGACCCCATGAGGTCTTCCGCTTGACGTTCAGCAACCAGGCAACATGGATCTAAACAGACACCTAGTCGCTGAGGTCCTCACAGTGCGGAGGAGCTGCCCTGGGTGCCTGGCTTCCTGAGCTGTGAGTACAGGGTTTCTCCGGTTTGCCCAAGATGATCCGCAAGGAACGTGAACAGGTCGGTTTGACTTGTTTAATGCTGATGTGTTTGTGCTTTTGAATTCTTCTCAGGTTGTTTGTGTCCTGAGTGAAAGACCTGCCTCACGTTTGTTACCTGTTTGTCAGTTTAGCCAGGAATTAATATGCAAGCTGTTGCTAGTTGAAAATATCCTGGTTTCTTCCAGACTTTATGACCCCTGACCTGGACCTCAGAGTGGAATGTCAGTTGTTTTGCTTCCATAATGTGTGTTGCAGCTCAGATGTGAGATGGGAATGGAGGTGAAGATGAGCCTTTGGACTATAGGACAGCGTAGGCTGTGGATGTTGTGAAGGAGCGTTTTGGGACCGGTGAGCTCTGGGTGGGTCATGTGGTCACGTGTGGCAGCTGTCCATCACCCTGGGCACTCAGCCAGGCTCGGGGGTCTGCCGAGGCCTCTGGCCCCCACTGCTCTGGCTTTTGGGGGTCAGTTGGCGGCTGCATTATGCCACACATCGACTCTAAGCAGCTGTAATGCACACGGGCGTCTTTGAAGACCGAGCTGATCTTCTTTAAAGTTCAGTATATTTAAGCTCTGCCTATTTGTGCTGTGATTAATGGATTTTGAAGAGCCAAAGAGGGGCCTGACTGGCTGCTCACTCTGCCAAGCTGCTCAATAATATCTTAAAAGCTCTGATAGCTGTAAATCAGACCCACTGGCACTGGATTCACCTCTAAATCTGCCTTTTAGTTTCTAACTGCACAAAGCAGGTGGTCCCCTGTCCCTTTTCCTGTCCCTGAGAGTCTCCTGTCCCTCTTCCTGCCCTGCTTCCTGTCACTGGGGGTCTCCTGTCCCTCTTCCTGTCCCTCTTCCTGTCACTGAGGGTCTCCTGTCCCTGGCCCTCTTCCTGTCCCTGAGGGTCTCCTGTCCTTGGCCCTCTTCCTGTCCCTGTCCCTCTTCCTGTCACTGAGGGTCTCCTGTCCCTGTCCCTGTTTCTGGTCCCTGAGGGTCTCCTGTCCCTCTTCCTGTCCCTGAGGGTCTCCTGTTGTTGAGGGTCTCCTGTCCCTTTTCCTGTCCCTCTTCCTGTCACTGAGGGTCTCCTGTCCCTGCTCATCCCTGACTAAATCACTCTGTTGCAGCTTTTCTGTTAAATGTGAGATGAGGACGACATGAAAGGATGTGACACGCGGTACACAGAAGCTCAGTGCATCATGGGTAATGCAGTTCTGTGGGCAAACAGGGGCACTGAAGGATATACCTCTTTGAGCCTTGAAGAACTCTGTCCAGGTGAGATGTTTGGGGTGGATGAGATGCTCACTGATACTGGTGGCAGCACAGCCATCAAAGAGCTGAACTTCCTGGTGTTGGCACTCACACCATGGGGGGTCTGTGCCTGAGCTTTGATGGAAATGGCTTCTGTAAGCTGGCATGAGGAACAGGAGGAGCCCCTGAGCGCATGATCTCACAGCCTCAGACACCCAGCATGTCCCGCTGTCCAACAGGCACACAGTCCCTACACTCCCCCTGCACACACCCTGTTCTCACACATAGGTGACTGTGACAGGTGGTATGATGGGGATGGATGTGTGTGTTTCAGAGGCCAACAGGAAGCTGAAGGGACCAATCCAGCGGAGCCAAGAAACCGGCGTGGCGGTAGAGTTCCTGCGGCAGCCCGGTCGTGAGTCTATAGATGGCGGCATCACCAGCTACAACTCCGAGGGGAAGTGAGCACCTGACCCGCTGGCTACCTGTCTTACACACACCTCCCACACAGAACTCCAGTACCCACATGTGCTGTGTGTATGTCCCCCCCGACCTCCACCTAAGCTGGCACACTTCCACCACACACACCTTAGTATGGGACCAGACCCACCTCCTACTGCAGGTTGATTCCCACCTTCTGCTCTAGCTCCCTTGATCACTTACCCTGAATTAATACAGTAAAAATTACACCGCTGTATAAATGGGTAAATCAGTGTAAGTAGCTCAACACTTTAAGTTGCCTTGAAAAAACGCGTCAGATAAAAAATATAAAAGATGATCTGTCTCCCCTCTGTGTTGCCCACCATCCTGAGTGAGGGCCAGCACACCGGGGGGTCTGCGGGGGGGCTGTAGAAGTAGCACACTGTTCACGGCTGTAACACACACAGCTGGGTTTGAAGCACTGACATTCATGTTTGTTTATCTTACGCTGATTTTCCTATTTATACAGCAGTGTTAAGGTTAAGTAGCTTATTTCAAGGGGCCACGGGAGGAGGTGGAATTGGTACCTTGGTTCTATGAGGACGAAGTGGCACCTCTAACCACTGCGCCACCTGCTGGCCCCAATTCCTGCTTGGATGAGCCTGTCACCGCAGGGGGTCGGCTCACTGTTGTCTTGTCTGCACCAGCCTCCTGTTCTTAGGCACCCAGGTCGGGGCCGACGGCCAGTTTAGCGACTTCCTGGACGGACTCGGCCCGGCGCAGCTGGTGGGCAGACAGACCCTCGCCACGCCTGCCGTGGGTGAGTTGTGCTTCCTGCCTTAGCCCCTCCCCTTCCTGTTCTAGGCATCGGCCTTCAATACCGACAACAGCGAGCCGTTTTGAAAGAAAGCGCTAAAGTGTGAAACCTGAATGTGTCACGTGTTCCACCCTCTGTGTCTCCTGTTGTCTGTGGAAAATTATCAGCGGTAAAATGGAGGGGGCCTCTTCTATCACCTCCGTCCTCCTGACTCCTCCCTTGTGACTTACTTCCATGCCAGTCACCATGCCCCCCCTACCTCAGTACGCTGCTCACCTGCCCTGCCCTGTCCTTCACCTGTTCTGTCCGCTGGAGGCAGTGAGGAAGCTGCTGTCTCTTCCAGGTGATATTCAGATAGGGCTGCTGGGCAAGAAGACCCAGCTGGAGGTGGAGGTGATCCGAGCACGTGGCCTCACGCCCAAGCCTGGGTCCAGATCACTCCCAGGTGAGTGGGTTACCGTGGTAATGCACTTCTGCATACCTCACCTGTTTCAGCACTTGGCTCAGGTGCCATTAGCATGATGAGGAGGATTGTACCTGTGTCTCCTCTCCAAGCGCCATACGTGAAGGTCTACCTGCTGGATCATGGCATTTGTAAGGCCAAGAAGAAAACCAAGTGCTCCCGCAAGACACTGGACCCCCTGTACCAGCAGGTGCTGCTGTTTGAGGAGGACACCCACGGGAAGATGCTGCAGGTGAGCAACTGGCGGCAGGTACGCTGGCACAGCCCCGGGAATCTCTGTGTCCCACTGCTTCACTCTGTCCCCTGTCTCCCAGGTGATAGTGTGGGGAGACTACGGGCGAATGGATCACAAGTGCTTCATGGGAGTCGCGCAGATCCTATTGGAGGAGCTGGACCTGTCGAGCACCGTGATTGGCTGGTACAAATTGTTTCCTGCCTCTTCTCTGGTGGACCCCACGCTGCCCCTCTCTCGACGAGCCTCCCAGTTGTCACTGGACATTTTGCCGGGGCTCTCGGGGGGGCGCTCTTAGGGGGCGGGGGTATCCAGAAAGCGACGCCCACTGATCCCAGACATGACGATCTGCAGCACTTCTCCTCACGCAGTGATTCTGTTCTTATTTTTGACACGTGGTTGCTATGGTCACCCAAACAATTCTGACAACAAGGAACCCCATCTGTGAACCATCTGCTAACCCTAGGGGTCGGAGGTCAAACAGTCTCACCTCAGCTCTGGCTGCTCTGGATATTTGTCTCTCTCTCCCAACTAGGACAGGAAATTTATGATTGTATTTCTTTTTTCTGATTTTATTTCGATTCCCCAGCGCTGAGCTGTAGCAGCAATCTGGCATGAAGCTCCGCTACACATGTTGTTGTTGTTATAAGTTTTGTACAGTTTGCCTTTTCTGTGTATGGAATGCTATTTATTACATATTTATATCTAGTGAAGAAGTAGTGTGTGTGTGTGTGTGTGTGTGTGTGTGTGTGTGTGTGAAGGTCACGGGTGGTACCTGCAGACACACTCGGAGGACCGGGAAGCTGTGCGATTGGTGAGTTTTCACTGTTGCCCGAAAAGAGACCGCAGCGGTGGTTCGACCAGCTGGACCCCTGAGAGTCCTGCTGTTTACCACGTTTAGAACGTGTCCAGTGGTAAAAACGCTCGCCGTCACCACAGTGTTTGCCGATTGTACCAAATGTTGAAATAAGCTGTATGTTTTATATCAAACAGTTTGTTTCTATGTTTTGCAAATAAAAGCCTGAGTGGGTGAAGCTGGTGCGGCTCAGTCTCGCAGGCCCGGCCCGCTACCGACCCCGGATCCAGCTGGGGGGAGAGCGGCGCTCTGATTTACGCACGTCAGGGTGTTCAAAAGGTGGAGCGCGCTGAAGCGTGTCTCCCACACGGCAGCAGCGTGGAAAACACGGCTCTCATCACTCACGCCCCGCTGCCTTGATCCCGAAGGCCATGTAATCTCCTTGGGAATTTTATGAGTGCAGGTGTCCCACAATCCTCCGGTGCTCAGCTGCGCCACACCGTCCGCCAACACCCTCCTCAACGGTCGGCCGCACCCCGCGCTACACCAGGGGACGCAGGACACGGGAGGTAACCAGACCTCACATCCCGCCAGAAAGAGGGGAAGTTCACAGCGCCACAGTTTGAACCCTCAGCCAAGACTCGGTCCATCCTCAGTGGCGGGATTTTCAGCTCCCCTGGGTTCAGCGTCACACACTCTTGGCTCTCAGAAGCTGGGGGGGTGTTTGTGAACCTGGATGTGACACATTTCACATACGCAGCTCACCTCTCAGCAGAGGGCCACCGGGGACACGGCCATCGGAACACCTGCCTGATCCCAGTAAGATGGCGCCGCTGTTTCATCTCGCGGCTGAACAAGAGACAGACGTGTGTGTCTCTCCAAAACACTCAGAGAAATCGGTTAGCGACCACTTTAGTCACACTCAGCTGGTGGCCGGTAGTCGACTTTCTTGCGGTGTTACTGTACAGGTGGATGTGGGTGACATAACAAGGTAAGACTAGTTAATAATTGCTGTATGCAGCTTTGAAGAAGGTGTGTAATAAACAGATATAAATGCGATTTCCTGCCAGATCAGCACCGATTCTCAGGCTAAATTAAAGTCAGTCTTGGAGAAGAAGCTACATTAAGCGTAGTGTTCTGCTTCTGCTGCGCGATGCTGCAGTGGCAGCTGGTCTCCACTGGGGGGCCCCGCTGGTTCCGCTCCCACGCCCGTCTCCGGCCACCACGGGGGGGCAGGAAGTTAATGGCGTGCTCTTCAGGACCACGGGAACTAGGGTTCCTCGCACCTCGGTGTGTGTTTGGACCCCCAACCTGCTGGGGTGCTCCAGCTGCACGGCCCTCTTCTCTCTGCACGGGGGCTTCTCCTCGACTTTCGCCGCCCCCCTCTATTATACATCTGTGCCGGGTGCTTCCCCAGTGCCACTGAAGTCCCAAAGGCCACATGGTGGCGTGACCTTTCGTGCCTCTATTCTTAGCTCCGTGACCCCATGTGCTTTTAAAGTGTCCCACATGAAAGGAGTGGCGATACGGCACCAAGTGGAGACAATGCAGAGACGCCATTATCCTGAGGGTCTTGAACCAAACGCCATCCAGACCCAGGCACACCTCAGTGCTCAACAGCCACGGCGATTGCAAGCAAAACCAGGGTCTCTGAGGAAAACATGTGAAACTGATGGGCTCAAGGCTCCTCAGGACACATTAGAACATCCATCCAGCTGGAGAAGCCTGAGAGATGTTAATATTCATCATTCCTCGTCTTTCAGTTCGGAGAAGCTCTGGTCCTGGCGTAGCTGAGGGTTCGTGCTTTAGAAGAGTTGGCTGAGAAGGTGTCTTATATGCACTCCGTGCGACCACGCACACACCGTCAGCTCTGTGTGTATGTGTGTGTGTGTGTGTGTGTGTGTGTGTGTGTGTGTGTGTGTCTCGATCTTTCCTGGTCACTTTAACACTGCCATCTAGTGGCAGCTGTGTGCATCGTTCTTCTAAAAATCCACCCGAAAACCAAGGTGAAGAAGAGCTTCAGAGTTCAGTGAAAAATGTGCTTCAAACTTTGCGTCTCAACTTGCAGCTCATCACT
Source organism: Arapaima gigas (assembly GCA_900497675.1). Taxonomy (NCBI): domain Eukaryota; kingdom Metazoa; phylum Chordata; class Actinopteri; order Osteoglossiformes; family Osteoglossidae; genus Arapaima; species Arapaima gigas. The sequence continues at coordinate 102,554 of UFQX01005259.1, read as the reverse complement.
ACCGTCCACATCACCGGGCTGCGTTTTCACAGGGCCCACCGCTGGCCCCCAGCAAGGATGGGTTCATCGGCGCTGGTATTTAGGTGCTCAGCAGATGCTTTGGTTCACAGGGAGGAACTGAGATTCACAAGCTTTTCGTTCCTCGTAATTCAACGGCACTTCTGAGAGCAGAACTTGGACCAGCAACGTTCAGGTGTCGGTGCGAGTCACGTGGTTCCTTAAGCTTTGGTTCGAAGCGCAGCTGCATCGGCTGTTCGGGGCTGCGAAAAGGTATTTACCCTTGTTTTACCTGCTTCTTCAGGTGACTTGGCCACCCTCACTTCAGCTGCGAAGGAGCTGAAAGTGACACTGGACTGAACCGAGACCGACCCCTCCACGCGGTACATAGTGCGACGCACATTCACGATCCGCGCAGGAGCCGCTTTTTCGCTCAGACCCTCAGAGAGGAGCGAGAACATCTGATCGCCGAGCGTGAAGAAGCTGCAGGAACACGAGCTGCCGCGGGACGTGTCGGCCGCGCTGGGACGCGGGGCGGGGCGGGGCGGTGCGGGGCGGTGCGGGGTTGTATTTGTTCATTACGTGTTTTCTGTGTGATTTTCTGTACAGGATGTCACACGTTCGCCTTTCAGCGCTTCGTATTTCTTTTATCTTCAGATCAGTGTCATAATTTCAGGGAAACCGAACCTTTCTGTGTCGTTTATGTGAAATTATTTTTTTTATACACACAGTGTAAAAAGCTGCTTATGTTCAGTCTACATCAAACTGTTATTTTAAGCGCTTCTTTGTGAGACGGGAAAGTGTTTATTGTTCAGATTCGCTTTAGAAAAACAGGTTTAACTCCTTATTTTAACATGAACCTGTTTTACCGGGTGTCTCTCTGGGGACATAAACATGTTTTACGACCTGCTGGTAATAATAATAATAATAATAATAATAATAATAATAATAATAGATCCTACGGTTGCCAACTCATTTAAGTTTCAAAAAGAAAAACAACTGTGTGTGTGTGTGTGTGTGAGTGTGAGTGAGTGCGTGTGTGTGTGTGTGTGTGTGTGTGTGAGTGTGAGTGAGTGCGTGTGTGTGTGTGTGTGTGTGTCTGCGACTTCGGACCGCCAGCACCTGCGCCTCATTTGACTCGCGCGCTCCCTGCAGCCCGGTTCGCGACTCGTTCCCTGCGCCAAGGCGCGAGCCGGGGGTCCTTGAACCCGAGACCGACCCTGCGCACCTTTTCCCGATAGAGGAGTGTGTGTCGGTGTGGCTGTCGGCTGAGCTCGAGATCGGCGCGGTAAAACATCTGGAGCGCGTTTGATCTTTGCTCATGTCTCCTTGACCGAGAGGCGGGGGGTCTTCCGGCGCGCGGACGATGCCATGCCCCACCCGCACCCAGCGCCGGCTGCTCCAGCTTCTCCAGGTGCTCCCGGACTCCTGGTCAGCATCGCCCTGGGGGGTGACGACGGGGTCTCCGCCCTGAGGGATGCCGAGCGCGGGGGCATGACCGCAGACAGCGCGGCGGGGGGCGCCTCGGACCCCGCGCCCGGGAAAGGGGAAGCGCGCCTGAGCCTCCTGGGGAGACCGCGGGTGTTGAGCGCACACGGCGGCCGCAGGACGGCGCGCTACCGGCGGCTGCAGAACCAGCTGTACAACGTGCTGGAGCGACCGCGCGCCTGGGGGCTGCTGTACCACGCGCTCGTGTGAGTATTCCGCTGGGGGACAGTGTGTGTGAGTGTGTGTGAGTGTGTGTGTGTGTGTGTGTGTGTGTGTTTCGGGACAGGCCCGGTGCGCCGCCACCTGTTGCTCAGCGCTGCGCCGGGTTTTACCGCGTTTTACTGCTGCCGGGGGGGTGAACACGGTGCGGAATAGGACAGCGCGGTGTATAATGACATCAGCCGTGGGGGGTCTTTACCCATTAAAAAATCTGAACTGCGTTGAAAAGGCAAATAAACGGACCCCCCGCCCCCATTTATATCGCGGCGCGCGCCGATTAAATTGTTTTCCCGCTGAGAACAGAGTAAAGCAGCGGCTTTACCGCGGTAAACTGCTCCGCATCTACACATCTGCCGTGTGGTTCAGAACCAGAGCAGTTTGACCGGATTCAGCCCCTCAGCTGAGCTTCTGAGCTTCTGAGCTCAGTTCACGTGAGGAAAGTGGAAATTAATGTTGGAATAATGAACAAATATCACAAATATAATGATGTTTCCTGACTTTTCCTCAAAATGGAGAAGCAGCTGCTGTCATCCAACTTGTCCGATTTATAGAGGGATGTAGATGTTGACTGTGAGGACCCCCCGTGGCTCCTCAACGCACCCAGACGGAGGGGCACTTGAGATATCGACTGGATGGTGAGTGTGTGAGTGTGAGAGGCCACTCTGGGGGTCCGTCAGCACTTCACCTGTGTGTGGCGACCAGGTGTGTGTAGGTTGGATTCACCTGTAAAGGTGGCCCTTATTCAGCCGCCTGTGTGACGCTGGATAAACGCAGCTTCAGCGTCGGAGATTCAGAAGGGTCCCTAAGAGGGCCGAGATCCTGCAGAGCTCCACACGGCTCCAGATGAAGGTGTCAGCGTTCTGGAAGCTGCTCGGAACTCACCTTCAGCCCCATTTGGTCCGGCAGACACACCTTGCACTGCTGCGTCACCTGCAGCCAGTTTTACTACTTTGCTGCTCAACGCTGTTTACCTGTGCGAAGTGCTGAATTGGCTCCGCCTCCCCCAGCCGGGCAGGTCCATCCTCACCTGGACCCTGAACCTGCTCAACAGGCATATATGTATATATTATATATTCCATCATGTCCAGGTCCTGCGCTGCTCTCTGCTCACCTGTGTGGCCCCCCCGGGTTGTGCCAGCCAGTCAACCCCACTGTGGGGCAGGGAGTGTTTTACCGCGGTGCACACGTCAGGACCGGGTGTCGTTTTACCTGGAAGCATCCATTGCGGCCGTCGCTGCGGTCCAGACAGTCCGGGGAAGACTGCTACACCTGGCCAGTCCCACCCGGCATCCCCCACTTGCGTGCTTCTCTTCTGTGGACAACAAAGCAGCGACGGAGCCCAGAGGGTCACCAGGCCGTCGCTGTGCTTCTGCCGAGCAAACAGACGCAAACACTGGGATGATGTTTCAAGGGAACATTGTTCTCTCTGGTCCTTTGTGGCCCTCAATCCACGCGTCTGGTCTCCACACTTAGGCCTCCACCCTCTGTGTCCACATCCCCGCTTCACCTGAGCCACCTGTTTTCAGGGAGGAAACCCACACGAACGCATGGAGAACATCTGACACATTGAAATGCAGCACCAGAAACATCACTTGTAAAACATGGGCTTGAAGCTGCTTTGATTATTGAGTAAAAACTGTTTTATGGTTCATCGGGTTTATCTGGTCGCACAAACTTCCCTTTCAGTTCACAAATCTTCTGGAGGCAGGTGAGCAGTAGGCCTGGACCCTGAAGCTTTTCTGCCGGTCAGTCACCTCCAGGTTGAAGTCTCTCCTGCTTCTAAATGAACTTTAATATCCAGAGTGTCCAGTGGTGCTGGGATAGACTCTGGACCGCTGGGAGCCTCAGTGAGGATTATTGTTTCTGGATGGTGACCAACATGTGGCCAGAATATAATTCCTGTGGAAAGTCATAGTTGGCGAACATCTGCATCCTGCCAGGAGTCGTGAACTCGCACAAACCCCCCGTTTCTGGTTACTGTAGTGGAGAACCGTGGCTTCAGGGCTCAAGCAACGTGATGTGGTGCCGGAAGAGGTTGGGAAACTGTGTTGGCCTCAGGGGAGCTGCTGTAATACACACTGGCCATCTGCAGTGGTTGAGCTGGGAATGAGCTGCCATCACCTGGGAAACAACATCTACCCACTTCTGTCCTTGCTGTTTTTCTCGGTATTTGGGCTCAGACTGATGAATCAGATCTGGACTCAACCCGCCTACTGACTTCAGGGACCAGGACTGACCAGGACTGCTCTCGGGTTGTGTGCCTTTTGGGCTTTGCGGAGTGAGAAAGAGAACAGTTGACTATGTTCACGCAGTAAAAGTTTGGTGTCCACAGCGACACCCCACCGAGGAGCTTCTCTTCTAGAAGAAGCCCCAGCCCCAGCTTTGGTCTTCAGCTGGGTTCTGTGCTTGGGGATCAGATGAGCTCCGGTACCTCTGCAGGTAGCAGACACTGCGGTTCACAGCAGGTTGAACTTCTGGCCCAGAAGAGTCGATTCCAGCTAAAACTGTCTGCTTGAAGCAAGAGCCCAGGCTTTGCGGATACCAGCAGGCCAGGGTGGGACGTTCTCGCTGGTGATGAGGAGGTGTTACGCTCTGCGAAGCATAAGGAGGTAACAGGATGGCTCAGTGTGTAGGGTGGGAGGGATATCTCTGAAATGACCCTCCAAGGGTCTTATACCTGGAGATCAATGCCATCCCCACCATCTGCTTTCCTGCCCCACACTGAGCGATTACACAATGTTGTCCACAGTCTAGGAACTGCAGTTCTGACTTCTCCACAACGCAGTTGTGAGATGTTGCTGTGATCGGTGTGACTGGGCAGCAGTGTGGAGGTCCATGGCGGGGGGTGAATTTCTTTCCCTGTGACGTGGAGCTCAAGGAATCACCAGTTTCCTGTGTGACACCGACACTCAAACTCCGAATTCCCTGGAACAGGAGTGAGGGCCACATCTGCCAGGATTGTCACGCTTCCATATCCCATCACCCCCAAGCTGTGGAAGGAAGTTACTGAGGCCTCAGGATGTTCTCCCTGGAGGACAGTTCACGGTCCAGTTTGTCGAAGATGGCCTTCAGTCACGACATCATGTGGTAGTTCTGTGGAGATGTTCGTTGTGTGAACTGTGATTTTGATGATTAATTTCTCACAGGATCCTCCCCCGTATTTTTACTGGTCCCTTATTTGCTCTCATGTTACAATGCAGATTTTTTTAGGTGAGGTTCATGCATCTAGGGAAGATCATGATCACCACCATGCGAGATGCCAGGAGCTCCTCTTAACTGACCACTTGCTGAGGTCCCACACCGTCCCACACTGTCCCAAACGGTCCCAAAATGTCCCAAACTGTCCCAAACCATCCCAAACTGCCCCAAAATGTCCCAAACTGTCCCACACCATCCCAAACTGTCCCAAACTGTCCCACACCATCCCACACCATCACAAAATGTCCCAAACTGTCCCACACCATCCAAAACTGTCCTGCACTGTCTCACACCCACCCGACAAGCTGTCTGAAATACAGTGTGGGTGTGTGTGGCCCTGGATTGTTTCCCTCTCCTTTTGAAGGCAGGAGGCTGGAATCGTGAAGCTCAAAAAACAGACATTTTGGCGACTTCCCCACAAAACAAAATACCTTCTTTACGGAACAGAATGTAGTTGTGACAGAATTCTGAATAATTTATTGCCTCAAAGCGGTGGTCAGTGTGTGTGTTTACAGCAGAGCAGGTTATTCAGAAGCCAAACGGCTGAGATGAGGCAGCTGTGTGTTTTACACTCACGCTGCCTTGGGGCAGCAGGGAGGCGCAGGCTGGTCTTCATTACTCTGCCAGACTGTGTTGACAAGCAGAACATGGAGGTCAACACTGTCATGGGGGGAGTGCTGCTGCCGCTGCCAGGACTCGAACCCCTGCAGGTGACAGCACCTGTGGGACACGCCTGGCGTATCTCTGGTGCCGACAGCAGGATGCTGTGCTCCTGTTGGAAGAACCTGTGTGTGATGAAGAGAAGCGGGGCTTCTGCGAGCTGCGTCTGAATCATGTGACCTTTTTTCCGGTGAAAATGTGGGATAAATAATAATCGAGAGGTTTGCAGAGCAAAGTGCTGCAACCTTCTGTCTGCTGATCGATGACCCCGATGCTGCAGCCCCCCCGAGATGCAGGTGTGAAACGGAGCTTCTGAACCAGTCAAAAGAGGAGAGCGTCTCACCTCCAGAGGATCCGTCTCCTGTCATTCTCTTCTCTGCTCACATTGGGGGAGGGGGGGGCTGCCCTCAGGGTAAAGCGTGGCCCTCGCCGTGCTGTTGACCCTGCCACCTGTAGGCAGCGTTGCAGAGTCCCAGGCACCACCAACCGCCCGGGGCGCCGGTTCGCCTGCCGATGTTTCCGTCCCGTTGCCCCCAGAGGTGGGATTACAATCTGAAAGGGAGGCTTTACTCCTTTTTCTGTGCAGATTAATCCTGAGGAGATGGAGTGTCACATACCCTCAGAGCACTGGTGAGATGGGCCCCCTTGGACCTTCTCCACATCCTCTGGCCACCACCGGCCGTCTATGCGCTCTGCAGTGCTTCTCCGTAGCGATCGGTCACGAATTAAGACCATCTCAGACTCCTCTCCCCTGGAGGTACGTGGTCCAGGCTGGATGGGTCAGAGGGACAGTCTGGCCGCACTAGATAGATGAGCAGCAGAACCTCGGCCTGCTGGCCCTGTTCTCTGTGTGTGTTTCTGAGGCTCGTCCACGCTGCCTTGCTGCTGCTCTAGTGAGATTTGGAGAGAAATTCCCGCTTTAAATGATGATCCATTATTAACGTTCCAGGCAGTTAATTTAGTTAGTCGGGGTTTATAGGGTCGCTCTGGTTTCGGCCTCTTCCTGCGCCGGGAGCAGCGGCAGGCGGGCGGCTGCCTCTCATCTTCTGCTCTTCAAGCCCCGTTTATGTCATTTAGACTCAGTGTTACTGACAGACCCTCGCGCTGGACCGACCGTGTCCACAAAGTCCGGTTCCGGACGGCCGTCGCTGTCCGCGGTCGGTGTTGCCATGGTGACCCGTTGTTGCCCTGAACGATGACTGTCCCCCGGGGTGCGGTGGGCAGGGAGAGCAACTGGCCGCCGGTGTGTCAGGTTTGTGCTGTTGCCACGGACACACCGATGGGGGGGGGGGGGGGGGGGTCCTCCTGGTGACGACCAGCTTCTCTCGTCCAGAGTGCAGGGAATTACGTAAGATTTTTGGAAAACCTGGGTTTTTTTGGGCTAAATGGACCACTGAAGACAGGAGCGGGTTGACACAACACTTAGCAACTCCGTTTCCTCAGTAAAACGAAACTCTTCTAAAAAATACCTCAAACTGGTCGAACAGGTTTTGTTTATCTCAAAGTTTTTGAAAATAATGCTGAATAAATCAAAGTGTTTATTTCCTGAAATACTTTGCTTTTCTTGGGCATCTGTGTCTCAGAGAGGCAGTCGGAGAGTAAACCGCAGTGTATTCCGGCCCTAGACTGACAGGGTACCGTACCTGACCGCGGTAAACTGAGCAGAACCCTGCCAAGGTGCAGACTCAGCAGACACAGTCTGGCCACAGACACACACACAACACTGCTGTAAATACCTGCAGCTCCTTTTCTGTTGGTGTACTTCTCTGCAGCGTGTGTGTGTGTGTGTGTGTGTGTGTGTGTGTGCGTGTGTGCGTGTGTGTGTGAAACAAACCCAGCCATCCCTGCCGCAGTGGTTCACATGACACACTATGCTCTGAATGTGTGTGACCCGCAGGACCTTCCAGCCCCTCGCAGAGCCGAACGTCGCTGTGCGTCAATGCTAATCCGGGGTCGGCCTTGCCTCCCACTCACACACACACACACACACACACACACACACACACACACAGCAGTCCCTGCTCAGAGCGAGCGTCTCTCTCAGGCTGGCAGCTGCTGCTCGTTTCCAGGACAACTAACTGCTGTTGGTGGGTTGTGAGTGGTCTGTGTGCAGGGCTGCCTGGGGGGGGGCTGGTGACTATGAAGCCAGTGTGAGTGGTGGTCCTGAGGCCATCTGAAGGTGATCTTCGAGGACAGAGTTGTTCCCCGAGGGGTTCAGTGAGAGGCAGGTGGCTCCCAGGGTGAGGAACCCCTGCAGAGAAAACACCCTTCTCTTACACAGCCAGCAACGTAACACACACACGACCGTGTTTTCTGCAAGCCCAAATGGGGCGGAGCTTCCTGACTGTGTCCCTGTTACCATGGTGACAGAAAGCAGCCCCCCCCACCCCTCACCCCTCTGACCCTGGGGCAGCTCTTGAACCTCATTCCGCTGGAGTGTTTGTGTAACATGCTTAGTAACTTCAGACCCGCCACGTCACAACTCAACATCACAACATCATTGTGTGTGTGTGTGTGTGTGTGTGTGTGTGTGTGTGTGTGTCTGTGTCCACGTGGGCGGAGCCAAGTTCTCCCCCCCATCATGTTTCTTGTGTGAAATGAAGGAAAATTTCCAGGAATTTCCAGCTTTTCGGGAACCAGTTAGACAGAGAAACTGGGGGGGGGCTGTACCTCATTGCTGTATTACAGTTAATGTGGTGCTTTAGCAGGTAAGTGTTGTCAGTCCTGATGGACGGCAGACCCCCGGACCCTGCAGGTGCAGTTTGGCGGAGAGGAAAAAAGTCAGAACAGAAGATATTGTGGGTCTCAGAGGGTCTCCAGCTGCTGAGCTCCATCTGACCGAGTCTCGGTCTCCGCAGGTTCACGCTGGTGTTCGGCTGCCTCCTTCTTTCTGTGTTCTCCACCATCCCGGCCCACCAGGACCTCTCCTCTCACTGCCTGCTCATCCTGGTAAGACACTATCGGGGCCTCCTGTCCCCTGCTGGGCCAGCGGGACCTCTGGCCGCTGTGTGTGCGACACACACCTTCGGTTCGCCGAGACAGCGGGAAAGAACAGGCTGGTGTGAAGCTGCTTTCTCCTGCCTGATATAAAAATAGCCCTCAGTGATTATTATGATTATCATGTATGTAAAAGAAGTGAATTTTGCTCAGAAAACAGCACAGAAACACCAGCGGTGACTCAGACCTCCTCTGTGCGCAAAAACGTCACTCGGTTCATCCACACCACTGCATCCTTAAACACCAACGCCACTGACCTCCTCCAACCACTGACCAGTCTTCCAACCACTGCCTGGTCCTCAACCACTGACCAGCCTAAGGACCAGACCAGGACTAGCACATCTCCTAGATGTGTGAGAACCGAGTGGGACTGATTTCCACTTTCCTACAGGAATGTGTCATGATCGTTGTGTTCGGCTTGGAGTTCGTGATCCGCATCTGGTCAGCGGGCTGCTGCTGCCGCTACCGGGGTTGGCAGGGCCGTCTGCGCTTTGCCAGGAAGCCCTTCTGCATCATAGGTGGGTCCCACGCACCCACACACACTCACACACACAGGTGCACACAGGCGGGACTCGCATGCGTTACTTATTTTACCCTCTAATCCCACCTCATGTAAGCTGCTTAGCGGAAGGTGGCGGAGCTGCAGGTCAGGTCTCAGGGTCATCGCCGTGGGGGGCGGGGTCACCGCAGGGGGCTTTGACCTGTTTGTTCTGCATCTGATGAATGAGTTTCATTAAAACGAGAGCGAATGACACCGCCTCCCCTGCAGAGGCGCCTCGGTCTGCGTTTCGCGTCGGCCGGCGAGGGAGAACCGTCCACAGGCAGCTGCTCCAATAACTTCGCTGCTGGGGCAGCTGAGGGACTTGATCCCGGTTCCAGATGTGGAGCAGGTTGAGGAAAAACTCCCGGTGTCCCTCAGAGCTGCTGAATCCCAATATTCAAGAAGGGTGTGTCTCTCCTGACCCCCTGACAGCCACATAAACGCGTCCGTCTGTCGATTATCTGCGTATTCGCTGGTCGACCTTCACTCCTGTAGGCATCTGCTAGGCTTTGCTTCGACCGTCTCTTCCTCTGCTGTCCATGTACTTTGTTTGCTCTGAGCTGTGGCGAGGTGAGGTGTCACTGAGTGACGAGCGGTGCCCCCGACAGACGTCATCGTCCTCGTCGCCTCGGTGGCTGTGGTGGCGGCGGGCAGCCAGGGCAACATCTTCGCCACGTCGGCCCTGCGCAGCCTGCGCTTCCTGCAGATCCTGCGCATGGTGCGAATGGACCGCCGGGGCGGCACCTGGAAGCTGCTGGGGTCCGTCGTTTATGCGCACAGCAAGGTGGGTGCAGGGGGCGTGGGGGCTTCCTCTCCGCCAAACGGCGAATGTAAACAATCTCCCACCTCACGTTACAAACAACCGGCACTAGAAACAACTAGATTCCGGGAAACAGGACTTATTTAGTCTTTTATTCATCGCAGGTGGAAAAAGTGTTAAAGTGCCTTTGACCTTAAATCACCTCCACCTACAGCCTCACTGTTCACCTGTTATGGCGGCTCCTCAGTTCCGAGTCTCTGTGTGAGAAGAAGCCTCAATAAACACCAACGGGGATGAATTACCACGTAGGACAGTGGAGGAAATGCAGGTTAAAACAACGGGTCTGCGGGTTCCGCCGCCGTGTTCACGCCCGCTGTGCCTCCCCGCTGCAGGAGCTGGTCACAGCCTGGTACATCGGCTTCCTCGTCCTCATCTTCTCCTCCTTCCTCGTGTACCTGGTGGAGAAGGAGTTCAACAAGGATTTTGCGACGTACGCGGACGCGCTGTGGTGGGGCACGGTGAGCGCCGTCCTGGTCCCCCCTCAACCACCTCACCTGAGGGAGATGTTCCACACCGTCTGTGAAACACACAGACACCACTAACCCCTCACACACACGCACACACACACGTGCCCGCTTCTCTAAGGAATGTTCTAGAAATGCAGCAGCCAAACGTCCTGATTACCTGTTTCCACGGTGATAGCAAGGTCAAATTTTGCATCCCCACATTGAGACCACCTGAGTTGGGGTGTTAATCAGGTACAGACAACAGTAGGCAGCACTCAGTTATTATTATTGTTATTATTATTATTATTATTATTATTATTATTGCCAGCTTGTTTACGCTGAGCAGCAGGTGGGCTTGTTGCTGCAGCACCCCCTGCTGGTGGCTGCTTCTGACTCACCCTCTGGCTGAACGTTTAACTGTCCCCTGTCTCCTGTCCCCTGTGGGGCCCCAGATCACTCTGACCACCATTGGTTATGGGGACAAGACCCCCCAGACGTGGACGGGGCGGCTCCTCTCGGCCGGTTTCGCCCTGCTGGGTATTTCTTTCTTCGCGCTGCCCGCGGTGAGTCCAGCTACCTGGAACACACCTGCGCCCCTTGTCGCCCCACGGGATCTTGAAGGTAGAGGTCAATGTGCTTGCAGGGAATTCTGGGATCTGGCTTTGCTCTCAAGGTCCAGGAACAACACAGACAGAAGCACTTTGAGAAGAGGAGGAACCCGGCCGCCAGCCTCATACAGGTACGCGGGGCTTGCCTGTTACAGATGAACACGCCTCTCTGGCCAGTTAGCGCAGTGAAACGCAGGGAACATCTGCATTGCCGCCACAGGAAGACGCCGCTGAACCTGCAGTCTGGTCTTAACCACCACCTCTACTTTTACCTCTAGGGGTTCCAGCAGGAGCCGTCCCACCTGTGTGCCTCAACATCCCTCTGAGTGTCACTCTCTGCACCTGTTTCTCCCTGTGGAGGACTTTGCTTGTCTGCCTGGATATGTCCTTTCTGTGTCATGTGTCTCCTCCACACCTTGTGTCCACCTCAGATTCACTGGCTTCCAGGACGGGAGCCAAACCAGGCCTTCAGCTGGGCTGGAGCAGATCTCCTGGGGGAAACGAACCTGGCTGCTCCTCCAGTTTCACGCGGTGTTTCTGTTTAACTTTGTTTTCCTCACTTCACAGCTTTCTGTAATTCCTCTTACACAACCTGTGTTCACCCAGCAGAAAGGTGGCGGCAGCGAGTGTCCAAACAGAATTCAACTCTCTTCCACAGTGTCTACAGCTCCTGCCTGCTGCTCCTGAGCATTTCTTCAGCCACATTCAAGCTTTTTCCAGAACCTGTATCTGTAGACCTCTGGAATTATGAACAAAACAAGTTATAAACAGACATCCGGTCCCAGCTGAGGATCCAGTTTATTTCCTCAATGTTTTATCACCAGCAGGGCTTTGGTGGGAAGTTTCAGGAGGGCGGCGAACATCTCGCCATCTTCCCACCTCAGTCCTCCTCACTCGCTGTCTTTTCTCCCTCCTGCCGACGGTCAAGTGAAGGCAGCGCGTGACGGGCTGTAGACCCCACACATTCCCCTCCCTCGGTACGGCGGGGGGCCGGATTGGTCTCCGTTTCTCACGAATCCGTTTCCAGCCGGGTTCCTCTCCCTCCTTCTCGCCACCGAGGCCGACGGGTGGCACATGGCTCCGGGGGACCAGCCCCGCTCTCCGATGCCGGAGCTGAGTTGTTCCTGTGACCTCTGACCCCTCCGTGTTCAGGCTCCTCTGTGGTTTCTCGTCCCGCACCAGGCGGCGTGGTGCCTGTACTCGACAGACGCCAGCCGGTTGTACCTGAGCGCCACCTGGCGGTACTATAGAGCGCTGCTCCTGGCCCTCAGGCATGTACGGCGCCCAACTGCACGGCGACCCTCTCGCTGTGCCCCTTCACTAATTTCTTCCTTTCTTCGCGCCCCTGGCCTTGTCTCCACCCTCCCCTCCCCACTCCCCCGTTCTGTGTTCTGTACGCAGTGTGTGTGGCGCAGCTACGCGGCTCATGAAAACTCCGTTTCGGTGGCTACCTGGAAGCCGCATTTGAGGGCCTTGCATTCCTGCAGTCCTACACAGTAGGTATCTGCTCTTGCTCCTCCCACTAGTGTAGCCCCTCCCACCCCAGCCCCGCCTCCTGCCCGCTGTGTTTGGCATGATGTGCTCTGCCTGTCTTTCTGTGGGACTTCTGCAGCTGTAGATACAGAGGTAGTTCCCACCTAGGTGTGGTCGTGTCCGGCCACTCGAAGGACCCAGGTTTGCTTCCCTTGAACTGACGCGGTAAAAGTTACCCTGCTATGCAAATCAGCGTAAGCAGCTGAACGCTGTAAGTTGTAAGTTGTAAGTTGTAAGTTGCTGTGGAGAAAAGCGTTAGATAAATTAAATAAGCGAATACCAACTGGCCGGTATTTTTATTTTGCTGAGGAAGCTGGTCCTCGTATCCCAGGGTGACCAAGGAGCTCCATTCGTCTCTTTCCTTCTTCCGGAACAATCTTAGTAAAAACAAACAGCACCGCAGTGTTTCAGCCCCTTCAGGACCCCAGACACCTTGTGATGGTCCTGGTGCCCCTGTGGACTTTTACTAACCGTTTTGGTCAAGCGTTCGTGCACCTGGACCCGCCGGGGAGTGAGTCTCCGTGTCTCAGCTGTGACCAGAACGTGAACCACACGGTCGGCCGCTCAGACTTGGACTCCTCGTGTTTTGGTGTTCAGCGAATTGTGACCCTGCTGGCCGAGCGTGTCTGCGTGTCGCTGGGAATCGGTGTCTGTCAGTAACCATCAGGGTCGAGAACTAATCTCTTCACGTTTGTCTCTCCTCCGGCTTTTGCGGAAACCCCAAGGAAGGACCAGGGCGACAACTCGGGCAGGTCTGTCACGGTAGTAAATACAGTGTTGCGATTTTTTTTTAAAGATACAAACCTTTTCAGTTAATTTTAATTGTATTTATTTATTTATTTATTTATATAAAATTTCTTCTTCTGCTGGAGTGAACAAGGCGGCTGTTTGCCCCCTAAGCTGGCTGATGGATAAGAGAGTGATGCCTTAATTCATCTCACTTCCACAGTGTTCACAGTGTGTGTGTGACCTTTGCGAGTGTCGGTGGCTCCAGTAAAGAGGGGCCACTGACACCGTGGAGATAAATGTGGGAATAGTAATGGAAGCTGAAAGTAACACGAAGATAATCAATATTGCACATGCTTATGAGATGAAGACATCAGCATTGAGCAACAGGAGTTTGAACAGACATGTTTCTACTGGCAGTTGTTTTAATTTAGTTTCATTTTAAAAGTTAAACAAAAATACCCAGTAAAAAATATAACTGTATCTGTGACTTTTACAGAAAAAAACAGTGATTAAAATGAGGGACATCTGTATGACAAACTAAATTTTAAAAGTCACTTTCAAACAAAAAGAATTGTGAACATCTCCTCAGTTCCAGTTGCACTCATGCTGAGGGGGCAATGGGGGTGGGTCTGGAGCAGGTCTGTGTTCTCAGTAGACGTGGTGGTGAGTCTGGAGCAGGTCTGTGATCTCAGTAGACGTGGCGATGGGTCTGGAGCAGGTCTTTGATCTCAGTAGACGTGGCGGTGGGTCTGGAGCAGGTCTGTGTTCTCAGTAGACATGGCGATGGGTCTGGAGCAGGTCTTTGATCTCAGTAGACGTGGCGGTGGGTCTGGAGCAGGTCTGTGTTCTCAGTAGACGTGGCGGTGGGTCTGGGGCGGGTCTGTGTTCTCAGTAGACGTGGTGGTGGGTCTGGGGCGGGTCTGTGTTCTCAGTAGATGTGGTGGTGGGTCTGGGGCAGGTCTGTGTTCTCAGTAGACGTGGTGGTGAGTCTGGAGCAGGTCTGTGATCTCAGTAGACGTGGCGATGGGTCTGGAGCAGGTCTTTGATCTCAGTAGACGTGGCGGTGGGTCTGGAGCAGGTCTGTGTTCTCAGTAGACATGGCGATGGGTCTGGAGCAGGTCTTTGATCTCAGTAGACGTGGCGGTGGGTCTGGAGCAGGTCTGTGTTCTCAGTAGACGTGGCGGTGGGTCTGGAGCAGGTCTGTGTTCTCAGTAGACGTGGTGGTGGGTCTGGAGCAGGTCTGTGATCTCAGTAGACGTGGCGATGGGTCTGGAGCAGGTCTTTGATCTCAGTAGACGTGGCGGTGGGTCTGGAGCAGGTCTGTGTTCTCAGTAGACGTGGCGGTGGGTCTGGAGCAGGTCTTTGATCTCAGTAGACGTGGCGGTGGGTCTGGAGCAGGTCTGTGTTCTCAGTAGACATGGCGGTGGGTCTGGAGCAGGTCTGTGTTCTCAGTAGACGTGGTGGTGGGTCTGGGGCAGGTCTGTGATCTCAGTAGACGTGGTGGTGGGTCTGGAGCAGGTCTGTGATCTCAGTAGACGTGGTGGTGGGTCTGGAACAGGTCTGTGATCTCAGTAGACGTGGTGGTGGGTCTGGAGCAGGTCTGTGTTCTCAGTAGATGTGGTGCCCATGTTGACCTTCCTCTACTGGGCAGCAGCTCATCACTGTAGTCTTTGCTCCCCTATAACTGCTCAGGAGGATTATGTGGACAGCAGCAATGTTTATTCTTCAGCTTTGTTGGTGTGGGTGCCTCCGGACTCGGACCGACAGAAACGTGTTGGCGACGACCTGCTAAACAAAGCACAATCATGTAAATGGATGTTATCCGGTGATGTTGTTTCACAGTGATTGATGTCCATTTATTTTGGGCTGGAGCGGCGTGATGGGTGGTTGGATGCATGGAAACGACGGGCCGCCCTTCTCTTCCGGCTGCTGCCTCTGTCGCCCCCTGCTGGTGACGCAGTAACGCAGTAACTGGTCTGTCTCCTCCTGGTTCCTGTTAGGAGCCTCGGTATTAAGGAAAGTGTCTTCAGGAGGTGTTCTGCACGGAATCATAGGTACGCGGCCCAGTTGCTCGATCTTTGAGAATGCGAATGAGTTCAGGTGCGTGAAGAAAGGCATCAACAAAGGGAGCCTGCAGCCTTGGCTTCACCACCCCCCCCAACTGTCCCACCCCAAACCTATTTTCTGGTTATTCCCCTTTATTTGGTGGGTTGTATTTATTTTACTGTGCATCGCCCTGCCAGACTCCCCTTGCTGCCAGTTCCTTGGTTGTGATCTGAACTCCACCCACTTCCCTTAAGGTTCACACAACCTTCCCGGATGATGATCTTGGCTGATTCTCTTGTTCCTTACTGTCCAGTCGCACGGCCCCTGTATGTCCCTCTCGCCTGTCGCTCAACAGTCTGACATTTTGGTCTCCTGCACGTCTTATAGCAAAGCATGCTGGTCCAGGGTGGTTTCCGTACTGCGACGTGGACGAAAACCAGATGAAAACTCTGAGTTATGTGTTTCTGCTGGGCTGGTGCTGAGGATATGAATGGAGGCTGAGAAGAAGAAATTAAATAAGCAGCGCTGGTGTTTCTCAGGCTCTATTCATACAATGTTATCACTGACCAAAGAGCAAGGTTCTCGTTGCTGTGGGGCAGAGGCGGCAACAGTGAGCTGCCAATCATGCTAACCCCACCCCTGCCAGGGTAGAACCGCCCACCAGTGTGGAAAAAGCTGGAGAAACAGAGCAATTTGGAAATGGGGCAGAACATCACAGAGCCAACAACAATCCAACCTTTATCAATCTTTCTGGAACAACCGATCCAAAGCAGAAAAGCTCCTGATGGGTCAACGAATGGCTTCATGCATGAGCATGTGCCTGCTGAGGGCGTAAAGGGTGTTATGGACCAAACACTGCTGTCCACTTGCCCCTCTGGAGGTGTTTAACTGAAACCTCTTCTCTGCCTATCAGCCAGAAGCTGAGCTTCAAGGAACGTGTGCGGATGGCCAGTCCCCGCGGCCACAGCATCCGCAGCCGGCAGACATCCGCCAGCGATCGCCGGTCCCCAGGTCCTGAGGCCAGCGCTGATGCAACCAGCCCAGCCAAGGTGCAGAAGAGCTGGAGCTTCAACGACCGCACGAGGTTCCGCCCCTCGCTCCGCCTCAAGAGCCAAACGCGAGCTGCGCCAGAGGGTGAGGCACCTTCACGTCGACTCCCTCTTTCTGCTCAGCAGTGGTCCGAGGCCACGTTATTACCTCCCAAAGAGGTATGTTAAGCTGCAGCATGGAGCTGGTCAAGCGATGCCTTCATCCCAAGGATCACGACTTCAAACCAGCAATCCTCGGCTCTGTGCCCTTCTTCAGCGTGGCGGCTTCCCACATCACACCTCTGGATGAGGGACAGTGTAGACATGCACCGACGTTTTTCCTTTGTGGCCTCCATGTCAGTGCACTGATGCATGGAGCCGATGATGAAGCTCTGCTTCTCCTGCAGATCTTCACTCGGTCATAGCCCCTGTTCCTGGTCCTTCCCAGTTCTAAGCTGGGTTTTAACTTGGCCTCTTCTGCTCATGTCTCCCACACACCAACCAGTCGAGATGTGTATGCACGTAACCGTTTGCTCGGTTTTTCTTCTTCTGATGCAGCAGATGGCGGGCAAGGTACTGAAGATGTCTTCGGCAACAAAGCCTGCCACTGCGACATGTCTGTGGTGGACCTCACACCGGCGCTCAAGTGTGCCATCAGGGCTGTGAGGTGAGGCAGCGGGAACCCAGCAACATCACGAGCATGGAGAGCCAGGCGAGGTCTTTGAGGAGAGCAGAGGCGGCTGAACTTGCAGGCTTTTATCCTGCTTCAGCTCAGCAGTAATGACACCTCAGCCCTTTCGTTGTCTCCACCAGGGTCCAGATTTACCTCATTAAATAACACTGGTGACCTGTGACACGTTTACGAAAGCGATCGTCACGTTGGATTTGAACAGTTCTGCAACCCTCGTTCAAAGGCCTCTCTGTGTTCACCTTTGCAGGATAATGAAGTTCCTCGTGGCAAAGAAGAAGTTCAAGGAGACGCTGCGGCCGTACGACGTGAAGGATGTGATAGAGCAGTACTCAGCAGGGCACCTGGACATGCTCTGCCGCATCAAGAGCCTTCAGACTCGGTGAGGAGGAGCCAGCTGGGGTAGATTTACATACAATGTCCTAAACACACCACGCATCTGCCTGCGCGCGCACGTGCGCGCGTGTGTGTGTGTGTGTGTGTGTGTGTGTGTGTGTGTGTGTGTGTGTGTGTACAACTGACCTGTGCGTATGCCCTTTCCCATGCAGGCTGGACACCATTGTGGGTCCACAGCAGACCCTGAGCTGCAGATCCAAGACTTTTTCCTCTCCCTCCCTGCACTTATATTACAACCAGAACAGGAGGAAGTCCTCGGTCTTTGGGTCAGCCCCCCCCCCCCCCCCCCCCCCCCCCCCCCCCAAGGGGGGGGGGGGGGGGGGGGGG
>UFQX01005259.1:43854-84825 GCA_900497675.1 Arapaima gigas | reverse complement strand
ACCCCCCCCCCCCCCCCCCCCTCTGTCCTGTCACTCAGAGAGTGGGTGGGTTCTGTAGACTCACCTCTTTGTCCCCCACCATAACACTGGGAATCAGAAGAACGGTAGATGTGGCGTTCAGGAAGCATCCCTCCCACATCGTCACAAAAACACACACGGCTTTGCTTCTGCCTGCCTTTTCGTCGTTTCTTCGTGAATAAGATGGTGAACTTGGGTCAAAACGTTGAGTTTTGAGTCAGATGAAACACGAATGGGTTAAATGCATGAGAGCTCTGACTGCTGCTTCCTTGATGTTCTTGCACAGTGTGAGACGTGCGGGTGTTTCTCGCTCTTTTTATCCCCCCGACTCACAACCCCATTTATCACATTTTTCTGCCTTTCCTCAAGAAATTGCTTTCCTGGTGACGGCCGACACCCTTCACCTTTATGTGGGTGGTACTCACCTGAAGTTGATCAGGGTTGGTTTCCCTGACTTGCTTAGTGATAACTGTGGTATGAAGATGGTTTGTTATTAGTGTCTGTGACCTGCTTGTCAACCTGCTGCAGGACCTAGGTTGGCAATGGCCATGGCAGGTTTTCTTGATCTCTAGGTAGATAGTTTGTGGGTGGGGATGGTTGTGCTTGATCAGAATTTTTTTCTTACCTTTACGTAGGTGGTCTTGGCCTAGGCTTGGTGATGGTTGTTCTCTTTGACCAGCATGTGGATGTTTGTGGATGTCTGAGGCTGCAACGGTGATGACCTGACCTGACCTGACCTGACCTGACCTGTTTAGCAGGTCTAATCGACTGCCCACCCCTGTGTGCTGCAGGGTGGACCAGATCCTGGGCAAGGGCCACATCCAAATGGACAAGAGGTCCAAGGAAAAGGTCCTCACCCCTGAAACTGATACACTGGACCACATAAGTATGTTGGGTCGTGTCTGCAAGGTGGAGCAACAGGTGAGCAAAGCCACAGCCTGGATCCCTGCATCTGAGTTATGTCAGTTATGTCCCTTTAGCCTTCTGCGGTGTTTGACCCATGATGTTGCTCTCAGATGCTGGGTACATATGCTGCTCTTCGCTAACATCTCTGTTCATCATACCCAGGTCCAGTCCATCGAATCCAAGCTGGACTCTCTGTTGGACTTGTACCGACAGGCGCTGCGCAAAGGCTCGTCCTCAACTGTACCGCTGGTCGGACTTGAGCAGATGTCCAGCTGCCAAAGTTCTACTCTGGGGAAGGAGCTTTCCAGTCCTACGCAGGTGTCTCGCTCAAACAGCAATAGCTCGCCGCGGCACCTGCACCTCGCCCTACCCCCTAATGAGCTAAGCCTCAGGCTCAACAGCCCCCCATGTCTTTCCCAGTCCCCCTCCCCATTCAGTCCATCTCCTCTACCTCATGAAAGCAGCTCCACCAGTTCCCCACCACCGGTCCTTACACCCAGTAGCCTCTCTAGGGTTGTATTTCCTGACCTTACTAGGTCACGGTCTACTCTACCCTCCTCCCCTACTACTCTCCAGCTGCCCTCTTTGTCCCCACCCCCTGGACATGTCTCCAATCCCCATGTGCAAGACACAGTGTCCAAGAAGGATGCAGAATGCACCCACAGTGGGGTTCAGCTGAAGAACAAGCCCAGTGCCAAGGAGGACGGGTCCTGGAAAAGACACGCTAGCCTGGAAATGGGTCCCATCGTGTCACTTTCCTGCCCCCCAGCGGAGGCTGTTTCACCTGAAGGCAGATTGGACAAGTCATTGTCAGTCCAAGATGTCCAGAGC
This sequence comes from Arapaima gigas, assembly GCA_900497675.1. Lineage (NCBI taxonomy): Eukaryota > Metazoa > Chordata > Actinopteri > Osteoglossiformes > Osteoglossidae > Arapaima > Arapaima gigas. Next base: position 83,070 of record UFQX01005259.1, on the reverse strand, counting down.
ATGGGTGCTGAGTCTTACCCTTGACGACTCCTTTAGCTGCAGCCGGAGCAGCCCAAACAAAGCTTCCCAAAGCAATGAGATCGCAGGGAGTTGAGAAAAGAAGGTGGAATTTCTCGTCAAGAACAAGGACCACCACACTGCATGTGGAAGTTTGGATGAGCTACCACAGAGAACCGTGGTCTGCGACCCCTTCAGGGAGCTGCTAGGGCCTGAAGTAGCGCAGCTGCCTCCCCTCAAACAGGATCATCTCCAGCAGCATCATCTCTGAGACTGACCCACAGCATCCTACACCTAAGGCTCATGTAGCCTCCTGTTCAGTTGCCTGTCATGAACATCATCCCAAAGGGGTTCTCCATCTGTGGAGCTCATGGATTCAGGCTCCAGAGTAATAACAACGTGTTGGCAAGCAGAGCCTGTCCATGTGCCCCTCTATTCCCACCTGCACCGTTTCCCACCACAGATCCCCTCTCTGTCTTACGCCAACCAGGTGGCACAGTTTTGCTCTTGGTTCTGCCAGATGGCAGGTGAACCAGAACCAGCTGACTGTGCACATGGTCCAGAAGATTGTAAGATGACGTCCTGTTGGGTCGTTCTCATGCTGGTTTTCCATCTTTGTCGCCAAGGCTCTTCAGCCACATTGAATGTGAGGAAGCCATTGCCTGGTGACCACCAGGGTTAGGGACCAAAGTGCTGCCAGGAGCCGCAAGTCTCCACACTGCCTCTTCTCATGAGGTCCTACGACTGGGATCAACAATTGGGAAATAATACTTTGTAATAATATTTTGACAAACATGATGGTCACTCCCACGTCCTGTTCGCCCACAGTGTGTGAAGGTGTGACGGAGGACCGGAGATGTGCTGTGGGCCGGACTGGTGCTGATGTCGCTGCTGCTGAAAATACCTGTTTTGTTGTTTCTTACACGTGTCGGACTACTTCCATCTCACTTCCTCAGCCCGGCACTCTGGAATATTCCAAAATAATGTTCGGTACTTTCTTATCTTTCTCCATGATGTCAGAGAAAATGCATGAAAGGATTTACACAAAACGCTTTCATGTAAAATATGAACATTTGAATGTTTATACACTTAGTCAAATTAACCACATTTTTTACCCCAACCCCCTTCCAAAAATAAGGAAAACGGGAAAACCTTCTTTATTTAAAGTTAGGTTTACATCATAATGGGTTTTTCAGGTCTGAATTTGCAAATAATCAATGAATATCGATGTCAGTCCCCACCGTGCATGTCAGACAAACACAAATGTTACGTCACCCAGGTTTGGTGGGAGACGAGAGTTTTAATGGACTTATGGGTTCGGTGCCTCGGGTGGCAGTGGAGAACGTGGCCCAGGAACGGGACGGGTGTCAAAGTGCGTCATCCTTAACCACGTATGGAGCTGACCGGGTGATGGCTGCGCTTGTTTACACACCCAGCATCCTTTGTGCCTTTGCGCCCTGCGCTGCGGCTACCTGATCCTGGCTAAAGGGTTTCTGTAATTTGGACACATAAATGTACACAGTGCAGGAATTTGGAGGAGCAATAAGGTACGACGGGGACTGGCGGGAATCCGGTCGTCTGAGGTGACAAGGTTGCGTGTCAGACTATCGGGTTTGGTTTACAGTCCTCTCCTCACGGGGTCCTCAACGCCTGGTTACACGATGCAGCTCAGGCCGTCGAGCACGACCGGCATCGTTCTGCTGCGGGTGGGTGGGGAGCCGGGCTGGCCGTGTGGTTTTCCGGCAGGGTGAGACGTGCAGTTGACCAGCCGTTGGCCGAAAAGACTTTGCAGCGGGGAAGTGCGCCTCTGGCCCCCGTGGGTTTCATTCCCAGCGCCTGCGCACATCTACAGGTGACCCAGAGAAGCAGAGAAAAACCAGTACATGGAACAACACACCTGGTGAACCATCAACTCCGGCAGGTACTTCCTCCTGAAGGTCGATTCATTTGGTCACGCTGGTTCCCAGACGCAACAGATGCTTTAGAGAAACAATAAAATTTTTGTATTATTTTTCCCGATAGCAAAACCGCAAAGTCTGAAATCCTTTTAATGTAAATCCGATTTCTCTTAATATTTCTGAACGATGTGTCTGGATGTTACCTGCTGAGTGACGCTGTTCTCACGGCTGTGAGGCCGTGCAATAATGTACCGTGTTGATCTGTACGCGAAGCCGACATTTCCTGCTCATCGGGGGTGATGTACGCTAGGTTGCGGGATCGAGACCTGCACTCTGCGGCGGGGGAAGTGGATACAGGTGTCCCCCGATCTACAAGTGTAACTCATTCCCGGAAATGAGGAGAATTCTCATCAGTCTGACACGTAGTTGCCAGGGCAGCGTGAACTTTGAAAATTCCCCCACGTTCGCCTCTTGTTTCCAGGTGTGGAAAATAGGTGTAATAATCTGCGGTCATTCAATAAAGGGGACCGAATAACTTTACTCGTATAAAGACAAAGACTCGTATCTTGAGGGATATCTGTATTGGGGAGCTCAGCTGTCCAGACGTGGCCTGCTGGGCGAGGACCGGAGAAACCTTCTTCCACTGCTGGATGTTTCCAAACTGTGGTGCAGAATCAAAGCCATGTGAAACACCACCGACTCCTTTTGAGGAGCATCTCTCTTCGTATCGACTTATTTTCCTGCAGACTGAAGATAGAAACGTATAAAAACTGTCATCCCCCCCCCCTTATTTTCCCTGGTAGAGCTTTTCTCTAGTAAAGGTGCCTTTTTTGCATAAGTGTACATTTGTTGTTTTTCTTCATCTTCTCCACGTTCCGCAGTTTAACTGGGGTCATCTTGTTAGCTGAACGAACCTTTTCTGGCTTCATATCCATCTTATTTGACTGCCAAAGTACGAGGTTCCTGCTCAACAATTCCTTCACAAAACCAGCCTTAAAGATTGGGGGAAGAGTTTTATTTTTTAATCTAAATTTATTTTTAACCATGTAACTCAAATGTAATTAATCTTCATTCTAGTACTTCAATAAATGAAATACTAATCCGGTGTCTGAGGTTCAATTCACAGCTTCGCATTTTCTCGGCTGCCTTACACTAATACAATATAAAAATATATTAAAATATAAAAAATATAAAAATAATGCTGTATGTCTTGTGATGAACTGTATTTTATACTGTTAGCCAGAGAACTACTGTAGACCCTGAAGTATTCAGCCACTTCAAATTTAAACAACTCCCAGTTTGTAGATGAAAGTTCTTCCCTGGCCTCATGCAGAAAGTAGGTAAGAAAGGTGTGTAATTTTTCCTTTGACCCCCTCAATTTCCTGTACTAAACCCCTGTGGTGAGATCAGGTTTTAATAAAGTAAACAGGTTAAAGTGGGAGGAAGAGCATTAACAGAATATTAGTCTTAATATTAATATAATCCACATCCGCTTTGTTGGAGACAGTCGGGTCAGTCCAAGGGGGAGGAGCCTGTAGCTCCAAATCGGGGAAAAGGTCAAGGAGGCGGAGCCTGTCGCTCCAAATTAAAAGGTCAAGAGGGCGGAGCCTGTCGCTCCAAATTGGGGGAAAGATCAAGGGCGGCGTCTCTGACGGGCCTCAGTTCGGGTCGCGTGACCGACAGAAAAGACATTTTACTGTAAGGACAACTTTGTTTATTAAAAGCGACATCAATGTCGGACTGGGAGGAAGAGTATGAGGCGCACGGCGCTTCACTCAAAGCGCCTCCGTCCGCCGTTCGGCCGCCGCGAACCGGCCGCAGCTCCCTGTTCTCGCGGCCTTTTGGCCGCTCTTTCCCGGCGGGAGAGCGGAAGGACTCGGAGGACCGGAACTGGAGCCGGAGCGCCGCCTGCAGCGACTCTGGCCGGGCTAGAAGGGGCCGAGGCGGCCGGAGAGGCCGGAGGACGGAGCCGCAGACAGCGCTGCATTTCTCGGTGGACAGAGCGGCCGTTGGGGCGGTGATCGGTGCGACAGACGCCGGACAGACACCCACACCGAATACACTAAATACCCACAGCTGAGGACACGGACACGACCCGCGGATCGCGCCTTTTCCACGCCGGTCTCGAGCAGCGCCTTTCCCGCCGTGTCGGGTTTAATTTCCGTTTCCGGCGCCGCGGTTCCGTGTTTTGCTGACAGAAACGCCGCCATCTTGTGAGCCACTTGGAAAGACGTGAATGAATCAGCGCCGAATCCTCGAGAAGCTCTATCGGCGCGGATCTGCAGATGATGTTCTCGGCGGGTTCGACAGCGTTCCTGTTTAATGTTGAAAGTACCGCTTTTTGTAGGAGATGTTTACTGTACCTCGTAACCCCCCCCCCCCACTGAACTTTACTTTTTCATCGCTCTTATTAAGCTGAAAGTACATGAAATACACAGAGGAAATAGAGCTAAGACTAAAGTGGCATCATTTATGTTTGTCATGTTGGCTTCTTGATGACCAAGGTGTCCTTAAGTCTCCTTCAGCTCCACAGAAAGGAGTCAGTTTGTCACGTCTGTAGCGCAGTCCGTTCTGCTGTATCTGAACTCTGTCTCTAAGTTTTACTCATAACGGCCCTTAACACCTTTACGTCGGTATACAGCGGGAAACTTTTGCTATGACGAGTTTTTGTCAGAAGCTCGTCCGTAATTTAAAAAAAAAAAACGCGAGTTAAAAATCAAAATGAATCACCAGTTTTGATTTTGTCATAGAATCTGTCGCCTGGATCAGTCATTTATGCAAAAATGTGTGCATCAGCTCCAGAGCCCAAAGCCACATGCAGAAGTAGTTGGCTTTTTTTTACCGTGAAACCTACATAAGTGGTCTTTAAGAGTTGACATCAACTCAGTGGTTGTTCTTAGTATCTTCTTAAAGCTGGTGAACATTGTTTGAAGTGGTGATGGGATTGTGGATGAATGGCTTGCTTGCTTCAAAACAGGCCGTGGAGGGGCGACTATCCGTGATCTCGAGGAGAACAGTGGTGCCCGAATTAAGGCAAGTGAACTCAACAGGGAGGGGGACTCCTGCAATAGGCTGGCGCCCATTATAACATAACAGCGTTAAGTGCTGGTTGTTCTCTTCCACCTCCTGGATTCAGATCTGTAACATATGGAATGGGTTCCATTTTTGCTTAGATCAGTCAAGGAGAGGACAGAGGGGACGTGCTGGTGTTTGGCAGTGAGGATGTTCAGAAGAAGGCCAGGGAAATGATCGAGGCTCTCGTATCCCGGAGGGCGGAGAACATGGCCGGCAGCCACAGCCCCAGTCCTGGTAGATACACCGTCTTATACAGGAGACCGTTACACCCTCAGCTCTCGCATACAACCGCTTTCCGAGCTGGTCCTTATCAGGGTGCGGAGGTGAAGAACATGATGTTTGCTGGTCCTCAACAGCTATGAAAAACCTGGCGCTTGCTGCCCCGCCACCCATAGACTGGGCTTCCATACGAAAAAACCTCCACAAATACGAAGCTATGAAATGGAAGGGTGAGTGAAAATTCCGTTACTCTAAGTCATACTGTTTAATGTATCATATGATGGGCTTGAAATGTGTTTTCAGTAGCAATCCATCTAATTTTGTTTCAGCTTAAATATCTTCCACAGAACTGATATATTTATTATTATGACATCACCTGACAATTTTATGGAAACTAACTAGCTTATAAATGAAGGGGTGTCTTCATTTCTGAGTTTTTATCGATTGTAAATTAGTAGTAAATTTAAAAAAAAATATATATATATAAATATATATATATATATATATATATATATATATAGACTGATTTCTGGTCCTAGTTGTCTACTAAAGACCATAAGGTCGAAGTTGTGAACATTGAGGCCTAATTTTGAATTCGCTGTGGAGAGTTTAAGGTCATTTTGAAAAGGTCAGCTTTTGTCACATTTTAGTTCCCTTCTTGCGTTACCCACAGGGGAGGTCAAACTTCTTTTCCATAAAGGTGACATAAAATTTTGAAACCGTGTAACCGGCCTCTTCACGCCGCGGTACGAAAATGTATGTGCTGCATGCGCTTAAATTTCAACACTGTATTAGCTTGACGTTAACCTGAGTTATGGGAGTGAAAGCCAACTTTTTTCGGTTTCTTCAGGTCTCCCTCCTATAAAGAAGGATTTTTACATGGAGGATGAGTGCGTTGCATCACGCAGTGCTGAAGAGGTGAAAAACTGGAGGTGAGGAAAGGGGTCAAAGGTTAGACAGGAATTCCAGATCCCTGGACGCTGAAGGAATATCAGCTTGTAGACCATTGGAGGACGTTTAGGGGACCTGATCACTCCCTACAGTCCAGCAATAGCACTGTGCAACACCACCTCAGTCCACTAGGTAGCAGGTACTTCACTTTGTCCCTGATGTGGTAAAATGAGGTCCCCTCTGTCCCTCAGAGCTGCTGAATCCCCTTCAACACTCAGGAAGGATCTCGGATCCATTTCTCTCCTGACGGCTGAGACCAACACCATCTGCTATGTTTTTCTATGTATTTGGTGTTTGAATGGCAGCTGCTGTATGTCACTTCAGAGGAAAACTCAGTGAACAATGGTGCATTTTATTAACAGCCAGAAATACAGACGTGAAGTACTCAGTTAGTCCAGTCCCAGCATCCCCCCACATTAGAGTAGCTGCATGTAGAATTGATGAGGTACCCCTAACCTGCTCTGTGTCACGTTCAGGTTATGATGGCGACTTATTTAGGGTCTTATTTGAACCAATGCCAGAGGGAGAGAGGGAGACTGGCGGGAATCTTGTATCTTCTCCATCCTGAAAGAATGCTGAACATGTTCAGCTCTTGCTGTAAAGCCTCATGCAGGCTTCACGGAGCTCTCCACCCGTCTGTCCCCAGAAAGGAGAACAACAACATCTTTGTGGACGACCTGCAGGAACAGGGAAAGCGCCTTGTTCCCAACCCGGTCCTCACCTTTGAAGAAGCCTTCAGAGCCTTTCCTGGCATCATGGAGAACATTGTGCGGGTCGGCTTCACCAAGCCCACACCCATCCAGGTTTGCCTCCCGCAGCCCACAGTTATTGTGGGTAACAGTTACTGCACGTTTACATTGGAGGTGAACACTTCTGGGAACCTGCCATTTTTGGACTATGTTCTCTGATATGGGCTTTAGTGATGACCATCATGAGTACTTTTTCATTAAAACTCAGGTATTTGACCCAACCTGCGTGACCAACTGGTAATGTTTCCATCTGGGCAGACAGGGCAGAACCTTTGTGCGTCGTTTGTTGAAGGAGGGTTTATTGAAAACGCAACGCATTCATAGGACACAGCAGGAGCTTTCGGTATCGACTGCAGTCTGAGCTCCTGTCCTCCAACAGCCCATTAAATACAGTGGTCACACCTGTGGCTTGCAGTCCACCCCAGGGGGGTACTTGAGATTAAGTTTTTCAAATGAAAAATAAGCGCCAGATTTGCAAAATTAATACAAAATGTGTTATTCCAACCAATTATGCTAAAATAACTTTTCATTGCCATTTCCCTTTAGTCCTGAACCCTCAAGGTCAGCAGGCAGTCACTGCAACTTATTAATATCCAGTGGGGGGGGTGTCTATCTTCAGCTGCTTCCTTCATTTGTGGATTTTCCTGTTTTACTGCTGGCATGAGTCCCCAGATGCCTGTTCTTCCTGCCCTTGGGCAAAATCGTCTGGCACCTTGTGCTTTCTGATTCCTACAATTTACCTCCAAGGCAGAGAGAGCAATGTGTGTCAGCTCTTTCTTGTGAAAAGATGCATTAAATGGCAAAGATTTGTTATGCCATGTGTAAGCTGGGGTGCTTCCTGTGTGCCAGTCCCAGGCGTGGCCCATTCTGCTCAAGGGCTTTGACCTCATTGGCATCGCGCAGACTGGCACGGGGAAGACCTTGGCCTATCTCCTGCCTGGCTTCATCCACATGGACCAGCAGCCTGTGTAGGTTCTTGCCGAGGAGCTCGTTCACATGCTGACCAGGGCACGTGCTGTGGTGATAACTCTGTCTGAAACCTGAACTGCAGGCCCCGAGCCCAGCACGATGGACCCGGGATGCTGGTCCTCACCCCAACTCGGGAACTGGCCCTTCAGATTGAGGAGGAGTGTAGCAAGTATAGCTACAAAGGGTTTAAGAGGTACTGATACAGATACTGCCCATGGCCACGTCCAACCCATTGTTGTAATGTGGCTCCTGGCCACACCCACTTGTTTTTCACGATGCCTTTTGTTCTGAATGGTTTGATGATGACCAGCCCATCTTTGTTGTGATGCTACCACGTTGTTCTAATGGTTCCTCTTGCCACACACCCATGTGCCTGGCTGTTTCCATCGACACCCCCCCCCCCCCCCCCCCCCCCCCCCCCCCCCCCCCCCCCCCCCCCCCCCCCCCCCCCCCCCCCCCCCCCCCCCCCCCCCCCCCCNCCCCCCCCCCCCCCCCCCCCCGCAGTATCTCCATTTATGGAGGAGGGGACCGCAATGTGCAGATCGGTGTTGTTACCCATGGTGTGGATGTGGTCATCGCCACCCCAGGCCGGCTGAATGACCTGCAGATGAATGAGCACCTGAACCTGCGCTCTGTCACATACCTGGTGAGTGGAACAGGGGTTGTGGACCTCAGTCCAAAGGTTCATTGTGGTGCAGCCGGGTGACCCAGGTGCGCGTGCAGGTCCTGGATGAGGCCGACCGTATGCTGGACATGGGGTTCGAACCACAAATTATGAAGATTCTCCTGGACGTCCGGCCAGACAGACAGACCGTCATGACCAGGCAAGCAAGCGCTGGCTATGGCTTTTCTCTTGGGAGGCAATCCATAATCATCCCTCGTGATCCCACATCCTTTTCCCTTTTCCCCTGTGGCTCCCCTCTACATCTGTGCACCTGAAGTGCCACCTGGCCCCCCATGATTCGACGTCTGGCAAAGTCCTACCTAAAAGACCCCATGATGGTTTACGTTGGAACGCTGGACCTGGTGGTGAGTGGAGGGTACCGGACCCTCTGTCTGCTGGCAGTGCTGTGGGGGACTGTCAGTCACCAAGTACATCTCTGCCTTCCACCACAAGGCTGTGAGCACAGTGCAGCAGTCAGTGCTTGTGGTCCACGAGGAGGAGAAGAAATCCTACCTGTTTGAGTTTGTCCGGAACATGGAGCCCAAGGACAAAGTGCTTGTCTTTGTGGGGAGGAAGATAATGTGAGTTCTGCGCTGTGGAAGATGCCCCCCCCCATAATGTTTCATTAGTGCTTGTGCCTGATTTTAGGGGGGCTGAGTGATGTCATAGGCTAGAAAAAAATTGCTTATGTTAAAAACAAAAACTGATTCTGATTATTCTGGCACAAAATGGTACAAATGTAGCACTAACAAAACTTCAGGTTTTTTTTTTCCCATTTCTGCTGTTTGTAAGGGGGGCAGTTTCACACTCCCAATAACTTGGCACTGAGATTTCTAAACTACAATATACTTCTTGTACAGCACCTTTAAAAGCAATTTTTAATCTCTAGTAGTAAATATAAAGTAAAACAACTGGGAAATTATATCAACAAATGATTTATTATTAAACATGTTATTTATTGTGATTAGTAATCTATTAATTGCAGTTTACAGTGATTTAGTTGTTTTTACAACAGGGTAGCTTTTACTGTGTTGGCAGGGGTTTGAGCACAGGCCCATCAGTAGAACGGCTGGAAACACAATGCCGCCTGTTGCCACAGCTTTGTTTTAACGCAGCCTTCAACAAACAGACGGAGCAGAACGAGGGCTTTCTGAAAGCCTCTTTTGTTCTGTCTAGCGCTTAATACCTGGGCCAGGTGTTACACCACATGCGGCACTGCAGGTTTTTCAACGTTTGCGAGGTGTGGAAATACAGGAAAACAAAACATTCGGCTACTCCCGGATTTTCAGTAAATCCGCCGATTCCTGTCTTGGCTGATGTCGGCTTGTGCAATTTAGCGTATTATTTTGAAAACTCCTCCTGTTGTACGTGTGTCTGTGGCACTTCCCACTGCTGCACGCAGTACCGTACAGATTCACCCATCCACCCAGCTTGGCTCTCGCTGTGTTACTTTTGATCACGATACTTATGATGTACCGAGTAAAAATTACCCTGCTGCTTAAGTGAAAACGCTGTACAAAGCTTGAGCAAAAAAATCTTAATTTTACTCCCTTCTCAAAACTGGAAAAATTTTTGGTATCTTTTGATCCTCCTCCGTAAGCCACAGCAGTCAGATGAAGGTTATTGGAATAATTATACTAATTTATGCAGCTATTACTGTTGTGTAGTTGGCCCAGTCTTACTGCCAACCCCCTCACCCCCGGCAGAGTGGACGACCTGTCCAGTGACCTGTCTCTCCAGGGGGTCCCGGTGCAGTCGCTGCATGGAGACCGGGAGCAATGTGACCGAGAGGAAGCTCTGCAGGACTTCCGTGATGGTTGGTCTGGGTTCTTCTTGTCTGTGTCCTTCTGCTCTGCTTTGAGCCTCTCCTTGCAGGTCTTTTATCATTTGTCACTGAGTGCATGTGGGGCCCACAGGCCGCGTGCGGATCCTGATTGCCACCGACTTGGCCTCTCGGGGTCTCGACGTGCACGACATCACGCACGTCTTCAACTACGATTTCCCTCGCAACATCGAGGAATATGTGCACCGTGTCGGGCGGACGGGACGGGCCGGGTGAGCAGTTGCCTCCGAGTTTTCCGGTTCATCGCGAGAGTCGGCTGTTTTTCCTGTTCACCTTTGTATGACGTATTTCCTCACTCCTGTATGACAACAGACACCAACACAAGTCTCATCTCTTTGTAAGTCTGGGTCCTTAAAGGTGCTTTCTGTCAACCAACAGAACGGGGTGTGTGTGTGTAAAGGGGCTGTTTTACGATGTTGGGACACTAGTATTGTGGGAAACGCGGTAGGAGGCAAACAGTTACCACGTTGCCATTGGCCTGCGCAGGCGTTGCGGCTGCTCTGTCACCTTGGTGAGCAGAAGCGATTGGAAACAGGCCTCAGAGCTCGTTGACATTCTGGACAGAGCGGGACAGGTGAGGAGTGCCGCCGGTTGTCCTGTCCGACATGCCCGGCTACAGCTTCCTGAATCTATGTTCCGCTTCCCGGCAGACAGTCCCCGAGGAGCTGCTGCTCATGGCTGAGCGCTACAAACAGCACCAGACCGAGCGCGATGTGGGTGCGGCACGAGGCCGAGGAGGAAGAGGCAGCAGCGCCGCTGCCTCAGGGACCCGATTCAAGAGAGGAGGCAGAAGGCATGATGGGGGTAATACAGGATCCTTCCTGATGATCTGATCTGCCTGGGCGCACCGCCGCTGTCCTGCAGGTATGGACTTGTCCTCCAAGCCTCTGCAGCAAAGGGTTTGACTGCAGCTGAGAGGGCAACATGCGCTGATGGCTCTTTTCTACCTCCAGACAGAAGAGGCCATTCGAGGGTCGTCTGTTAGCGTTCACACCGTCCTGTGTTAAACGAGCATTTCCTTCTCTTCTTCGGCCCAGAAATGAGTTTGAACTTTAAAACATTTTTGAAAGGTGGGAAATGACATCAAACATGGAGGGTGTTGGAATTCCTGCTGCCTACATTTCCTGCCTCATTCACGTGTTAAATCTGAATCGAATTAAATAAATCTCCTTTGTTTGTGTGATGCTAGAAAAATCAAACTACACATCTTTTGCGTTGATGCTTTAATTTTTATGCATTTGGTCCCTGACTTGTAAACTTTTCAGTAACAACTTTTTCACTCTTGCAAACTTCTTTGAGATATTTAGCATCCGTCTTTCATAAAGAGAACTCACATGTAAAATGACACACCAAAGCACCACCTGACGTTGTTAATGAATGGTTTTTTGCAAATAGTGTGAACTGCCACTGGTTCTTCAGCATCATCTGCCACTCTGTGCTCTTTATTGTGCTTTTTTATTTACGTTGCACCACAAATAGCCCTCGTAAGGGACTCGGAACACACAGGCATCCCACATCAGCAGAGGGAGGAACATTTTTGCCAGCCTGGTGTATACAGGGAGGCAGAGAGACGCACACACAGCAGCTCTGTGTATTTAAGTCAAGGACCAATTGTAGTATTTGTCAAAGCAGAATCATTTACAATGAAATCATAAAGTGCAAATAATGAGAGGAAGTGCATGCTTGTGTAACAGCGATTTCTACCCATGAGGGTCTTCAGACCAGATGTAAATGTGCTGAGGAGATAAAGCCATTGGCAGGCCGGAGGGATGGGGGTGTGTGGGAACAGGAATGTGTTTGCAATGTTCAGGCTGCAGTGCAGGATGGTTTCATTTTGTATCTCACGCACGGTACCTCAAGCTAAAATATGGGTGTGAAGATTACATGGCAGCTTCACTGGAGGTCTGTGGTGAGGATAAACATTCATCTGGTGATGGTAGAGATTAGGAAAGGGAAAAAAATGACAAGAAGGTAGCAAAGCAGTGCAAAAGTATCAAAAGATGCCAGCAGATCTTCTCAAACCAGAACTGGAAAAAGTATAAAAAATTAAATGTGCCTGGTTTTTCTGTTGTGATGTGAAGACTGGAACTGGCTCCAGCAGAACATTGGGGGCAGCTGGATTGTGAACGTGAGATCAGCTGGTGAAGATGGGGAAGCCGTTGTTACGCTCTTTCTCGATAAGGTCGGCCAGAAGCTCGCGGCTCTTCTGGCTGTGGCCACAGCCCAGGAGGTTGTCAGAGGGGATGAAGAAGTTGGGCAGACTGCCACTCCTCAGGTGTTTCTCAAAGTCGTCCAGCAGCATTTGAAAGCACGAGCTCAAGTTGCTATTGGCCCAGTTGCTGTCTTCCACCCTGGTGGAGCAGGCGTGTAGAAGTGCTGTCTTGGCCATATAAGAGCTGAAGCCTGAAAGCTCCTCGGGGTACTTCTCCTTCAGCACATGCAGGAGGTGTTTTAGCAGTTTCAGACACGCCTTCCTGGGAGAAGCAACATGGACAATGGCATCACCCAGGGCCATTTGGGTAAGGATATCACCCAAGACATTGGCCATATTTTTCAAAAGGTAACTGCTGTCATAGTGTTGACTAAGGTACCTACAGCATTTTGGTTTTAAAGTTCATTAACTTTTTTAGTATAAAAATGCCTTTGGGTGACTGTCTGCTAAGCTCTGAAGAAATGGATGAAATTGGTGTAGTGAGGTGGAACTTGTACCTGCAGCACTGCACTCCAGACTTCTCACAGCAGGTCTTTGCTTGGCCATGGTTCTTCAGAATCCCCTTCTCCACGTGTGAGAAGGAAATGCGCCAAACATCTGGGAGAGAAACAACACACTGGGATAGATTGCTGGGCCACAAAGATGGTATGTAGATGAAATCAGCTGACTACCCTCTGGAAGTTCCAGAACTTCCCTTTTCCCCAACTTCTGTGCACATCACTCAGCATAAGTGAAGGTGAATATTTTTGAGCAGATTCTTCCTACCTAAGGTGTTTAACGTTGTGTGTTACTGTGCGATATTGAGGTAAATGTTACCGTCTTGCTTTCTTGAGTTAAAAGTATGTTTATCCAACTGTATCACTTACCTTTTTTTCGGATTCCTTCCTTTTCTTCATTTCCTTTACCCTTGTATTTTGGCACCAAATAGAAAGGTTTGAACTTGAATTCTTTTTTGACCTTAGTCCCAAGCCACTTTTCAATTTTAAAGCCACCTTCGGTGAAGGTGGGCCAGCTGGAGTGGACCTCCAGCCCCAACACAATGTCCAGCGAGATAGGGAAGCCTGTGTCTGCCTTTATCCCCAGGGTCACAGCAGGACAGCCCTTCTTCTTGCGTTCAACACTCACATCTTAAACAGACACACAAAGTGAGTCACCTACAAGGTACAGCATGAGGTCATTACATAAAATCCCAGCCCTGCACTCTGTTAAACACAATGATGGGGAAAAGTAAACAGCCCCTCTAGAAACTTAGTTTGGTTGATAGAAAGCAGCTTTAAGGACCTAGATTTACAAAGAAAAGAGACTTGTGTTGGCTTTGAAGTTATACTGGTGGGATGGAATGCATCGTGCAAAGGTCAGCAGGGAAAATGGCCGATTCTCACAACTAATGACTAGATAAACATTTAAAATCACTGTGAAGAAGCCGGACATCCCACCAAGTTCAAAATGGTGGTGGGAGCATAATGGTTTGGAGCTGCTTGGCTGCCACAGGGACTGAGCAACTGTCCACTTCCTGCTGGCCATCTAACAGAAAAACCGACGAGTTGCTGTTCCAGCAGGATAGCTGATCCAAAACACCCAAACAACTGAGCGACTCAAAAACACGTGAATTTAAAACTAGTTTAAATCTCGTCAAATACGGCAGCATCCAAGTTGATTGTTGTTGAGGAAACTAACAGGTCTCCAGTGATCAGCAAGACTTTACTTGGTTTAAGTATTAACTTATACACATTTATGCGCTCCTGTTTTCTGTCTCTGTGCCCTCCACGGTGGTGGAGCAGGTGTGGCTGAACCTGGACTGCAGGTTCAGATGTTTGGTTTTCTCTAAATTGACACATAACCCAGATGTCAGTTTGACTTGTGTGCAGTTTATATGTTTGCGTGGATTTCTTCTCACAGACTAAACGTTTGTTTCAGAGGACCTGGCAACTGTTAAATGGCCTGTAGGTGTGTGTTTGGCCTGTGTCCCATCCAGGGTGTCCCCAGCCTCGCACTCCATGCTACCGGAACATGTTCATTTTATTTTGTTGTACTTTTTCTAACTTGCTGTCATTTATTGCAAACTGCGTGTTCTAAATGAGGCGGACCAACCACAGGGTTGGCATTGCACACAGTGATCTTAGAAAACCAGATCATGAAGCTCATGACCAACAGGTCCTGTGGTGAAGTTGGCTCCTCAGGCCATTTGGAACTCAGTAGCGAGGGCTGCTACCGAGGGCAGGTGGTTTGTATGAACTTCAGCACTCGGCGGTCCTGTTCTGTGAGTTTTTGTATGGTTGAGCCAGTATTGCTCCTAGATGTTAACAGCCCTCAAAAACAGAACTAGCGGTCGACTGAGGCACGTTCAGCAAGACTGACACGGGACTGATTTGTTGGAAAGGTGGCGTCCTTGAAAGTCACAGCTCCTTAATACGACCCATTTTACTACAGATGTTTGTGTGAGGAGATGGCAGGACTGTATGCTGGATTTGAACCACCAGTTAGCTGAAATAGCCAAACCCGTTAATTTGAAAGGGTCTCCACATACTTTTGGCCATGTAGTGCATTACGCAGAATTTCCGTTTCCCTCTTCCTCCTTGTTGCACAAGACTTTTGTCAAAATTCAGGTGGCAGATGGTTTACAGTCAGTGACTTAACTGAAGTGTTTTCTAAAGCTTCAGGACTGTGTGTCAACCTTAAAAAATGTGATTTGCGCACCTTAAACAAGTATCTATTAATAGCACCCCGGTTAAGGGTGTTTTTGTGGCTCAGGAACACGGTTACTAGTGAAGTGAAAAGATGGTTATCTGCAGTGACTGACAGCATGAACATCAGATGTTTGTGTGAGGTGGTGGGAACTCACGCACTCTGCATGTCTTTTACCGCCAGCTTGACCTGCTCCCGGAAGTCTCTCAGCATGTCGTCGGCTAACAAGGTTCCGTCCTTCACGAAGGGATGGTCAGTGCGCTCCGGGTGAACGCTGCAGAAGGCTCCGGTGTTGCCAAACTGCTCCACGCGCACGCGCTTCATGGGTATCGTGAACATCACGTCAAATTCGTCAGGCTTGGAGATCTGGAAACGCAGACCGAAGTGCTCGGTTCAAGGTAGCTTCCCCCACCAGGCCCACTAGTCTTCCCATCATATGTCCACCTGACCCTCCCCCACCTGTCTGCCCATACAGCTGCTCACCTGACCCCCCCTCCCCCAACTGTTCCATCACCTCCTCTTTCATCCAGCTGGTTCACCTGACCCATCTACCTGCTCACCTGTCCACTCACTCACAGTATGTCTGTGTTCATCGTCCACTGACAGCACGTACCTGCCGTCTGGTCCAGGTGCTCACTTGTCGTTTCACCTATGGGCTTACCCACCTTGACGTTCTCATAGGCGCTCCCCGTGCGCAGGGTCTCCGTCTCCTTGAAGTGCTTCGAATTCTCCTTCATGAACTTCTTGATGTCCGCGACTACTTTGTTCACGATGCTCGTGGACTCGGACCTGCTGGCCTTCTTGATCTTCAGCTTCTCCAGCGTTGACGGAAGAACCTTGTTGGGGTCGCTCTCCTTCTGCGCTCTCTGCGTGCGCTCGCGATTCCCAGCCGAACTCGCTTGGTTCGACGTGGGTTCCGAGCTCACCTCTGGCTGCACAGACGTGGCAATTCCGTCCGGTCTCTCGCACCCCTTCCCCCTGCCCCTCCGCCTGCTGCTGGATCCCCGGCGCGACTCGGCTCCCTGCTGCGAGCCGGGGGGTTTCTTCGGACTCTTGGCGCGCGCTGCCGGACTCGAACCCGCCCGAGCCGTGGCGCGCGCCGCCGGCGGATTTGTGCCTCGTGCGCCGCGCGCTCTTCCCCGTCCGGACATTTCTGAAATTTCGAAAAGTGGCGCACGAGGGAGGAGCGACAAGGAAACGAAAGTTACAGAACGCAGTGTGACATCGGCAGGCTCGTCCCATTCAGCTCGTGACGTAGGTAAAACGTCAGAGCTCATCCGCTCGGCTATAGAGTACAGCAAATGTAGAGGAAACATAAATAATGTAAATGCACAGACAGCATAGTGAATATATTGCTATGTGTCTATAGTTCGGCCAACGGGGGGGTCATTTTTTCGGTTAAATCCCCCCGTCAGACAAGTTCTCTGTGAGGAGATTAAATCAAAGTTTTTCACAGAGAAAATCAGCTCGTAGTTGAAAGATGTTTCACCTAAAATAAATATTTCAAAAAAGGTTTTCATTAGGTGTGACAATTAAACCATCTGTATATTTTATAATAATTTTTTTACACGAGTAACGGCCAAAATTCATTACACAGCCAGGTTTATTTTTTTAGGACTTAAGAAATGCCCCCCCGCCTCCTGAAGTGGTACATATAAGCTGACTCGTGATTGGTCAGTTGCTAATCACGTGATAAGGCTTCGTTGTCCGATTGGTCGTTAGGGGACGTGTTTCCCAGCCGGCGGCTAAATTGAAGACCCCGGTTTACGGCGTGACGGAGGAAAGCGGTTCCGAACAAGACGGGATAAAAAGAAAAGAAGCAAATATTCTGAGTTAAAGAAGATCAACACAGAGCAGGTGAGCGCCGAGGAAAGTACTGGGGGGAGGGGTGAAACTGTCGTGTCAGTTTTATGAAAGAGCAGCGCGGGGTGGTTCGGTGTCTCGCGACGTCTGGCCCTGTGGGGTGTGGGCTCTGGGCTCGGATCGGGCTCGGTGTGTGGAGTTTGCATCTTCTCCTCTGGTCTGGGTGGGTTTCCTCCTGCTGTCCAGCATCGTGTTTCAGGTTAACTGGTCGATCGAACTTGACCAGGAGTCCCATCCGGGGAATCGTCTCCTACCCGGTACCCCGGGATTCTGCCCTGAGCAGGAAAAAGTGATGATGGACGGACATCTCACCCTGAATGACCTTAATGTGACCGGGAGATGAAGGTTTTGTTTATGTGAAAGGCCCAGGTTCAGATCACCCTTCCTGCTGTCGTACCTTAGTGCACTGGGCTTTCTTTGAATCCATATGGTAAAAATTACCCTGCTGTATAAAGGGGTAAATCATTGTAAGCAATTTTGAAGGAAATGAACAATCATAATTGTTTATTATTATTATTAACAATAATAACGGGTATTGAATTTACTCTTTCAGGTGATATTAGAGCGATGTTAAGGGATGGTTGTTACTGGATAAGATTCTAAATGTGATGAAAACAGTTCTAAAATCACCTCCCACTCAGAATAATTGTTTATATACAGTTAAATGCATTTACCATGTTCTCGAATTTCCTTAAATGCTTTCTCAAGTGCTCATTGCAGGATGGCCGTGTTGTGCTGAATGTCTGCCGTGAACAGTAAACATACAACCCCCCCCCATACTGAGTGTCACTTGTTCCTAAAAATTTGCTCTTCAGGTAAATTCTTGTAAAACTTAATTCCCATGATTTTAAATGGGGGGGGGGGGGGTATGGTCCTGAGGTACAAAACATTCACCCACTTTCCAGCAAATGTGCAAAATTCCTGCTTTATGTTAACAAAGAAAAGCTTTAATCCAAAAGTAAAACCACAGTTACCAGAGGTGTTATGGGTCCTTTAAGTCAGGCTTTTAAGCTGGAATATCAAATTGGGTCGATGTGTTAGTCTGGCCCTGTGTTGCCATCGTGTGGATCTGTTAGTTTTGTCCTTAGTTTACCACAGTGAAAAGCCACTACTTACCTAAACCCTGTACATTAAATTTTATTTCCATACCTCATAAAAGTGATGTATTATCATTCTTATTTCATCATTCTTTTTCTGTCCTCCTTGTTACACTAAGGGAAATGAAAAAAATTAAATCCTTGTGAATTTCTTGACGTTTTCTGAAACCGGACACCTGTGTTCTCCGTGAAAGACCCCACAAAACACCAGAAATTCTAAATATCTAGGGAAAAAAACAACAGGTAATATTTACCAGACTCTGTTTATATGGCATGTTAGAGAAGGAAAAGGGGGAAACTGTGTTGCTCTGTACTCTATTGCTGTTGCAATAAAAGTTTGAGAGCTGCAGGTTGTTCTGAAGTGAGCCCATCCACACCTGTGGTGGAGAAGCCTGGTGTGGGGCGGGACCCACACGAGAGCCGAGTGGCCTCTGTGCTCGGCTTTTGTGTACAGAGCGTCAGTGCAGAGAGAGAGTCAGAAACCGGGCCGCGGTTCACACACCTTTAATGCGATGGAGGAAGGCGTTTGCTCACAGGTAACAGTAAGGTGTTGGGTCTGAACCCACAGCGAGGAGCAGAGTAGCAGAGGGAGGGGGAGCTAAGCGGCAGCCCACAGCAGGGTACATAGCAGGAGGTGCTCTGGGAGGCTGCATGCGCCTGGAACTAAACACTGTGGGGGGGGGGTTAGCGCTACAGCTACAGCACGGCAGCGAAGCTACACGACGTCTCACCACTAAGAGCAGAGGGGCACAGGAAGCAGCGGGACGTTGGGACGCCACCGAGACTGTGCTCCAGAGGGACACAGGCTCTGCGCCCGCAGCATCTCACGCCTGGTGCAAATGGGCCCATTAAAAGCTCACGTTTAAAACTAGCGAATTTCCACACGTCAACAAATAAACTAAAGTGCCACGGTTTATGAATCGGAACTGAGAGTCGACACGTTGCTTCTTGTTAGTTTTGGGCGGTTTTTCCTTCGGAAACTTTTGCGGTGCATTGTGACGATTAACCAGTCCTTGACGACGGAGCGGAAGCGGTGGGGGGCAGTCCGTGCGCCACGGGGGACCCTGGAGTCCGCAGCCCAGCACAACGTTCATTTGGCCTTCTGTGCCTTCTGCGCCGACTTGGTGATCTTGCCTGTGGTGGGGGCCTTCTTCTCCACGCCCTTGATGACCCCGACCGCCACGGTCTGGCGCATGTCGCGCACCGCAAAGCGGCCTGGGGGGGGTAGAGAGAAGTGGTGTAGGATTAGCGAATCACAGCTTTAAGGAGCCACCCCCCCTCATTCCGCCACTGTGCTCACCCAGAGGAGGGTAGTCGGAGAAGCTCTCCACACACATGGGCTTCCCAGGGATCATGTCCACAATGGCGGCATCGCCCGACTTGAGAGACTTAGGGTTGTCTTCGAGCTTCTTCCCGGAGCGCCGGTCAATCTTCTCCTTGAGCTCAGCGAACTTGCAGGCGATGTGGGCCGTGTGGCAGTCGAGCACAGGGGCGTAACCGGCGCTGATCTGCCCGGGGTGGTTCAGGATGATCACCTGGATGGGAGCACAGCGCCACCAGCAGGCAGTCAGTGTCACCGTCATCGTCGACCTCAGTGTGGGGCTGAAAGGCCGAACTGAACTGGTTATTAATAATCTGCTGTTACCTATTTATAACAGTTATGTGTAATGCTCATAGTTCATCATTAATCTATTAATGAAGGTATTTATTTAGCTTTTGGACAAAACCTTCAACACACAGCACTGATACGAGTCTCCGTGACCTCGGAAAAGGTCTTCCCCTCGACCCCCTGGACAGGTGCTCTGGTAGGAACCAGGATCATCTTTGGTCTACAGACAAATTTCTTAAGATTTTTCAAAACCAAGTTTCACCCATGTTTACATTTGCTCAGAAAACAGTTGAGAATTAGGCTGAGCAGCCGGTACCTGATGATAAAGGAGCGGTTTGAGCTGTCAAAGGAAGTGTCGTCACTGCCGCGACGAGGAGACCATCGCGTCCCACTCACCTGCGCCGTGAAGTTGGCCGCCTCCTGCGGGGGGTCGTTCTTACTGTCCCCGGCCACGTTCCCGCGGCGGATGTCCTTCACGGACACGTTCTTGACGTTGAAGCCAACGTTGTCTCCTGGCAGAGCCTCGGACAGCGCCTCGTGGTGCATCTCCACGGACTTCACCTCGGTCGTCACGTTCACGGGGGCAAAGGTTACCACCATGCCGGGCTTGAGCACGCCAGTCTCCACCCGGCCCACCGGCACGGTCCCGATCCCTGGCAGACGGCAGACCCCGTAATCCAGTGAGCCGCAGGAGAGCGCCGCCTGGTCGTGCGACCTACACGGCCAGACTGGACCGTGCCCTGCTGCCCTCCCAACCCCCCCGCAGACTCACCGCCGATCTTGTAGACGTCCTGCAGGGGCAAACGTAGCGGCTTATCAGTGGGGCGCGACGGCGGCTGAATGGCGTCCAGGGCCTCCAGCAGGGTGGTGCCCGACACGCTGCCTTCCTTGCGGGTGATCTTCCAGCCCTTGAACCAGGTCATCTGCAGAATGAGCAGAAGGAGCGTTACCGGGGCGGTTACCATAGCGATGCCAAGGGATGCACCGTCGGGATGTTCGGCGGGGGGCTTACGTTGGGACTGGCCTCCAGCATGTTGTCGCCGTTCCAGCCGGAGATGGGCACGAAGGCCACCGTGTCTGGGTTGTAGCCGATCTTCTTGATGTAGGTGCTCACTTCCTTGACGATCTCCTCGTAGCGCTTCTGGCTGTAGCTCGGCTCCGTCGAGTCCATCTTGTTGACGCCCACGATGAGCTGCTTCACGCCCAGCGTGTACGCCAGCAGCGCGTGCTCCCGGGTCTGCCCGTTCTTGGAGATGCCGGCCTCGAACTCGCCCACGCCGGCCGCCACGATGAGCACGGCGCAGTCCGCCTGCAGGGGGAGCTCTTGCGTAAGTTAAACTCAACCAAACCCGATTCTTACATAATTTATCACGTGTTTCTACACCATTGTGGGTGTGTGTGGTTTGTATTGTTGCTCAGAGACAGGACATCTGCTGTGTCACACCTGAGAGGTGCCCGTGATCATGTTCTTGATAAAGTCGCGGTGCCCGGGCGCGTCGATGATGGTCACGTAGTACTTGCTGGTCTCGAACTTCCAGAGGGAGATGTCAATGGTGATGCCGCGCTCACGCTCTGCCTTCAGCTTGTCCAGCACCCAGGCGTACTTGAAGGAGCCCTTTCCCATCTGGGGGAGGAGAGGGGCGGCACAGGCAGGGTCACGGGGACGCACGTCACGCACGATCGCTCGGCAACAGGACCACCCACCTCCGCGGCCTCCTTCTCGAACTTCTCGATGGTCCTCTTGTCGATGCCGCCGCACTTGTAGATGAGGTGTCCGGTCGTGGTGGACTTGCCCGAGTCGACGTGTCCGATGACCACGATGTTGATGTGCAGCTTCTCCTTCCCCATGGTGCTCCTCGGTGCTCCTCGGTGCTCCTGTTGTCAAGGCGACGTCTGCAGAGAGGCGCACAGCGGCTCATTAGTGACAAGCGGCTTACGTGTATTTTTGTCCGGCAGAGCCGCGGTCGCTCGACACAGCTAAGCTCCCTGTGCAGAGCGGCAGCCACACACACACACACACACACACACACACACACACACACACACACACACACACACACACACACACACACACAATCTGTCTCCATGAGAACAAGAACGGTCACACAGGAGACGTCTCACCCAGCTCCCATTTCTCTCCCTCTGTTGTTATCAACTCCAGTGTCCAGAGAAAACACCCACCCCCTACCCCCCGCACAGCATGTGCCACTTGTCCCCAGACATGCTGCCACCTCCTCCCGCCACTCCTCGTACCCCGGGGCTCACAGACAGGATCCGTGATGGACCGCGTGTCGCCGTGTCCTACCTGGCAAAGGTTCGACACCCACCCCCCGCTACGCACCAGCCCCCGTCCTCCATCTTGTCTAAGGCTCGATCCAGCAGCCATTTGCCGAGGCTGTGCAGCTGTACGGCGGCTCCTCCAAACAGGGGCCTCTGCTCCTACCGCCCTTGACATAATTCAAATAATAATGATCGGCGACACGATGAGCTACAGTAGGACTGGGGGGGAGGGGGGTTGGTGGCTATGCTAGTCAACAGCGTCTCAGCAACATTCCCACAGCTCCCTAAACCGCAGGACCACGGTGGGGGGTCAGGGAGCAGCTCTGATGACCACGGAGATGATCATCACGCCGCTGGTGATGATGATGGAGACGATGCTGTTCTAGGTCCACCCCCCCTGTCGTCCACCCCTCAGGGCTCCTGCTGAAGGTCGCTCAGGTGGACAAGGTGTCCGGCTCCTCACCTGACCTGCTGCTCACCTGCTGCTCACCTGCTGCTCCTCACAGCTCCTGACTGCGGTCCGTCTCGCGCAGAAGAGCCGGGGAGTCGCAGCTCGTGCGTTTAAATGGAGAATCGCGGGGGGGGGGGTGCGCATTGGCGTCACGAGATCAATACGGCGACCCCCTCCAAGGCGAGCCGAGCCGAGCCGTAAGGGATCGGGGGGGTAAAACATCTCATCATCGCCTCATCGTCATCATCGCATGTCACCGTCTGCACGGCGACAACCTGCAGCTTGAGCGCGCGCCTCCGCGCCCACATTCGCTAGGTGTCTTCAGACTTCTCACCCCCCGGCGGGTGGACGTCGCGCGTAGGCGCGCTCCCGTGCGAGAACAAAGTAGCACTTTGCAGACGGTCCCTAAGGGTCGGTGCCGGTGGCGCCGCGTTTCGCCTTTCGAACCCAAAAAAACGTGCTGTTTCTGCGTTCGATAACCGGCGGTAGGAGTGTGTATTATTACACACAGTAGTCTGTTTCATTTCTGTGTCGATCCGGTCTAAAACCAATAACCCGCTGGCTACATGTAAAAATCCTGATGGATGAATGCAAAGAAATGTCAACAAAACAGGAACGTCGAAAGGAAAACGCGTTTTATTGTGAGACACATCACACACTGACAATCACTGTACGCCATTAAATGTGTTTACACAACACAGTTACAGGTGTTTACTAATAACTCATGGGCTTCGGAGACGTTCCCATGGCAACAAACTACTCATCATGCATGACAACAGCTTTAACACACGACACGAATTCGGATAACATGTTAAAAACATGGCGTTGAGTTGGTCCACAGTCTTACCCGTTTTGACTTATTAAGGCCCCTAATGATCCCACTTATTCTCACCTCCTTAACCATTTGATGTCGGTCGATTTAACTGATGTGATTTTCTTCAAACCGGCAACACCGTGGGGGTTTTGGGTCACTTTCTTTAAGTCAGGTTCTTACGTCTAATACTCAGCATTAGGATTTCACCACAAAGCCCCTCCAGCTGCCTCCTTGCTCTTAAGATGTCCTTCCTTGGTCCATGATAAGTTTTTTTTCTTCCCCATTTCTTTTACAGGTGTTTTGTGTCCTTTTGCGTAATGATGCCGCCCTGAATCGGCATCACGTCTGTAAGGACACTGCAGACAGGAGACTAACACACAAAGTGAAGTTAAACGTGAGACGCCAGAATCCAGTGGAGCAAAGCCGTCACCGTCACCACAGCCGGCCTTAGAAAACCCTCCTTCCGATGACAACCGTGACCAGCTGGGCCAGACGGCGACGGCCGCCACGGGGGGGCACAGAGCACCTCGACTCGGCCTCCGAGGTCTTCTTCCCTTCTTCTCTTTTTGGTTTAAAGCTCAGCCCTCCATCCCTTCCCTTTAACCTGTCACTACGGAACCAAATACAAGCAGCATTTTCAGTCGAGGAGAAACGTGAGCCTGGAGGATAGATCAAAGTTCAGCCGGTTCACTGGTTACGGTTTGGTGTGGAGCATAAAGGAAAATCGACCAGAATAATCACTGAAATAATCTAAAATCAGGCAGAGGTACAGCAAGAGCCCTCACAGCAAAACCCGTATCTTAATCTTAACCAAAGGAGGGTCTGGGGAAATGGACCTTAAAAAGTGTTTTTCAGATGATCTTCCCCTTAGTGACAGCAAGCAATCGTGTAACGTGAGACGGGAAGGTTGTATGAAGACCAGTTCCACTCGTCCCCTCAGCGAGGCCTTTTCTCCCCCGGTCCTGCGATTGGGGTTCCGAGGAACTCGGGAGGTTTGCACTGGTGGCGTTTAGCGGTTGTGGACGTGTTCCATCTCGACGGCCCAGGGCTGCACCTCGCCTTTCCCGAACATGCTGTAGAAAGTGGCCCCGAAAACGTTGATGGCCGCGGAAATGAGGAAGACGCTCTGCCACTCCTGCAGCGTGTTCTGCAACGGGACCACAAAGGCGTGAGCGTTTCTGCACGGAGCCACGTCCTTCATCGCGAAACAGGCTTCAAAAACATAAACCGAACAACCAAACATGTCACACAACAGATGGTTTCTGCTAGACGCTTATTCTGTAGGTCACTTGGTTCAAGTGGCAGAGATTTTAACCGAAAATGAACAATTAAGAAAAATATTTTTTATTGAAGAATTATTGTTTTTAATGATTATTTGAGGTTTTTTTCAGTAATAATGGACTAGGACTCAAGCTAAGCGGATGGGATTCACGGCCACTGGGAGCCAGAGCAGGATTTGCTGAAAGCCACGTTGCTCCATTAACATCAAAGTTCAGTACAGGAGCCCCTTAGAAGGTCAACAGCGGGAAAAACCTGTTTAAGAGGTTTACACGTACGATTCCACTACTGTAGGTGTTTTAATGTTTGCTGCCTCCTCTTACTACTAGGCTGGATTCACCGTGGTACAATAACCCACGTACAGCATTCTGGAAAAATTTAACCAGTCGCACGGCGTTCTTCTAAGGTGACCTCAAGTTCTAGCAAACAATTTGCATCCCTGTCCCCCCGTGCTACTGAAGAGACAGAGAGGTGGGTTTTGTCGCTCGGAGGAGACGGGTGATCAGACGAGCCGAATGAGAACTAGTCCATCATGGCTCCTGAAGATAAACGACTTCACTAAGCACATCAGCAGTTTCAGAAACCAAGTTACTGGAGGTGAAGTCAGGACCTTCGAGGAGCCGGACGGTGAAAACGAACGAGCTGGAAAAGAAGACCAAAGACTGTGGTCTGAAAACCACGGCGTGAGCCTGAGAATGCCGACAAAATCCTCATTTCTGCAGGACACCTGCAGTCTGTCTCGGAACTTTTTGACTGGCGTTGAGCTTGCCGAATTTTGCGTTTTCACTGTATACTTGTTATTTGTACTTACTGTTGTGTCCCAGCTCTAATAAAGTAAAAGCAGTGAAATGGCTGAGGATGAAATACTGTGATGGTTACATGTCACAGGAGATCAGATGTTTAAGGTAAATACTGAAGGTTCAGCTAAGTATAAAATGTAGCGTCTTTTACTTTAAACATCAACCCGTTTCGTCGCCCAGTTTCACTTCCCTCATTTTCTGCTGTTTGCGGTGGACGAGCATGACTTGTCGCTTCGTGTTTTGCTGATCTGACGGAGGATTTACACACCACCACCCAGCTGTTGACCTTCTCTCCGTTCGTTCGGCGCAAGTGTTCAGAACCTGGCGTCTGCAGCGCAAAGCCGAGAAGCCGAACGTCTCCACGCTCCAGTGAACGTCGTAACATCAGTTCTCATTAATTCTGTTTCTCTTTTTCTTTACACTATTTCAATGTACAAAGAACTTTTTTGGTCCACATCATGTAGTTGGGGGGGGTCTTGTAGAACTTCTGAAGCATTTTTGGTGAATATGAACTGGAATAAAGAACAAGCCACCCTGCATAATGCAGCCAAGTGAAGAAGGTCACTCTTCTCGAAAGGCGCTTACGTATCGCGTGAGAGCCCTCGCGACGACCGGCCCCACCATGCCTGGAATGGTGGCAAAGGAGTTTGTGATCCCCAGCAAGATTCCAGCGTACCTGAGGAGAAACGAGACAAGGACCACTGGGTCTTCAAGAATGATCCTTGTAGGTCAAAAAAAAAACACCCTTGATACTTTTCCTCAGAGTATATTAAATCCAAATCGCACTGAGATACTAAGAAAGGTGACAGTCCCTCTGGGGAGGGGGACACTCACGAAGGAGCGATGTCCAGGTGATTGATGTTGAAGCCGGAAGCCGTGAGGCCTCCCAGGGACGAGGACACGGTGAGGAAGACTACGGCCAGGACGTAGTTGCAGCCAGTATATCCGGTAGCCAGTAAAAACACGGCTGGGCCGATCATCCCTGGGGGGGACACCGAGAAAAGATGTTCACTCTGGTGAACAGTTTTCTAGTTGCAATTCAATAAAATACTTCTATTTTCCTCCCACTTTTTCTCTCTCTCTGAGGTTCTGCCACAATTCAACTCACTTCCACAGTGTTTCCACCTCACGCTCGCAGTTCCCGAGGTGACCGGTAAGAGGAAATGCCGCACGTTTACGGGATGTCGACAGCCAGCGCTGAGCAGGTGGTCGTGAAGATCCATCCATATCAGCCACTTTAAGTTAAAACTAACCTGATCGAAGCGTGAAGTTTACAAAAATGTTCTGATACCTTTGAATGTGTTTTTGTAAACTGCACCTGTTCTACTGACCCCGACCTGCACATAGATAAATCATTTTGAATCTGTCTGGCGGCGAAGGTTTCCTCACCGGTGACGGTGAACGCTTTGCGTACGGATGCTGTGGAGAAGAGGCAGGTCTCCCGCAGGTGGTCAGCCGCCTGGCCCCCCAGCAACGCCACCACCCAACAGCCCAGGTAGGGCAGAGCGGACAGCAGGCCGTTCTGCACGGAGAGATGGTGTTGAGCGGGAAACACGGAGGTGCACAGCCCCCCTCCCCCCACCCGGCTGGACAGTCAAATGACGCCCCTCACCTGCTGGATGCTGAACCCCAAGATGTTGCTCATGTAGGTGGGAAGCAGCGTGAGCAGGGTGTAGAAGGTCCAGTTGTAGGAGAAGTGGGCCACAACGATGGCCCACAGGGGCAGAGAGCGGCAGATGGACTCCCAGGGGATGTGGTCCGAGGACGGGGACAGCTGAGCAGGAATAGGAGCGAATAAAGCAGAAGCCGGCCGGAAGGCGTCGCGGCGACACGTTCGTGCCAGGCGTGTACCCCACCTGGCTCTTCAGAGACGACGTGATGTAGCGCTTCTCCTGGGCGGAGATTCTCCTGTGGCTCGCCGGACTGTTGCTCACAAGGAGCGTCCACAGCAGGAACCAGACCAGCCCCACAGCTCCTGAAAGCACCAGAGGGGCTCAAATGAAAACCTGGCAGATTCCCGTTCATCCCCCCCCACACCTCACAGCTGCTCGCTCCTTCTGCACACGAAGCAATGAAAAGCTCAAGCACATCTGAACTGGGTGGAGCGTCAGCAGCCAGGAGTGAACTGGAAGGTGTGCGGCACCAAGAGGTCGACCGTCTTCAAGAGAACGTACCAAACACGTAGAAGACATACGTCCAGTCCAGGTAGAAGCAGATCTGGCCGGACAACGGGAGAGCCACGACCGTCCCCAGCTGAGCACCTAGGAAAGTGCAACAGCTCAGCCATTGGTAAATAACTGCCCTCCCACTGCTGCCCACATCAAGTTCAACCAGCAAGAGGGTCAGACGATCTGCCCCCCAACAAAATTCCACTGCTGCTCCAGGTCTGGACCTGCAGTGCTGCCAAAATCTGAAGTGTGGAGCTTCTCAGAAGGGCTGGACTTCTGGTCACATGCTGCAGACCAGCCCTTCGTGCCGCTGGCAGCTCAACAGCAAAACTAATGTCACCGAAATGCCATCTCCGTCTTTCTCGGCCTCAGCGTGAACGTTTCTAAGAGCTCCTGGGTGGAACGTCCTCATTCCGTTCCTCACAGCGAGCAAAATAAGAAAAGTACGTCGGTTTCAGCTTGTGACGCCGCCTGCCGAACGCCGGCTGAGTGACGGTGCTGATTTTGAAGGGTCACTGCTGTGATACACAGACCTCAGGCGCCGGTCTTACCAGTGTACGAGATGGTGACCAGGCGGCTCCTCTCCAGGGGCGGAGCCCACGAGGCCCACATGGCGTGCATGGCGGGAAACGTCACCCCCTGAGAGACACGACGAAACGTTGAGGGGAAGAGAAGACACTGCGGGACACAGGTTTGCAGGTGAGGCCAGGCGTGGGGCACGAGCACCTACCTCTCCGATGCCCTCCAGGACCCGTACAGCTATGAGGTACCCGGGACCCAGGTCAGCTGCCAGCGGCGTGAGCAGGGTGAACACCACGGTGCCCAGGATTCCGAGTCCCAGCAGCCACTTGGCGCCGTACCTGCGTGCCAGGTAGCCGCCGGGGATCTGTGTCAGGATGTAGCCGTAGAAGAAGGAGCCCAGGATCCAGCCCTGCGTCTCCGAGTCCCAGTCGTACAGGCTGGCCTGCGGGGCAGAACGGTGTCAGAGATCCGGGGCCAACGCGGCGGCGCCGGCGAAGGGGAGGGGACGGCGGGTCCCGCTGACCGAGTGCCGGTGGTGAGGGCGGGGAGGACCCTCGTCGTGGGCGGGGCAGAGGGACGGGCTCACGTTCCCGCTCGCGTTGGTGTTCAGCATGTCCACCATGGCCACGCTCAGGTTCACGCGCAGGGCGTACGCCACAAAGAAGCCGTAACAGGACAGCAGAGCCAGGCCGTAGCGGGAGGAGCAGCACGCTGGGGCTGGAGAGACACAGTCACAAGTTCTGCATTTCAGCCACGAACCAGGCGGTCCAGACACGGAGGGTCTTCCAGCTTTGTCCAGAGGGGCCGTGAGAGTAATATGTTTGTTTATATATGTATGGAGATATGAGAAAACAGTCTATCTGTGAAATTCACCTTAACTTGTGTCAAATATGTAACATTTTCCAGAACAATTCAGTGTAAATACAGCCCTAGATGTTCAGCGTTTTCTTGCTGTCACAAAATGCACAGACATTATCTGCTTCACGTCTACAGGTTCCTTTTCTCCTTCTGGAACGTTCCCTGTGTTTTATCGCGCGTCGCTGGGGGTGTGACGCGCTGGGAAGGAGTGAGATGCAGGTTCCGTTTAAACTGCTTTTTCACCACAGCGTCACTCGCTCTTATACCGCTGGTGTCGTTAGAACTGGAGAGACTCCAACACGTAACAGACGATTATTATTATTATTATTATTATTATTATTATTGCTGTCGGGGTTTCCGCGCGCGCTGCTGTCACCTGCACTCTGACACGCGCGCGCGCACTCGATCACACGGCGGCCAGGTGAGCTGTCCCGTGACAGGAGCGTGACTTGACCACCGGCGCAGGTGTGAGAACCGCGGTTAAAACTTGAGAAAGNGGGGGGGGGGGGGGGGGGGGGGGGGGGGGGGGGGGGGGGGGGGGGGGGGGGGGGGGGGGGGGGGGGGGGGGGGGGGGGGGGGGGGGGGGGGGGGGGGGGGGGGGGGGGGGGGGGGGGGGGGGGGGGGGGGGGGGGGGGTGTAGGGAAAGGGGATCGTCACGTGACGGGGGTGCGCAGCACGTGACGCCAGGTCCGGGTCGACGTCACACACAGTAACGTGTAGAGATTAGAGGCGGGATGCGGGGAAATGAAAACAATAAATAACAACAAATAACAATAAACAACAACACGATCGACCAGCGCGCGGTTACAAGAGAAAGTAATGAAACCCCGCGCGCGCAGCGTGCGTGTGTGTGTGTGTGCGTGTGCGTGCGTGTGTGTGTGAGTCGCTCACCTTTATCTATCGCGTCCGAGTCCGAGTCTGAGTCCGAGCGGCGCCGCAGTAACGGCCGATCCGCACCGTCCTCCGGGTCCGAGTCCGACGGTGAGCCGTCCATGGCGGGTGTGTGTGTGTGTGTGTGTGTGTGTGTGTGTGTGTCGCGGGACCGCGCAGCTGCCGCACAAAGGATGCCGGGTTTAACCCTTCCCTGCCCTGCGGGGGCGAGAGCCCACTCCCTGCTGGTCCCGCCCTCGCGAGGCCCGACAGGACGTGGGTTTGAATCCCCCTTGTACTGCGGTTCCTTTGACACAGTAAAAATCAGATCGGGTTCCTCCGGGACCCGCCTGTGATCGCAGCCCGACCTTCACCGAGGTGAGATGAACACGGAGGTGCAGCAGTTCACACGGCTCATCTCACACATTCATTCAGTCTTTGTTGTCCAGAGGAGCAGAAGGTTGGACAGAAGTTTGCTTTATGACTTGGATCTTATCACCTTTCTGAAGATGTAAGCAGAGCCACAGGCCAGACACATGACACCCCACCACATTGAGCCCATTTCGACCCTCAGCTGACCCCAAACTGATGCTAGAAACACGGGTCTGGCCACATAGGGGGGGTGTACCTAATAAACTGCCACCTCAGCCTACATCCCTTCGCGCTCAGCGCGGTCATTTCAGAGGGAGACGGCAGAAGCTGGGATTCGAACACAGTTCCTTCCAACTCTCGACGTAACAGCACTACTGACTGCGCCACCTGCTGTTCCAACTCATCGCGCTGGGGGGGAGTGACGCGACCATGACGCAATCACGTCATTTTTACGACGCAGCCCAACGTCTCTGACGTACGTCTCAACAGAGGGCTTTCTGTGTCTGTCTCCACCAGGGGGCGCTACAGGCCTTACAGCAGACCGACCCCCGCGGCGGTGTTGACGGTGACGCAGTCCTGGGTTTGAGTCCCGCTCCTGTAAACAATTCCTGTTTAATATCGCAAAGTGAACAGGTGCGAATCTAAAGTGGCGCTTTAACCAGTTCGGTTAGAAATGATGAATTTACGTCGTGTTTTAATACGACAGAGAACGCCTGTTATACCGTCTACAGTGTCGGCGGGGGGTATAATAACAGTAATAAAATAATAATAATAATAATAATGTTTCCAAAAGCCGCGGTTTCCGTCCTCGCGGAACTGATCGCTAATATTAACCCCTCGTTACTTAACGCTTTTGTCCCGAACGCTTCTAAAGTCGCCGTCATGAGAGACCGAAAAGATCCACCTTGTCCGTAATGTTCATTACAGACCTACAGCATCTCCAGTCTGCCGTTTTGTCCAAAACCTTACAACAGGCTGCAGCTTCTCAGGGTGAGAAGTGTCACAGCAGCCAAGCGATGGAGTCCAGCGCCACCTTCATACTGGTCACCATAACACGTCACTCAGTGGTGCGGAATCTGAAGAGCTTCACTTCTGCCTGAGGCCCAGCGTGGTGTCCCTCAGGGTTCTGCTCTGGGTCCGTCGCCGGCCTCCTTCTACATGCTGCCGCTGAACACAGCTGCGTTTTCACGCAAACGCAGAAGATACTGTTACGTGTTCCTTTGAGGGCCGACGATCCATCAGACGTTGACTTTCAGCTCTTCTGAGTGTGTAAAAAAAGGTGTTTTGTCAGATACTAAACCAGGAACTTTGACCATATGACACCAGGATTATAAAATCCCAGTCTTGACCTACAAGGCAGTTGGTGGCTTTGGTCTGTGAACCTCAGTGAGATCAGTGACTTATGCTCCTCAGCGTCACCTTGGATCATCAGATGCTGGAACCTGCGATCATCATTACGACAGCAGGAGGAGGTGCCTTCAGCTGCGGAGAACTTCAGCTCTGGAATATTGTGCCTGAAGGCATCCGAAACGCCTCTTCTATCTCAGCATTTCAATCCAGGCGTAAAACTCATCTCTTGCTCTACATTTCCGACATCAGCCCCCCCCATTCGATCCGGCAGCCCCCCGTCATTATGATGTCATCAGCTCACCTGCACCTCACATCACTTTATTCAGCTTTACTGTCCTCAGCAGTATAACCTGTTTAACCTGCTACTACTGCTGCCTTTTTTTTCTATGTGCAGAAGCCCAGTGGGGGGTGGGAGGGGGGTCAGCTGCTGGCACTCGGACCCCCAGAGGTTTATTTTTCTCCATCACCTCCCACAGTTTTTTTTTTCCTCTCCTCAGCTGCCAGCAGGTTTACTGTACACCTGTTACATGTGTTCTGTTGCCTCCATCTGCTGTTTGGCGCTGAGTCGCTGTGTGAAAAGAAGCCAAAACTGAACTGAATCATCATTATTATTATTATTATTATTATTATTATTATTATTATTATTATTAATAATAATAATAATAATAATAATAATAATAATAGCAGCAATAGAGCGGCTCGACGGAAATTCCACCACACGAGAGTTGAACTTGTCGTCGCACGGCGGCTCGGCGAAGTCGCTTGACATTCCAGGAAGTCTGGCTGGAACCGGTTCGCAAACCGTGCATGAGGCACGACAACAACTGGTTCCTTGGGGCGTAAACGGTGGAAAAACCTCTGTGTGGGGGGGGGGGTTTGGACCTCTTTCCCCAGCAAGCGGGCAGGTGGAGCAGCTCCTCCACTCCGCTGCCTCCTGCATGCGCTCCCGGTTTCCTCTCGCCGGTCGGACCTTCAGGCACCTTTCAGCGCGGCATCCAGCCCAGGGCGAGTACCTTGACTGCAGCTGGATGTGAGATCGGATCCCAGGTCCTACTCTCTCAGCCCTCAGGGCTCAGCACCAGGACCATCGGTGGATCTGCACCCCTACAGGTCTCTCCCTGCTCCACCTCTGGCTGCTCGGTGGACCCACTCACGAGGCATCCAAACTCAAGAGCCAGAAGATTATTAGTTTTAGGCCCCGTGTGGCGGAATGAGCTCCGTCTGTTTTTCAGAGCTGCTGAATCCCTCTCAATGTTCAACAGGGGTCACTAAAGCCACCTGTTCTCTCCTGATCTCCTGACACCGACATAAACACGCGCCGTGCAGTCCGTCCCCCACCTGTATTCCTCATCAGTTCCACACGCCGCTACCGGTGTAAGTTACCGTGGTAAACGCAGTGCTACCCGACTGAAAAGTGAAACGCAGGACAAGGAAAGGGACACGGTGGCTGACGGGGGGTGACAGAGGAGGACGGAGCCAGTCAGCTGGTAACAACCCTGCAGTTTACTGAGTGTGAGCTGGACCTCAGATGTCAGGTCCCGTCTGGGAGGAGACAGATACACTCAGGGGAGCAAAGTAATAAGATATAAAACACAAACTGTAGAAAACAAAAATAAAATCAGTAAAAATACATTCTTTGTCATTGCAGGTAAGTTATATTACAGGACAAAAATGTTTTAGCTCCAGTGTCACTCAGACGGAGACTGAGAGACCATCTCTGAGGACAAGGTGGTCAAAGGCCATTTTCCCCACAGTATTCACAGTGTCATAGTCGTCAAAAGCAGAAAAGTTCTGGAATTCAGCTTCCACCTGCTCATTTATCTCCATTCATCTCCACGACCCTCCGGACCCCCGTCTGCAGGTTCATTATAAACACGTTTGCTGCGTGACGCAGTTCTGACAATCTGCTTCTTCCCAAAGCAGCCAAGAGCAGCCAGGGGGCCGAAAACTCCGCCCCCCAGAATGCATTTCTCACTGGCCGAAGGACAACAGAGCATCCTGCTGCTCGGAGGTCCAACGCATGCCAGGGGGCCGACGCTCCCCCTGGCCCTCCTCTCCTGCTGAAAGGTCAAAGGTGAGCAGCGGGGGTCACGCGGCGGTAGACGAAGTGGAAGGGCGGGGCCTGGGGCCGGTTGTGGATTTCCGCTTTGATCAACTGGGGGAGGCTGTCGGGCTCCAGCTGCCGGGCTCCGCCCTCTGACAGCAGGAAGAGGGCGTGGCTTTCGGGGTCCTCGACCTGGAACTTGTGTGCACACAGCCGGCACACCTCCCGCGCGGTACAGTCCGCCCGCACCTGGAGGGTCTTGGCCGTGCAGCTGCTGTCGGGGTCCTGGAGCGCCACCCGCAGGTACGCCTGCAAGCAGCACACAGACGTCACAGCAGGTCTGTTCTTAACTCGACTCTTCTGCAAGTGGAAAGGTCCTCAACAATGACGGCTTACAGTAACCAGACGTTCCTCTGTACGTTCTGCAGGCGGCGGGAATCAGAATTTTAAAAAAACACGGTACAATACTTTGCTTTGACAGTGTAAACTTTACGTAACATAACGGGAAATAAAAATATGTCATCTTCACAAACTCTGATTCAACGGCGAACGTTTATCGGTACGTGCAGCGTCCCTCATCAGACCCTCTGGACCACCAGCCCCGAGCCGTAAACACCGTGGAGGCGAGCTGAATAGATGGATCCTACGCTCTTGTTCTCGGTCGTGAAAGCTGCGCCTGTGTCTCGGAAAGTGTGGAACCACCTCTTGAGGGCTTTGGCAAAAATAAACCCCCCGGAGACCCAGAGCGGAGTTCACCTCTCCACCTGCGATGGGCAGGAGGCGGAACTGGAGCCGAAAGACGCACAAACCTGCAGGTCCTCGATGGCGGGAGCCCTGTGCTGCGTCGTGCGCCGCCGGTGCCACTGGCGCAGCGTGTTGTCTGTCTGCAGGCTGAGCGCCTCCGCGGCCTGCTCCTCCTCGAAGTTCCGAATCACACACATGGCTGCGTACGTGCTGGTCAGGTAGTACCCCCCTGGGGAGACACAGGGGACGGGCCGTCACACACCGGCGCCGCTGTAGCTGGACACACTGAGAGGACGGGGGGGTGGTACCTTCTCCGTTCAGCTGCAAGGGGTCCAGCAGCTCCATCATGTACTGGATCTCCAGGTCCAGCTGGGGCATCTCGCACTGCGCCAAGATGTAGGTCAGCATGGGCAAGAAGTCATCTGCCCCGTGTTGACCCCCTGCAATGAACACACACCCACACTGAAGTTAGTGCCCCTG
Source organism: Arapaima gigas (assembly GCA_900497675.1). Lineage (NCBI taxonomy): Eukaryota > Metazoa > Chordata > Actinopteri > Osteoglossiformes > Osteoglossidae > Arapaima > Arapaima gigas. The sequence continues at coordinate 48,208 of UFQX01005259.1, read as the reverse complement.
TGAACCTCTGCATGCGTGTGCTTTCATGTGGTGATGCCCCCACCAGCTACCTGACTTGCCCGCCATGATGGCGTAGATGATCTTGCAGGCCTCAAGCAGGTTTGCCACCTTCTTCTCGGGCGAGTAGGTCTTGCACATGGTGTGGAACTTGTGTCGGATCTTCTCGATGGCCAGGGGGTCTGGGGCCACCGCCCTGTCCATGCCCAGCTCCCGCGGGGTCCTCGTCTTGGCCTGGGCCAGGTTTGCCTTCAGCTGCTGCCATTCGCCTCTCTTCTCCTGGAACTCCTGCAGAGCCCTCAGCAAGGCACCCCTCAGGGGCTTCAGCACACACTTGTGCATGGCCTTCTCCAGCACGTGGTCTGTGTGTGAGGGGGCAGACAGAGAGGGAGAGGGAGAGGGAGAGGGAGAGGGAGAAGATGAGCTCTCTGTGTCTACATTACAGTGGCTGATAACCACTTTTGATCATTTTAATGCAGGAACTACATGACCCGGTCTGAAAGAGCGCTGTGCTCCTCCACCTCTGGCTACTTGATGGTTCCACTCACAAGGGGTCCAACATACAAGTCTGTAGCTTCTCACTTTTGTCCCCAGTGTGGCGGAATGACCTCCACATGTCCCTCAGAGCTGCTGAATCCCTCCAAACCATTTCCCATTTTCCCTTTATTCTGCCCACAAGTGATGTTTCCCTCCTGCTCACGTCTCCCCAGCTGAGCAGCTGAAGGAGAAGAGCAGAAGAGCCAAAAGGCCGCAGGGCAGACACTCCCACATGTTACTACAGTAAACAACCCTGTTTTCCGCCCGCTCATCTACCTCCCTGCTGGCATCTCGTGTGCCAGCCTGACATGATGTTTCTGCTCAGCAGGCGCTCTTCCTGTCAGGACCTGACCCGCCAGACCAGGAGGCGGCCCCTCAGCCTGTAACCTGAATACAGGTAAGCGAGTCTGTCGTTGCTCTAACACCTGACCCCCCATGCTGCTCAAGAACAGAACAGTTCCGGCCAAGAAAAATGAGCGGATCGGGGCCCACAGGATCCATTACCCCCAATTCCCTCCAAAAGCTTCTGGAATGTGGCTCATGTTGAACACACAACACACAACACACACACACACACACACACACACACACACACACAGCACCACCAATCCAGAGCCCTCGGAAAGCAGAGAAAAGGAAATTATTCCTGTTTTAGGCTTTTGAGGAAGAGAGGTGTGTGTGTTCCGCTCACACACATCTTCACACACACTCATGGCACAGCAGCAAGTGAGACACCCCCGGCGAGATGGACTTTGCAGGTGGACACGGGTCCACGTCTCCACATCCATCTTCCCTGCACCACCTCCCGTGCTGTGACTGACCAGCTGCTCCTGCTGCAGAACAAAGAGCCCAGCTGACCAGTTCCAGACGGACAGGGAAGGAGATCAACTCATTTCAAACGATACTTTTATCTTCACTTCACCGATAACCGTCACTGTGGGGGGTTTGTGTGGGAGGGGCGAACCAGGACGACACGTCACGCTAATACTAAAGCTAACCAGTACCTCCCAACCCTAATCTGGCCGTGAATCCAGCCCCGGACAGCAGGACCCCCCCCACTTACCGACGCGGTGCTCCCGGACCAGCGAGCGGACGGGCGGCTCCAGCTCAGCGCTCTGGGCCAGGTAGGCCTTAGTTTGTGTGAGGAACTGGCGCAGAGTTTGCAGAAGGTCCAGGCTGGACATGTGGCAGCTGTGCTCCTCCAGCACCAAGTTCACGTAGTCTTGCACCAAGCAGCCGAAGAAGGAGGTCTTGTCGCGCGCAAGACGCTGCACCTGCCGCACAACGCGCCGCTCGGGGTCCACCAGCGAGTCCAGGGCGCCGCTCATCCTGCGCAGGGGGGCTCGCAGGGTGGCCGGCAGCAACAGGGGGCCCACGCCTGGCCACTTCTTGGCCTTAACTGGCTGGGGGTTGTTCTCCGTGGTATAGTTGTAGTCCTCCTCTTCATCTTCATCTTCATCCACATCGCCCCCCTCGTCCTCCTCCTCCTCTTCATCCGCAGTGCTGTCGCCAAACGCCTTGCTCTGTGGGGGCCAGCTGTACAGCGAGTCGGAGGAGGAGGTGGACATGCTCACGTCGCTCAGCCGCTGGTCCGACTGCCAGCACACTCCTTCCTGGTTGACAGCGAACTCCAGGCCGGGTGTGGCAGCGCTTTTGATGGCCTCCTCCACGCAGGAGCTGTGCAGGAGCTTTGACTGGCTGCATTTGAGCATCTCCTCGACAACCTGGCTCTTGGTGGACCTGCGGCTGGTGAGTTGTTCCTTGAGGCCTGATGGAGATGTGCAGGAGCCTGAGGGAGCGGTGGTGGGAACGGCAGCCTGTGTCTCCATGGCCGGATGGATCCAGTAGACCTTTTCTGGCATCCTGCTGTGCTGCAGAAGCAGGTGGCTGGGAAGCTTGACGTGTAGCTCGGCTGCCGAGGCGCCGTCGCCCTGGAGCTCCTGTAGGAAGACCGGGTTCAGGAAGCAGAGCGCCGCGGGGGTCTGACAAACCTCCTGGGAAGGGTCCGCTGCTGTGCCCGGAGCCCCTGGGTCACCGAGAGCCGAGTCCCAGAAGCCTGGAGTACGAGAGCAGAGCAGGAGAAGTCACACCAACACCCTACTGTACACACAGATGGGCGTCGGTGTAACACACCCCACCCGACCTGAACGCTGGAAGCCCGACAAACTGAGCGAGAGCCTTGCAAGAAGACGGAGGAGCACGACCTACTTGATGTTCTTCACATACCAACATACATGTAAATAGTCACTCACTGTTGGGAGTAAAGTGCTCAGAAGGGCAGTGGGTCGTGACTCGTGGATCTGATCCCTGTTTTAGCGAACGCTCTGTCCTCCTCAAGCCTCAGCTGTTACTGCGACTCCACAACCACATGCGACGGGATCCCTGTCATATGGTGGCTGTGAGGGGGCGGGTCGAGCCCACCTTAACCTCGCCTTTACCCCGCCCTCAGGACGCTCTCTGTGTTTTTCCCGTGAAAAACTCGAAGACTCTTTCCGTCATGACTCCGTCACTCCGTTTACTGTGTTTCCCGGCAGAACGAGGAGGTGCTTCTGCACCGAACGTCCCTGTCAAACAGTTCTGATAAAACCCTCACCTACCGTCCCGGCAGAGCACTGAATGCTGGGAACGTTTCCAGCAGGGGGGCGCGATCCGATCACTCGTATTTCGCTGCGGAACTGACCTCACTGACCCCGGGCACCAGTTCCAGGCCAGACTGAAACCCTCAACCCATGTTTTAATACTTTATCGGAGTTTAGTAAAGGTTAGAAAAGGTTAGTGAAGGTTAGTAAAGGTTAGTGAAGGTTACTCCTGTGTGAACAAGGTACGGAGAACTGCAGAGTTACAACCACAAACACAGTCGCACGACCTGCACAAGGACCCATCTGGCATACTCCTCCCCCCAAGCCTGTTCCACCGGTTTTGCTCTGACTTCCAGGCACATTAAGAATTTTGGTGATCTTATTTCTCTGAACCGGGATTACCGGCCGCCCCCTGCAGAGTCCTGGAGCTGCGTGGCAGACAGCCAGGAGACCAAAACTGTCTCGGTGCGCCTACACCCCTGTTCTGGAACCCAACAACACCCACCAAATGGAAAACCCCGGCGGGAGGGGGGGGGCTAAGCGGAACGCACTCGATCTGAAGGCCTGCAGGTGAAGAGCTGACTCACCTGCCCCGAGCTGGGCCACCGCCTGAAGGTCATCCTTGGTTCTGGCGACAGCAATGGCCTGAGGGAGCTGCAGGGTGAAGGGCAGAACATCCCTGAAGAGCAAAACATGACAGTCACCTCCGTCCCCACAGTGACTCATCCTTCTACACTGGCAACGCCTGTGCTGCAGCGGTTCTCTCCGCAGTGTTATTTTGCGCCGCGTTCTTCTAAACATAGACTGTGAGATCTATGTGAACATGAGAAAGTCTGAGAGACGAACGTCTATTATCTCTGCTGCCAGTTGCCGGGACCCTCTTGTTCGGCCCATGATGGATGAGATCAGCAGAGCTGCACCTGGACCACCCTAATTTATGAGCTTCTGCTCAATATAGCATTTTCAGAAACAGCTGTCTGGGGGCCGGGGGGGGGCAGCTGCTGGCCTTTGGAACTTTATTTATTTTCTCCTTCACCTTTTGGTTGGGAGTTTTTTTGTTTTCCGCTCCTCAGCTGCCAGCTGGGTGACTCTACAGCTTTACTGGTCAGTAAACACACACTTCCTCTGTGTGTGTAATTTGGTCAGCGCTCCGTGTCACCGTGAGAACCGGACCGGACTGAACGCAGCAGATTGGGGGGGGGGGGGGCCTGGCTTCTGCCTCTGGGCTCCGCAGGGGTCGC
>UFQX01005259.1:0-43808 GCA_900497675.1 Arapaima gigas | reverse complement strand
GGGGGGGGGGGGGGTCTGGCTTCTGCCTCTGGGCTCCGCAGGAGTCGCCAAAGTCTGACTGGGGCTGGGGGGCCGAGGGAGGGAGACGGCGGTACGACAAACACCATCGGTGGCTGATGGTCCCCACAGGACCTGCACCTCACCTGCTGACGCAGTAGAACGCCACCAGGCGGACGAGATCGGCGAAGACCATGGCGGAGCCCTCCAGAGAGAATGCTGCGGGGGGGGGCAGTATTGTTACACACGGAGCCACAAGAGAAGAGAAACACACACAACCAGCCACAACTGTCACCTATGGGCCAAGTCGACGCCCACAGAGGAGGCAGACCGTTTGGCCACAGGACCCCTGGTTCGCGTTGCGTTTCGGTGGCTCTCCGCTTTTTTTTTGTTTTCTCTGACTTTCTTAGGACCCCCTGCCGCGTTGCCCCCCCCGTGATAGACCTGCCGTTGGTCTCTGCGACTGGGCCTGGACACGGATGGTGTCTCCCACGGCCTTCACCTCTATTGCGAGAGAAACACTGGACCTTTCCACAGGTGGATACCTCCCCTGCACAACACCTGAGGAGCCACTTATAGGTACTGAAGACCCCCAGGGGTTTATTTTTCTCCCCTTCTTGATGTTGGGATTTTCTACACTAATCAGCAGGTCTTGTCATCAGTCCTCCGCTGGACCCCTGTGCTGCGCTCTGTGCCGCTCTGTACAGAAGAGCATTATGTACAAATGAACTGAGTTGAATTGATAAAAATGCACAACACTTGCAGCCCCGGTGGCTGTAGGCTGTTAACTCCTGACTTGACTGTCCAGCTGGGTCAGAACCGACAGCGAAAAGCCCCACTTTAGGTTTATATAAACCCAGGTGATCCAAACGTCAACTCGGTGAGTGACAGATATAGAGCCGTACTGGACCGAGTCTCCATCACGGGGAAGTCGTGCACAGGCTTCTCGGAGGTGTCATCCAGGCGCAGGGAAAGCACCTTCTTGAGCAGCTTGCTGGACCTCCTCACCACAAACGCCTGGACACCATGAAACAGAGACACGTCAGCCAACACACGCACACACACACACACACACGCACGCACGCACATGCACACGCTCACACACGCCCACTGACCCCAGGTGGCCGGGGCTGCAGGATACGGACGGCTTCCTCATCGCCGAGGTCCAGCAGCAGCCACACCGGGTGTGTCTGCGTCAGCCTGTCCACCACGCTCACGTGTCTGTGCACGAAGTGAAAGTCGAAGTTGCGGGGCGGCACGGGGGGCGGCAAGGGGACCCCTCCCGGTTTGCCTTCCAGCCTGCAGGGCCAGCAAGGACACAAATGTCACACGGCGCTCAGATGAGACGCAGCGTATCACTCAATGTTGGTGACATTCACTACTGACGCTTTTTTTAATACAGATGTTCGGGTGATGAAAATGTACAGAGGTGTCGCCCCCTGCTGTCGGGCAGGTTGTGCTGCAGCGCGAAACAGCCGATAGAGTGTAAAGCCGTGCATCGCGTCCTCTGCACTGGGCTCTTGGCCTGTGTGAAGAGCTCACCCTTGCTGGCGCGCTTCGGTCAAGGTCCGGTCGAAGGGCACATTCACCTGAACCATCTCCTGCTTGAGGTCTCGGATCTCCCAGGCCAACCTGTCAATGAGCTCAAGGGGAGAAAAACAGAGTCCGGCTCAGATGAGAGCGAACGAAGAAGAAGCTCACGGAACGACTACTGTATGAGCACCTGATGGCCGGTCTGATCCACCCTCGTGCTGCTCAAAGAACCTTTGTTCCTCCACCTCTGTCCACTTGGAGGTCTCACTTAAAAGGGGTCCAAAATTGACATTGTTCCCAGTGTGGCGGGAACCATCTCCCTCTGTCCCTCAGGGCTGCTGAATCCCTCCAAGCATCGAAGAGTCTCACAACACTTGTCTTTCAGAGCCCCTTCTCACTGGATCCTCTATCTGCTCCACACACTTTCACAACACCTGTTTTTCTAAGAACGGTCCTTCTGCGCACTGAGAGCTGGCAGAAACGCCGGCGCTGGGCTCAGTGAAGGAACTTTGAGAATCGAGTGTCTGCATCTCGCGCCGCATCCCGTTCTAAACAGAGCAAAAGTCCGGCAGAAGGATCAGGTCATGACAACATCACTGCAGAATCAAGGTACTTCCTCTCAGAAAGCAGCACTAACAGCGAAGTTCAGCTCTGACTTGTGAAAAATTTCCACTCCGCTGTGCCAGTAGAATCAGAACCTGTTGATTTAGGTAAAACGCGCCGCGTTCGGCCACAGGCTCTCAACTCGCCTTCCTGACTAGTTGAGGTGGTAGTTACCGCACTGCGTCACTTGACCCGGGTTCACCCCGAATGACAAGGTCACACACTGGCGTCAAAAAGGCTGGATTCTGTCTAAGTAGCCTGCTGCTCCGCTGTTACTGACATCCTGGTTAGTAAGTCAGCAGAGCTGGTTAGCTGGTTAGTGAGCAGTCAGCACACAACCAGGCCTGCTCCGAAGGGGAGCGGCGTTGAAGAAATGACACCGAACACCGAACTAAGAAACACGTCAAATAAGTTCACAGAATGAGGGAGGTTCTAATACCGTCACCCAGTGCAGCGTTTGAACAGAAAGAGGGACCTGAGCTGAACACGGTGTGAAGTCGCATGTCAGTCGACCTGCCAGACGTCAGTGGTGTTAGTTCACTTACAAGCATTTTCAAACTTTGTGGGAATTAGTCCTGAGGAAACCGAGCGGCGAACAGAAAGTGAATCTGAGGGAAAAGCAAAAGTCAGCAGGAGGCCGAGTGGCAGGAAGGTGACAGAGAAAAGTGGCAGAACGTGGTGCAAACAGGGCAGTTTCTCCAGAAACTAACTTAAATACAAGGAAGTGCAGGAGCACAGAACTACCCACGGGGTGGTCAGTGAGCTTTGGGATGAGTGGGACAGACAGATACACAGACAGACAGAGGGACAGACGGACAGTGTTTGTACCTTGAAGAAGTTTTTGCTGCTGCTGGTCTCTCGGGTTTTGGCCATGCTGTGTCCCAGTGACTGTCTACAGGTATGTGTACTTCTGCGCTGTTCACCGACCAGCACCCTGTCTGTACTGCGCTGCAGGACGTCCCCGAGGGAACCACCTGTGGGCTCCTCTGCTGGGCCTTACAGGCCACTGGTCCTGTGACACAAAGGCAGCAGTGATGGGACACTCTTCTGGTTCCCACANCAGAATTGAAAACTCTTTTATATCTTTGCATTTAAGGAGAAAAAGTGGTTCCTCTGCGTATATTTTTATAACATAGTGGGGCAGCAGAAAATACCGTAAGTCACCTCGGACAAATGTAAATTTCACGCTTTCTGAGCCCCCCCCCCCCCCCCCGCATCCCCAGACGGCACTCGGACCCTTTCAACACACAGGACACTGCAGTCTCACCCCGGTCACCCTCAGCTCAGGCCACAGGGGCTGATCTTCCTGCAGCTCGAGCTCAGCGCTGCGCTACACCACGACAGCGGATCTCCACACGTCTGAGGTGAGGAGGAAACAAGTGGCCCTTTTTGTCACCGTTGCTGCGAGCGCCTCCCCGCAGGGCAAACCTGCCGGACCACATCGAAACCAAGTGGACGAGCAGGTCGGACCATCCTTGAACCTGACGGCAAAAACCACACACACCTGTGCCCGACGTGGGGGTGGATCTCCAGGACACCCACCACACACACACACACCGACACAGACACTCGAGTGGCTCTGAAATGTGCTAGAAGGACCACAGGATACTTTTGTGAGCAGTGGTCACAGCTCAGTGTGGTTAAGGAGCTGATTGTCACACGCCACTGGACTCCCCGCCTGCAGAGGCCACACAGCAGCTCAGTATCTGTATGGCTGTGCAGGAGCTGCAGACACAGCAGAGAAGCATCATCTGGTCCAACTGCACAACCCCCCCCACTCCCGGACCCCCCCCAGGCTGTTCTCTGTTCACGTTCGTTTCTGGAAGCTCCGCCCTCTTTCACTGCAGCAAAACAATACAAGAATTCAAACACAACCTGCAAGAAGTTTCCCTGACAGCTGCCAGGAAACACTGCGTTGCTGGGTTGGTAGGTCTCCATGCAGGAGCCACCAGTCACGGCTCTGTCTGGCAAACACACACACACACACACACACACACACACAGTCCACGTATCGCTAATGTGCGTCTCCTGACCACGCTGTCAAGGTGCTCCAGGGACTGTCAAGTGGACCATTCCTGACCCATAATCCTGAGCGGCACACTGTGGAGGACAGGTTCCTCCAAAAGAGCAAGTCAGGCCACTCACACCCGACTTTGGGGATGGTCCTGTAAACAGCTAAGGGGACTCCACCTGTAAGAAGATCTCCAGAAAGTCCATCTAGATCATCCCAACGACAGAGTCACTCCCAGTCCGAGCGGAGAAATAGGAAAGAATGCGGCAATTGACGCAAACGCTGGAGAAGCAAATGGTACGAGCAACATTTCATCCTAAAGCCAGATGTTATGGTTCAAAAACACACATTCCAGATGTGTTAAACACAAGGAGCTGCTAGACAAAAAACACCCCCAGAGCTGGACTCACTGCATCAGAGAGCTACAACCTCCGACGTCATGTGGCGTCCCTAGGGTGGTGAAGATGAGCCAAGAGCAGCCATGTGGAGTCAGAGGCTGGTGAGAAACTCAGTATACATCTTGCTTGATTCAAGTCCTCAGGAAAGGGCAACCATCACTTCTGAATCACAATCTGCTCTAACTTCACGATGAAGACCCCACAAAGGCTGGTCTTGGTACATCTCAAACCCTTGGTCAGGAACGCAAGCTGAGCAGCACTGCAGCTGCTCACAGGAAACCTGAGTTCCTTCCAGTTCACCTCGTACGCCGTGGACTTTTAGGTACGACACTGAGTGATGTCATCTGTACAAATTCTCAGATGATACAGCAGCTGCTGGGTGTCTGGGGGACAGGCAGGAGGACCAGTAGGGAGGTTTGATAAAGGACTTTGTTGAATGGAAGTCACTGAACTACCTGCTGCTCAATGCTGAAAAGACCAAGGAGGGGGATGGGGAACTTCAGGAGATCCAGGGCTCCTGGAGGCCCATCCGAATAGCCTCAGATGTTCTTAAAAACTGGGCATCATTCTGATGGCCCGGAGAAGAATGTTCTCGAGGCTCTCTGTGAGTTTGGCACTCAGTAACTCTTCTCCTGTTTCTCCGGTCTCCTCTGGCATGACAGACACGTTGTCGTCTTACCTAACGTCACTGTTTTCCTCCTGCTACTTTTCATCCTTGATTTCCAGAAACTTCTCGAGAACAGCTGATACGGTGACCCTCTGCCAGGGCGGGATAAAGGTGGGAAAAGAGCTTCAAAACGGACAACATTTCACATACGTTGTGTGTGCGAGAGAGAATGAGATCCTGCAGAGGGTGTCAGTAATATAAATGACAAACTTCACTTATCTTTTGCTTAAGTTGACAGTTATAATAAAAATGCAAAGGGAGGAATAACCCCCCCCACCCCCCTCACTAACCCACACTATTATTACCGTCACCCTGGAGAAAAAACACGAGCGGAATTAATAGACAAAGGGGACTTACAGGGTAAGACAATAAAGTTTACAGCGATTTCCCAACAGAGTGAAATTTACCTTCTCTCTTCAGGGTAGATACCTTCACGAAGGGAACAATGGCAGGAGATGGGATTCGAACTCGGCTGCTTTGAGCAGAAGGTGGACAGCTGTGTCCTCAATGCCCCCTGCTGCTCCAGGGGCCCCAGAATTTACCCAGATAAATCAATAAAACATTAAAAATAATAATAAAACTATTTTTATTTTACTATTGATTCTTTGGAATCATTTTGGGACGTCACTCAGGGAGCGGAGGGCGGCTGAAGTGTTGAGAAGAGCGCTGATTTTGGCCGAGCGGGAACAAGTTTTAAGTTTTGAATGTATTCTTTTTTAGAAGAGACCGGTAACTTATTTTGCGCACTTTCGCACGTCTGTGGCTGTTCAGTTTCCTCTCCTGTAAGGAAATACAGCCTATTGCGGTACGAGCTTTATCACCTGTAACATAACCGATCCCACGGAAATGCGTGAGAAACATCTGCGTGTGGATTGTGGCTCACACTGCGGTGATGAAAGTAGCTAAAACCAGTAAAACCTGCACTCATATTTACTTTGCTTATAACAACAGCTTTTTTCATAGAACCCGTACATTTATCCATCACCTTCCAAAGTATGACACACGTATAACATGTCAGCTTTTTCTCACTGCTTCCTACTGCTTGGCAGTTTCTGTCTATAAGCAGAAGGGATGGTTGAGACACAGTATTTCCCTTTGCACAGAAGCTTTGACATCTCATGCTCAGGCTGGAGCAGCTGCAGCTCATCGTATTCCTGCGGAGGTGTGATGTTTCCAAGCCTTATTTTAAAGAACTGAAGTAGGAAATTACTAAGACAGTAATAGAGCATATAATGAACTTGACTGGAGAAAAACCTCTTAGGGTGAAAATACCACTGTGGTAAAATCCAGTTCTGCCAGCTGAAAACCAAGCAGGAACAGACTGAGCTTTATAGACAGATGTCGAGCTCAGAACAATGGAACCCGGAAGCTAAATTTGAACATGTCAAACCACATGGTGCAGAAGTTGAAGCTGTTTCTAGGAGAAGTGTGACATCAAACAGTCCCATGTGTTTGAAAAAGCACCACAACAGGTAAGCGCTCACCTGGACATCTGCTCTCCACCTCAATCCTGTCTGCTGCTCCTTGTTCACAGCTAAATCCTGGAGAGAATTAGGTGCAAAACAGCAGAAATGCAGTGTGTGTGTGTGTGTCTGTCCCAGTGCCGGGTGTTTGTCACAAACCAAAACGACATGACAGACACTTTGGTTTGACAGGTTTACTGAGCACCAGCAGAGGGGTAACATGAGGGAGGAGGAAAGCAAGAAGAAAACAAGAAGAACATCAGTTTCCTCATCAGTTCACAACGTCATCTCAACGTGTGTTTGGCGTCACAGAGGATGGGATTCACACACACGGTGGCTAAGGAGACAGGTGTGGGCGGGACGCGGCCACGTCGGTCACTCGCTGCACAGGAACTCCACGGGGGGTTTGTAATGCTGCCTGCGGCCGCTGCCGCCCTGCCTGAAGGGGGCGAATCGCAGCCACTTCTTCACCACGTCGGCGAACTGGTGGTGGGTGGCGTCCCTCCCCACCGGGGTCCTTTTCAACGCCCCTGAAGACGAGAGTTCACAGCAAACAGCGTCAGCTTCTGGTTCGAGCCCCGGCGCCACCTGCTGTCGGACCTTCGAACAGAGAGAACCGCCCTTGACGTCAATCAAAGACCACGGGTGGGAGAGCAAAGGACGGGGGTCTTACGGAAGAGGACGCTCTGCAGCCTAGTGTTCCGGAAGCTCCTCTTGTGTCCGCGCCCGACCCAGTTCAGCTCGGACCCGACTCCGAACGAGAGCACGGCCTGCATGAGGCGACGCACGGCGTCGTCCACGGTGGCTCCGCCCATCCGCGACAGGTGGGACACCTGCGACCAAGAGCACAGGCGGTTAAGGCACGCAGGCGACAGAGGCGGCGGCGGCGGCGGCAAAAACAACGACCATTTTCTTCTGCGCAACGGCGTCCTCCAAATGTCTCTCCGTCTCGTCCAGCTGCTCCATGGAGCGCAGAGGCAGGTCGACGTCCAGGGCCTCGACGTCGTCCTCGCACACGGGACCCTGGATGCGGGCCTGCAGGTCCTTGAGGACCATCCACTGCCGCTGCTGCTCCTCCTTGATCTCCAGGAGCAGCGCGATGATCTTCCTCTGCGCCGCCGTCTCTGCAGGAGGTGGTGGAAAGGGACACGGGAGCGAGAGCCACCACCCGGGTCACTGACAGCGAACTGACGCAGTCGCCCGGGGCACCGACACCCCGACTCAAAAATGTCATCTTCACCTTTTACGGAAATAATAAAATCCTGGTTCGTCATGATTCGCCTACGTGATGCAGACACTCGACGAGTGACGTTTTCTGCTCAACACACAGTCGCGGTTAAAAGTAAACATTCGTTTGTTCCCTCAGTTAAAAACAACTTTAGTTTCGGATCGGTTTTCGGCGCAAAGTATAAATTTGTCTTCTTCGCAGAAATATGTGCGGTTCACATACGCGGTCAGAAATAACTGTCCCCGCGTGACAGCGACTCCACGCGGACATCGGAGCCGCGGTGACAAGTGACAGTTTTTACTCAGTTACGGGCGTCATTTTGTCACTTATTTCATCGCGTATCGATTCAATTTTGCGTCCGTTATTTGACTGGCTGCGTTTCTGTCTCAACTGCTGTCAACTTTTGTGTCCATCTGTATCAGGTCCAATCGTGGTGACAGTTTTGTGTCCACTGTCGTCCTCTTCACCGTGTCACTTTGTATCGAACTTGTCGCCGCTACCGACGTGCCGCGCGCTGCGCACCGGATGCTCACCTGAGCACGAGGCCGCCGGCGCCAACTTTTCCGCGCAGGTGCAGCCGTACGGGTCCGAGCGGGACTCCGCCTCGAAGTTGCACTCGGCGTCCGCGCGCGTCCCCGACGACACCGACGCCACCGCGTCCTCCGTGCGCCGCAGCAGCGCGTCCGGCCGCCCCGGGCCGTCCTCTGACAGATGGCCGATCTCCTCGGACACGACGGTCAGCCTCTGCTGCAGGGTCTCCAGGGCCATGTCGGCCATGTGTTTGTTCACGAGCCCCTCGACGCGCCGCTGGAGGGCCCAGTGAGACGCCCCGCCGCCGCCGCCGCCGCTCTGGGCCATCGCGCTCCGGCGCTTACAAAGCCGAGCCGAGCCGGGCGGTCCGGAGCGCTTTTCCGAACCCGATGCCCACGAACTTCATGAAAAGATCGATGAAAACAGGCGGAAGTGGGCCGCAAGCCGCCCCCCGCACGCGCGCGCTGTCACGTTGCTACAACGTCACGCCAACGTTGCGACAACGTTAACGGTCGCGCATGGACTGCAACTCCCGGAATGCACCGCTCGGGTGACGTCACTCGGATACTTCCCGACCGACGAGGGTGGGGAGATGCGGTTTGGCAAAACCTCCTTTATTTGAGAGGCATATCCTTGTTTTTATATATATTTATGAAATTAAGGGGCACATTATGCATTTATTTATACAGTAATTGATATTTTGTATAGCGATTAGTCTGAATGTATTTTTTGCAACACAGTAATTTGATGTTTTAACCGTGTCTTTGACAGTCCTGCCCCCCAGGGGTCGTGGGCCCTGTGTCAGCCACAGCGGCACAGCTCTGTCGGTCGGGGCTTCAGGGTTTGACCCTGCTGGGCCGAGTACGACACCACCAGCGAAGGGAACCTGAAACCCAGCATCCTCCGCAGGTGCCTCCTGCTGCTGGACCTGGCGGACAGGTACCCTGGGTTTGTCTGTCACAGTGTTTACAGACTGCGCTGTTCCCACACGCCTGTGACTAACCAGGCATTGCCGGTCATCTGCACCGCAGTTGACAGACAAAGACGCACAAACCGTGAACTCAACACAGCTTCGCAGATCTTTTATTCACACGTTTCTGCCTTCCCTCTAAGTCGTGGTCGGCTGTGCGGCAGCTCAGTATGAGACAAATATTGAGTAAACCTGTACAGACGGTCCGTCTAAAAAGTGGTCTTCTTTATAACAAAACGAAGGGTGTTCCAGTCTCGCGTGAAATCTGAGGGGTGACCGGACGGGTCTGCTTCCAGAAAACTGCGGCCGTCCTCAGGGGTCCTCCCTGGGAGGCCTTTCGTGACACCACTGCCAGCTCAGGGCAAAAGCGCACGATGACCAGATGCGCTTCTACAGTCTCCCGCACCCACGACCGATAGAACTGCCTCCCTATGGCTCTAGGGAACACGAATACAGTAAATTTCATGTTAAAATGTAACTATACTGCTCAGCGTTTCATGACGTATCTGAACAAAACAGCGCAGGGGACTGAACAAATTTACAATACGTCTATTCGAAGTAGAACCAACATACATACAGATCAGGACAACATTTTACATAAATAAACATATACATTATGTACATTGCTGTGTGAACATCACAAACTACATGGAAACTTGTGCAAAAGAACAAGATGCTGATGTAATGGTGGGAAGTGTCACCTATATAACGGAAGAGTGCAGATGTGCATCCAGCTGAAAAGCTGGACTCAACAGGAGGGTTTCTTATAAAATATTAACCCCCTGAACGGTGAATGCCGCGATGGAAGTGGTATGTTCTGTCAGTTTAATGTTTTGAGCTTAAATAAATATGTTCAAGACACGATGGCCCATCTGTGTTATGATATTTACACATTGGCTGAACCAGTGAACACATCCGTAGTTTATTACTGTACTCCAGCTATCCCTGGTTATCTGAACCTCGTCTGAATCTTCTTATAGTTGTTTTCAATGGGAAAAGTAACGTGTTCCCAGCACATCCCAAAACCCCCCAGGCCAACTTCCCCAAATATCACTAAAACACTTATAAAAGAGTCCACCAAGGATTTCTTCAAGCTTTTCCACTTTCTTAGAAGACATTTTCACTTAATGTGGGGAAGATGACAGGGATTAAAGCACAACACACTTAAACAACATGAACACGAGACGCGATCCTATTGGGAGAACAGCTGAGATACGACTGCAGCGCGATCCTGTTACCTTTCCTGGCTGCTTCTGACCGTGGTCGGAAACCCCAGCGCAGTTTCGTACCGAACACTCCAGAGCCGGAATTTCTGCTCTGAGGGGATTCCCACCGTTCACCTGATGAGAAGATCTGAAGCAGGGATCCACTGAGCACGTTCCGTTTACTGTGAACAACTTTATAACCGCTCACTTTCTGTCAAATGCAGATGGAAACCAGAAACACACCAGCATAACTTTTACCCCAACTGCTCTGCTGTTTGCCAAAATGGCCGACAGACACCTGTGCAGAATTGTGCACACTTCCCATAATCCCCGGCTCATTTAAAGTAAAACCTTCACATTCCTAACACTGCATCCTCGCTCCCAGACTTGTGCACAACCTAGTTTTCACTGAAGCACTTGGAAGTTTCTTTGGATGCAGATTCGGAAGAGCTGGCTTTCTCTTCGGACTGTGAATTTTGGGTAAAAATTAAAAGCCAATTCTGAGAGAGAATGGATAACAAGAGATAGCTGTATGTTGCTATAGCAGGTTCTACAAAGATAAAGATGTTTCTGGACCAGCAAGCCACTGTCTGCAAGGTGTGCCATTGCACCCTTTTCCCCAAATATATGCAAATATCATTAGTACAAAATGTTTTAATATTTAATATTTTTCTTAATTATTGCTTTGAAAGTTAACTACACTTGTTAAGCTCTGTCCGCTGACCTTGTCAAGCAGTAAGTGAGGAGCTTCTTCAGGTTACTTAGGTTTCTTCAGGTTCAATCTGGCATGAGAAAAACAGAGAAACAAACATCCCCACAGTGATGAAAGTGGCGCTGAGCTGCAGTCGAGATGTGGAGACATCTGAGCTTCTCTCCACGCCCCCCCAAGACGTCATAGATAGCAGGACGGATGCTCTCTGCTGTCGACCACGAAAAGGGTTGCATGTTCTGCAAGGTCTTGCTCTTGGACACGAGAAGAAGGTCTTAAAGAAGCATAAATTGCTCCACACAATTATATCCCTTTCAAATGCTGTTTATCCACTAAAACATATGTAAGAAATTACATAATCCTGACAACCACCAGGTCCGTCTCTGGTGTGTCTTCTGGTGGCCACTCAGCACATCTTCAACTCTCACAGCTCTCTGGCACCTGCTGATGCGGGGATGTCTACATGAAGCCAGCAGCACGGCTGAGGAACCTTCTGAGGAGAACATTTAGGGATGTGTGTGTTGGAGATGTTGGAGGAAGGGACGGGAACACTACTGAGGGAGTCTCTCCAGGGTTGTCCATCACTAAGGAAGTGAATCACCATTCGAGGACCAGTTCTGCACGCGCCACTTGTGGAGAGCTATGGAGGAAACCTCAGCCACCTGAAAATGGAATTCCCTGAAGAGGAGCACCAACTGGTCAAGTACTTTAAACGTGAGTCCAGGGCATGGTGCGGACCAAAGGAGACGCGGTTTTTCGACACACGGTGGCTCTGCCTTGGTAACCTGAACCTGGATTGCTAGAATATGTCAAAAGGTCACAGTGACTGTGTAAACACTCATCCTGCCCTGAAGAAAGGAGCATTTTCATTTCCAACACATGGATCTGCCAGCGCTAACTGCACGTGGAGTTCCTCAGGATGGAAGCCAGCCAGATCCAGGTGTGTCAGCTACTAAATGCCATCACGTGGAGAAGCAGCTTCATCTCACCCGTCCTTTCCAGCATCCCGAGTTCATGGCGCAGGAGACACGTCCCTCCTGGTTGACCTGACAGATGGTGGTGGTCGAAGTGAAAGGCAGAAAGTGACCAACGAGGCGAGTGTGTGGAGGAACGCGGACGGATAATCACTGCAGGGTAAACGTGTACCAGTCGAAACGTCAGAAATAACAGGAAACGAAGAAACGGCAGGCTGTCTGGAGCAAGTGAACATCACAGCAGGAAGCCGGATGGTCTCCTGACCCTCGGGACCTCAGCTACCTGGGTGCTCTTCCAAGCATCATACACTGATGTGGCTCACGATACCCACACGCCGCACATGCTGTTCTCACACGCTCAAAGTGGAGGAGGCCCTGTTCTCCACCGGTACCACAGCCAAGTTTGGTGCAGCAGAACAGACCTTGAAAGGTGGAGTGATCAATGTTGTCATACTTCAGTCATACAAAATTCACATTAAAGCAGGACTTGGTCACCAGAAGTATCTCAGTTCTGTCAACCAATCTGACCGCCGAGCCCCTGGCCGTCACCGTGGGACAACGCAAGTACGAGAAACCCCCCCTCAGGCCTGGGGATCGGGGGCCGGAAGGTCAGATCTTCACAGATGGCGACAGGTGGGCTTGTTGACAAAGGTGAAGATGTTGAACTCGATGAGGATGGAGAAACACAGGAAGACGGCGTACAGAAGCAGGCAGACGAGCCCCAGCTTCTTGTCCAGCATCCATCTGTTCAGGTGAACGCCCACAACCTGGGGGGCAGGAGGAAGAACTGTGGTCGGTGAAGGTGCCAGAATGCTTGCTGCTGAGAGCAGGCAGAAGCTCCAGATCATGTGGAGGAGACACAGAACTGACAGAAACAAAGACATTGCCATGCATCACATCATATGCGTAGAACACGGGCGGGGGCAGAGCGCAGCCTGACTTAGGTGACACGTACTGTGAGGAACACGGAGGCTAGCAGAAGCCCAACAGAGAAGATGAGCCCCCTGCTGTTGATGTGGATCTGAGGGGAGAGAAGAGGAAACAGCAGATGCCGGACACTCAGGTCACATTCCACAGAAAGGGCAGCTGACGGTGAACGGAAGAGGGAAACTCCTGACGGCCGAGACGTCGGGAGACGACGTCAGACAACGACCCGGGGTCACTCACAGAGGAGCCGTAGCTGATGGCTAAGGTCTTTATCGCCCAGGGAAGACCCAGCCCCACCAGGATGTCAAACACGTTGCTGCCAATGGAGTTGGAGACGGCCATGTCCCCGAGTCCTGGCAGAGCGAGAGATCAGCGTCACCCTTCACCCTGACGCCAGGAGTGAAGAACAGGTAGAGCCTCACCTTGCCGCACCACGATGAGGCTGGCCATGCAGTCGGGGACGCTGGTGCCAGCTGCCAGGAAGGTGATGCCCATGATGACGTCGGGGATGCCCAGCGTGAACCCGATGACGGTGACCTGCAATGACATCAGACGTGTTCGAGTCGCCCGGAGGGGGTCCCCCAGGCCGGCCCCACAGCGGCACTGTGTCCAGGGATGGCGGCACCTCCTCACCATCCACACCATGACGTAGGAGAAGGCGGCGATCCACAGCGTGGAGGTGAAGAAGGTGAGCAGGAAGCAGCGCTCCCAGCGTGGAGATGTGCAGTTGGGCACCGTGAGGAAGAGCAGAAGACACAGCGGCCAGGCCAGCAGCCACTTGAGCCTGGCACAGGAGCCAGCTGCAAGGAGACGGCACACACACACACACACACACACACACACTCAGAGGCCACACAAGTGTCTTTATCACCTTCCTCACCGAAAAAAACTGCCATGAAGGTACCTGGGATATGAAAGGGCACAAATGGCCCTTCATTCTCCTCGTCTTCCTCATCGTTCACGTTGTCCTCGTCCTCGGTGTTGGTCCCCGTCTCCAGGCCCCGGCCGTCCCCGTCACCGAGCCAGCCTTCCCTCTCGACTCCGCTCAGCCTGTTCTCCAAACTCCACCTCCCCTCGACTTCGATCATAGCTTCCAAATCGCTGTTGCTGAAGGACCTACTGCTGATGAGACGCTGCCTCTAGGTGAGCCCCCCCCCCCACACACACACACACACACACACAGAGCACAGAACGTAAATAGATGCACCTTAGAGACCTTGACAGTTTTTCACATGATGCCACAGGACTGAGTGACAGATTATTTAGCGGACTCTGTCAGCACAACACCTCAGTGATGAGCACGCGGGAGGCCATGGAGAGGCGGGTTCGAGGGGAGAAGTGGCTGGTGATCATGATGCGCAGACCGGCCTCTGAGAAGGTCAGCTGATGGGGGCGGACAGACAGCAGCTCGTCCACCATGAGCACCGACGGTTTGTGGTGGAAACTGGCTGCGCGCCACAGGGGAGACAGGAGTTAGCATTAGCACTCATTCGCACAGCGGGGAACCCATCCTTTACGGTCCATCACGAAACACCAGCAGCACCTTGGTTTAACAGCACGACTGTGGAATCGCAGTTGAGATCATCCGCGTCCCCGGTGCTGGTGATCCCATTAACCAGGTTCAAAGAGCCCTTGTTCCTTTGCTCAAAGTAAC
Source organism: Arapaima gigas (assembly GCA_900497675.1). Classification (NCBI taxonomy): domain Eukaryota; kingdom Metazoa; phylum Chordata; class Actinopteri; order Osteoglossiformes; family Osteoglossidae; genus Arapaima; species Arapaima gigas. The sequence continues at coordinate 28,938 of UFQX01005259.1, read as the reverse complement.
TCTGGACAGGTGTGTTAAACCTTCGTTTGAGACAAAAACGACACACGGACGTCAGGACCCCCACTGGAAGTCTGTGAAGAATGTTTTTGTGCAGTTTGTCTACTTACTTCATGATGAGGATGTAAACCAGGTACATCAGGACCAGAACCAGAGACTCCTGCCTGAAAAAAACCAGCTTTAACCCCAAGGTGCTACAGCACCCCCCACAGGCTAGGACACATCTGCAGCTTTGAAGCCCATAAATCTATCAGCCTAAATGAAAGATAAATTTTTTGAGCAAATGCGTCTGGTGGGCCGACAAACAAACGTTTACACACGGGAAGAAGCGGCGCAGGGGCCGTGTGTTTGGACCCTGGGAAGAAGTAAACAAGGGCAGGTTCTGTTGTCTTGCCAACACTTAAACAGGTAAATAATCGCAACACTCCACTCACCAGGACACCTCCTCGTCGTAGATGACCTGTGGATGGAAAGAAACGGAAGTTTAGCAACCTGTGTGACCCGGCGAGACCCCCGATTCCTCCCGGCCAGCTTCGCAGTGCAGCTAACAGAGTCGCCTCCTCGGGCCACTAGCAGGGGGCCTCAGCAAAGATAGAGCCGGCGAGAGGATCTGCGGAGGGAAAAGGAGGCTCCGCCCACATCCGGCCCGGCGTAGAGTCGGACACGGAGCCACAGCAGCTGTCTGGCGATCGGCAGCGGGAATCAATACGGCAGCGATTGAGATGTTGCCGTGGGATACACAGTCCCCCGGTCCCCAGTCAGGGTCCCCGCGGTGCCACTCACCAGGATGAGCGCTGCCACCGACAGCGTGTAGTACCCCGAGTCTCTCAGCAGTGCCCAGCAGGACAGGCGGACGGCCTGGGGGACAAGAGGAGGGGACACAGTTCAGCACGAGGTCACCGCAGGGTCACTACCTGACGACACGAACCAGTTGCCCTCTGGTCATCTGCTGCCACCAGCTGTCACCATGGAGCTGGATGAAGATGGTCATCAGTGGTGGTCCTACGTGTTGACAAGTAACAAGACCTTTGCTTCTGATAACTTCCACACACACACAACCTCAGCACACAAACAGAAACACACAATAAAGAGTGGGTATAAGAGGTGCTTAAATTTATCATTTATAAATAATTTATAAATATTTGCAAACGTGAATAATCCAATTTGCAAAAGTACATTAATGACGAAACAGCAGAGGTTCCCGTTTGGCTCGACTCAACTGATGGGAAGATGTGACTCCTCTCCTCCTTCCTTCCAAGGGGAACTTGTTCCTCTATTCCCCCCTCCCACCTCCTGCAGGCCCTGTGTTGGAGTGCAACCGCCCCAGGGGATGCTGGGTAAAGCGTGAGGGCCAGTGGACGGGGGGGTAGAGGATGCGGACCCTCTGAACCCACGGTGTGGTGATACCTGGCCAGCGAAGATCCCACAGATCCCAATAATGCAGAGGACGTTGAAGACGGCCGAGCCCACAATGGTGCCCACGCCCACGTCACCCTTGGTGATGAAAACCCCTGCGTGGAGACACCCACACCCACACACACACACACACACGCAGGTCAAGAGGTCACAGTAACACTCCTCCAAGGTACGCTGTGTTTCTTCGTTGCTGTGGAAACGGGGATTTTACCGATGACAGAGGTGAAAAGCTCAGGGGCAGAGCTTCCAGCGGCCATGAAGGTGGCTCCTGCCACATCTTCACTCAGGTGGAGCCTCTGGAGAAGGAGGTGCGCCCAGACAGTTAGAACATGTGGGAAGTGTGTGCTGCTAACAGACCTGAGTGTGTCGTATCCACCGCTGACCAACTGACCTCACTGATCTTCTCCAGCGATGGGACAAAGTAGTCGTCACAGACGAGGGCCAGAGCGTAGAACATGTACATGGCCTACAGAGGGACAGGGACAGTGGGTGACGCGGTGACCGTGGTTCACGGTAGTGATGTCTTTGAGGTGAGTAGGAAGTGTTGGTAGACGCAGGCGGATGGTGTGTCAGTGTGAAACAGAAAAGCGGCAGGGGGGGGACCTACACATAGGACGTGCAGCAGTAAGGCCCCCCGTGTTCGCTCCCATGGTGAGAACAGGTCCCTGGGGAACTCGTGCAGTGCTGCAGAGTGGACACACACACACAGGTCACACAGAGCACAGCAAACACAGCAGGACATCACAGCGTGATGGACCTGCTGACCATTTCCTCTGAGCCTCTGACTGTCCACCGTGATTGACAGCTGTTTTGCGACCGTCCCGCCCCCCTCTGGATGACAGCGCTTGTCACCATCCCATACTTGGGCTGGTTGCCAGGGAAACACGCTCTGCAAGTGCGGAACAGGAGCACAGGCGGCGGGAAGAGGGCGCCGAGCGCGAAGACGATCGAGGAGACGGGCCGGATCCTCCCGGGTCACGTGACCTTATGAGGGGTGAACCCAGTGACCACAAGTGGCACACAGCGGGACGCGTCGCACCTCTCCCTGGAACCCGGCACCGGGCCGCTCACACCCACCCTAGGTTACGGAGGGGAGCGACCCGGACAGGTGGTTGTCACGGCAACGTCAACAGCGATCATCCTCCCTTTAGCTTCATTCGTTTTAGCTCCTCGTCACCAGACCTGAGGTTCAGGGAGCCACCAGAGGCGTGCGTGTGTGCGTGTGTGTGTGTGTGTGTGTGTGTGAGAGAGAGATTAACTCACTGCTGGCTTTAAAAAGCAGGTGTGTCAGAGCTCAGAGTTATTTATAGTTTATTTTCATTAATTATGCAAATGCACAGCTGTCTGTTGGACAGGTAAACCTCCGTGACAACCAGGATGCAGTGGCGGTCGGGCGGCGGGAGGAAGCAACGTCCCCACAGGACAGCCGGGTCCCGACGGCCGGGTGGGACTGAGGGGCGGTAATTAGTCGCAGCGGGACCCTGTTTCTCAGCACACGCTGCTCAGGGAGGAGACACTTCTGCGCAGCGTTCACGCTGTGTCAGGTGGGGGGGATTACCCTGCAAACTTGGCCAGGACGGTATGTGATCTGCACCTGTTTCGCTTCCATGTTTGTCTCAGTTTGGTGCCACTTCTGGCTTTGCTGTTTGCCAGTTTGGCTGCTGTGTTCAACGCAGAGTCAGAACCACAGACCGCGAACCGGACCGATTCAGCAGGATCAGCGCGGCTTCCTGCCCCCAGCGTGGGTGGCCGCCCTCACGGGAGAGGCAGAGGGTGACCGACCGACCAACAGACAGAACCCACCCTGATCTCACGGCCAGGTGAGAATACAGAGGGAATTGTGGGATATGGGGCCACAGCTGAGGTCCATCGAGGGGCCCCAGGAGATCACATCTGACCAGCTGCTGAAACTCTTTTGCTTTCTGAGCCACATTTTTTTTTCTGCACACGAGAACCACAGAGGTGACAAAGTGCACGTGACACGAGAGCCCCAGCAGGGGGCGTACCAGGAGCCGTGCAGTTCTTCTGATCCAGAGTGATGTTGGTCCTGGGCTCCTGCAGCAGCTTCCGACTGTCCCACCTGCCACGGCCGTCGAAAGGTGCGCTGGACACGGCATAACCTGGAGGGTCACACACAGCCAAACACACACACACACACACACACACACACACACACACACACAGCTGTTAAAAAGCTGCCCCAAAGCCAAGGCATCAAATGTCTGCAGGTCTCTTTCCACCAAAGTGGTCTATTGCCCCGTTGGCCCTCTGTGGCCCACTGTGATTGAGACTCAAGCTCTACAACCCAAAAACTAGGGCAGGATGTCACGTGCTGCCGGCGGCTTCTCCTGTCACCATGGTTACAGCAGCCCAACGCATTAATCCCTGGGTGCGAGGAGATGGCAGCAGAACCGCTGTCTCCACAGCAGCGCAGCGCACCTCCTGTAACTCTGTGATCTAAAAATAGGCATCTGCACGAGAGGGGGGGAGAAAGAGAGAGAGAGAGAGAGAGGAGAGAAAGGTGAGAGAGAAGAGAGAGGGGAGAGAGAGAGGGGAGAGAGAGAGAGGGGAGACACAGGCCTACAGCTCCATGACGCAACACTAACACTCAACAGGAATCACAGCAATTTGTCTTCACATCACAGGACCATCAGCAGCTCCATGACTGTGGGGCACTTTGGTATAACCCTGACACCCTCCACTTGGTCACTGACATCATCTCCTGCACACAGGTGAGCTGGCTGGGACTCACACACACACACACACACACACACACACACACACACACACACACACACGCAGCTCTCAGCCGTGGGACCGTCTGCGTAATGAGACTCTCTGATGTCCCATTAAAACAGCAGAATTACCTGTTCAACGAGTCTGAATGAAAACCTGAGAAATGTGTTGCTATGGAAACAGCACATCTACAGAGAGCAGTTGCTACGACATCACACCCACACGTGTCCCTCACACTTCTCACGGCAAAGAGCATGTGAACCTCAACACTCAGAAAACACTTTGACTAAATTGGTTTTGTTCCAGCAGTTTTTAACTGTCACACTGCCTTGCTGGGGGGCGTCACCTGTGCTTCTGCCACCCGCCAGGGGCCAGGGTGCCAAATGTGTGTCATGTGACCTGGCGCCACAGCTGTAGCCTCCTGGGGGGTGTGCAGTTTGGATGTGTCCTCCACAGGGGGCACATTCCACCCATGTCCTCCTCAGGTGACAAGGCCACCCAAATGGCAACCAAATGCCTGGGGCGTCAGGACCTGGACTGGGGGCAGCCTGGAGACCCTCCCCATGGCTAAGTGACCAGCACATGGTGAAATGGGACACTCAGAAGGGCAGGACCCCCCATGATTAAAAAACAAAACAATCCGAATACAGTGCTGCCAGTCATTATGGTTTAATAAATATTTAGAAATGAGCAGAAGGGGTGCAGTTTGCTGCTCACATCCAGCATCCCTGCAGGTGGACCTGTAGCCACCTGGGGGTCCCTAACCTGCAACACCTCTACCAGTATGGAGACCTTCTGTGACCCAGTCTGAGCTGTACAGATCAGCGCCCCCCCCCCGTCACCTGTCACTCGAACCTCACATCTGCACCAGTTCGCTGATCGGATGCTTTTCTCCGAAACGACGTACAAATCAGGAAAACTGCAGACACAGAAACACGACCCTCAGAGTCACCAGAGGCACCACTTTTACCAGGGTCAATTACACCAGGAGCTTACACTCCAGTAGCTGCACAGAGTCACAGATGATGTTGAACTCATTTAGCCGTCAGAAGATCAGGGGAGAGACGGGAACAAGAACCTTCTAGAGCGCTGGGAGGGACAGAGGAGGTTCAGTCCTCCACACGAGGGACAAAACAGAATCAAAACACTGATTTTGGACGCTTCCAGCGTGGGACTTTGTAGGTGGTGACCAGGACACAGGTCACCTCCTCCCCACCTTCCCACCTGGGTGCATAGGCGCCAAACCCCCCAGGTCACGTGCTTCTCTAGACCGGGTCTAATTTCTACTCCAGAACATTATATTGTTTAAAGAAACCTATTATAATCATGAAATGCATATTTTAGTAAAATATTTATTTGTGACTTTGAGTTTAAACGCGCTGTTTTAAATAAAGTGTTTCGGAGGAAAAACACGGCGAACAAACAGCTGATCGACCCGTTTCTGCGACGAACAGAATATAATTTCTGATGGTTCAACATGTCGGACGCGCCGGGACCGCAGCGGGGAACCGTGTTCACTTCATCTGCACCTCAGCGGAGCCTCACCTGGGCAGCACACCTGTCCGGAGCACGAGCTCACCTGTGCGGTCCAGCAGAAGCGAGAGCCCCCAGGTGAGCAGCAGCAGGACCCCCGCGAAGCCCATCTGGCGCCACAGCATCTCCTTCCTCCTCCTCCTCTTCGTCATCATCTCCTCCATCCTCCGAGCGGGCGGAAGGCCGCGGGTCCGAGCAGCGGGTCGCTCTTCCTCCTCCGTCCCGAGATGCTCCTCCTGCCGCGGTTCAGAAGGCGCGACACGGACCGGGGGCGAGGAGCTCCATCGTCTCAGATCTTTCAGATGCTCCGAACCCTCGGACCAGCGAGCAGCTCCGACCGGGTCTGACAGGATCGAGCCGCGGCGACGCGGAAATGCGAGCGCCGTGCTGCCCCCTGCTGGCGGAGCGTCGTCCTTCCCTTCCTTCTGAAGAAACGGCGTTAAATCCCGCTGCAGTTCAGTTTAGAGCTGAATGTCTGCGGTGGAATTCTGATGTGAAACAGCAGGTCTTTTGCGGTCAGTTTGGTCCGAATTCCCCCACAGCGACCGAGCTGCTCAAGAGCGGAACCGGCGGCTTGAAGGCGCTCAGATCGCCGGAACATCAGCGATACGAACCTTCACCTATCCGAAGCTTTTCTACAAAGTGACCTGACACTGATTTATACGCCCGTGCACCGGGGTAAATTCTACTGCGGCAGGAAGTGGGACTGGAACCAAAGACCTACCGTCAACCAGGCGCTGCGTCACCCTGACTGTTCCACTCCGACTCACACAAACACATTCCGAGAGAAACCCACTCCAAACAGAAGACTGTTGTTTTGTGCCACCTGGTTTGGCCTGGATTCGGTGTAAAAACACTCGCTTGACACACGTGTTCCTCCTGTCGACCACATGTTCAGAGCTGAGTCCGTCATCGTCCGCTGCCCACAACCAGGTGACTTCTGAGGACAACCTGCGGGGTACAGTGACGCCCCCTGCAGGGAATGTGGACAAACTGCAGCGTGACAACCCCCCCCACACCTGCTCAGATACGCAAAGGGGACCCCATGGGCGGCACTCCCAAGATCTCCCCAACAGCTCCCAGCATCCTCTCCTCTCCCTGATCTCCACGGCAACAGGCTGCAAAGCCATACAAGGAGACAGACAGAGATGCAGACCCCCCCCACCCCCGGGTCCCATACTCACCTGGATGACCCCACCCCGACTACGACTGGGTGCCTGGTTCGATTCTTTAGATAAACAACATCAATAATAATAGGAGACAAAGATAATGGGAGAAAAGTGTAGTGAATAAATGTATTTATTTTATCAGGGTACCTGATACCTCGGGCCCCCCAGCGACCACACAATAAATGCTCCTCAAATCCATGGTGTTTTATGGTGCTGTTGATAGTACAGAACTTATACATCTTATAACTCAGTTCAGTTTCCTCCTTGCGCTGCTGAAGCCAGTTTTTCCAGAATCGCTGCCCCAACATCAGTCTTCTCCAGTCCGTCAGTCGCCTAAGCAAAGAGAGGTACGCAGGCAAACCCATTCAATGGTGAAAAAAGTCTGGAATCGGAGTGATCTGAGTAATTTCTTCAGTCATCGATCTGTTCGCTGTGTGTCTGACCCCCGGTTCACCCTATCTGAGCCAGGAAATATATGGTTGCAACGTTGAGGTGCAGAGAATCGCAGCAACTATAGCCCTGTTGCTTTAAACACAACAAGCAGGCAGACGTGTGGTGCTGCATCGGGTGGTCTTGGAGTCCCAGCCCGTGGAGGGGCGCCGCTCTTCTTGCCCATAGATGTCACCAAGAGAAGCGATCGGTGCCGCAGCACAGAGCTGATCACAGAGGTCCTCTTCACTGCCCAGGCCAGGATGCCCTCAGACTGAGCAGGATCAGCACGTCACAAGGTGCCAGGCGGTACACCCCCAACTCGTTGAGAGCCGACTCGGGGAGGGGCTGCTGGTTTTCGCTGGCAAAAGCTCCGCCCTCCTCCTGGCTCTGCTGCAGGACGTCCCGCAGCAGGAAAGCAGATCCCGTGCTGAGTGTGAGGATGATGCAGGCTTCCTTCACGCTGGTGGGCACAGGAACAGGGCATGTAGCACAAGAGGACTTATGTCCATACATGTACAGTCATGACTGAATGCAAGTGAATAAAATGATGAAGTATTAATTCTTCTGATTTTTTAAAAATCTTTCATCAAAAGGAGAAGAAAATTACAGGATCTCCTCCTATCTGAACTCCCAGTATCTGAATATTCACTTTAACAAACAGCACAAATTTGTACCCTAAAACCTCCATACAGAAGCAGCCAGGAGGCAGAACGGGATTGCGCTGCAGTTGTATCTCAGCTGTTCTCCCAATAGGATCCCGTCTCGTGTTTGTGTTGTTTAAATGTGTTGTGCTTTATTACATTCATGACGTATCTTTAACGTATTATTTAACCGTTTGTTTACATTACAGCATGTTTGTTGCGGTGTAGAAGGAAAATGTATTTGTACCCAATTCTGCACACAAACATCCCCCCTAATAAGTTCACTAAGTATTTACATAATTGGGTTATTGGTGCTTTAAATGCTTTATATTGTGCAGAAACTCTAGCGTACTGATACAGACGTTTAAGTATTTTAGTGATATTTGGGGAAACTGGGGTTGGGGGGGCTGGTGGGATGGCCTGGAAACAGTATTATTTTTCCCCTATTTAAGTGAATGAAATACAGACCCCCACCATCTGAAAATTTATCACGAGACGTTTCCAGGAACGGACGAGACCCGGACGGCGAGGGAAAGCTGCGTATGTTCTAAATAACTGAAGGCGACATTTGTTTCGCACTCGTGTGAATGACAGAAAACCACCAATGGTGCCACAGACCTGTGCAAAGGCCACCTGTCCCCCCGTCACGAAACCGCTTTGCTTACTGTTTAAAGAAGTTCTCGGGCCTCTTGCAGTAGTGTCCGAAGAGGGGGAAGAGGTTCCTTGTCATGTCGTAGTGCAGTTGTGCAGCTCCGCCTTCATTAAAGTGGTTGTAGAGAATGACCTGAGGAGGAACGGCAAACAGCGCTCAGCGCCCAGCCCTCTGTCCGCAGGCCACGTACCGGCTCCACCTACATATCTGTACCGCAGAGAAAGGTGGTCCACAGTTCTTCCCACATTCACCCCCCACCCAACGGCGCTCATTTGTTCCCAGAATTCCCCCGTGGAGAGAGGAACAAATTACCATCATTCCTTATGGAAAAAAGCCACTTAAAAATCAACTAAAATAAAAGGTATTTACATGCATGATGATGCATATTTTATATGTACATAAAATGATTTGAATTCTATCCTTTACTGTCCAAATTGCCACGTTACTAGGGACAAAATGCTGTGGAACTGGAGAATAAGCTGCTTGTATTAACAACTGTATATTATACTTACATGCATATTAATACCGTCCTTCTTTATACGTAACAGAAGGGTCGGTTGTATGGAAAACAGGGGACATAGTCAAACATTCAAGCTGACTTTGAAGCCAATAAAAGCTCCTGTTTGCCTCCCATCCCCACGTTCAGCCAGCCATCGAGAACACAGCTGTCGGTGATGAGGATTCGGAAATATCTCCTGCTTTTCCTGGTTCTCCACCGACAGCCTGCAGCACCTAGCGCCTCACCTAGTGCCTCACCTAGCGCCTCACCTAGCCCACCACCCTTCATCTGCTGACCTGCAACGTTACAGTCACCTGACTTTATTAAAAATTCATTTCTTATTGACATATGATCAATTATTATTTACTCCATGTTACTGTACCACTCAACTGCTTCCTTATTATATTAGGAACTGATTTTGGGCTAAAACTGAATGGCTTTGGAACTAGTTTTAAAGTTTCCCTTTCACATTAATACAATCGTTCTGCCTGTTATCACGACTTTCACTATTTTAGGGCACGACTGAGGCTGGACAGCAGGGGATGAGTGTACAGTTTCTGTACAAACTCCAACCTAGGAAGACTGGTTTTGGACTCAACCTGTTTCTGTTCCGGGTATTCTGGCAGCCTCTACAGGAGACTCAGACTCACATTCTGGTAGAGCAAGAGGTCCAGCCTGTCAGCCAGGCCTTGCCAGAAGCTCTGGAACAGCGGCAGGCAAAGGAGCTGCTGCAGCTGGAGCAGTCGATCCCGCAGGCAGAGCATCATGGGACATGCCGAGCTGGACAGAGACATGACGGCCTGGTCCGTCTGTGAAGGCAGAGACAGCCACCTGTACAGACGGTGGAATATTATTATTATTATTATTATTATTACTACTAATTCAAACAGCCAACTCCTTCCTCCAAAGTCACTTGTAACATGAGCTTTGTATACTTCTTTATATCAATTATTGACCCATTTTTCCAGCAGAGGAGGTACCTGGATCAAAGCTACTACAACAGGAGTTGGGATTTCAGACGTTCATCTCCGGAATACAAGGTTGCAGCTGTAACTACCACTCCACCTGTTGGCCCATGTGTGCACTGAGGTGTACAGGGATGGGACCCCCGCCCCCGTTCCACTGATACTACAGACTGGTACATACGGGCAGTGACCTACAGAGCGCAGCAAAGGAACTTGCTGAACCCAGGTGTACACCAGAGCCTCGCTCACCTGTCCCGGCAGTAGGGCTGAGCCTTCTCTCGCACCTCCCTCATGACAGCTTCCAGAAGACGCCCCAGCATGTCCCCCTTGAGTCGTTCTAGAAGCCCCAACAGCCCCTCGAATATGGACCCCTCCAGCGATGCCAGTCGACCAGTCTCTGTGGTGCCCATAGGTCCCAAGATCTCCTCGCCTAAGGACACGGCAGCCTGTTGCAGCTGCAGGAAAAACTGGGGAGGAGTACGAGTGGCTTTTATTATCTGCTATCACTAAACGTCAATTACACTTTATGATCTACGCAGAGGAACAAAAACACGCACCACGTTATCAGCCCAGTCACTCAGCACAGTCCAAATGTAGTTGGCCGCGTTGAGGATGGCGCAGTAGCGGGCACCCAGGGGGCAGCGGGACTCCTCCTTCATCACCTGGGTGAGGCGTATGCGGAAGTCGTCCACCAGCTCCTTCTGCAGGGCCAGGAAGCTGAGCTGGGCCCGCGGGCAGGGCAGTGAGCGGTACCGGTCTGCAAGCGCGCAAGTCACAACAGTCAATGAGTTCATCGGTGCAGTTACACTCTTTCCCCTCACGGTGTGGTGCTGCAACATATAAATGTCTTTTTTCACGCCAGCAGTCCCTCAAATGGGTCGGAGCTCAGCGGCGCACAGTAACAGCTCCTCTACCTTTTGCCCCCTGGAGAACCAGAGCCTCGCACGAGCTTATTATTTTATATTATTATACCAGTGTTTAAACATCAGTGTGGCGTCAAAATATTTTGTGTTGCAAAACTCATGGTGACTAATAAGATTTATTTTGAATTAAAAAAATCGCCTGGAAAGAAAAGTCAAAGCATCATTTTGTAGGTTAAACGTGTGATTTTGTCATGGGTCTTAATACTTTAGCAAAAATTGTTGGCACCCTTTTAATAATCTGAATATTCAGTGATGGAATCCCATCATTTTCGTTTCACATCTCAAAAATATCACTGTCACGCATAAAAACACTTTCTTTCAGTTATAATTTCCACTGATATTTTTTTTTGTCTGTGAACCAGTTCCATTTTTGCCATAACAATTAACAGCAAAAAAAAAAAAAAAAAAAAAAAAAAAATCACTAATAAATGCATGAGGGATGGATGTACAGCTGTCACCAAGGGAGGGCACCTGTGATGGCCAGCAGGAGGGTCATGAAGGTCTCAGCACAGTCTGGGGCCTTCAGCTCATCCATGTCAGTGATGTCTCTGTACTGGGAGCTCCAAGCCCCCTCGGCAGACAGCATGGCATCCACCTTCTCCAAAGCCACTGAGGAGAGACCGGTCACCCAGAGTCGCAGTTTTAAAAACACCAACCCAGGTCGAGCCCCAACTCGCTGATGTTTTGGCCTTGAACTGTTCAACTAAAATTACCTTTTACATAATACATGCAAATAGAGTGGATTCCGGTTAATTGGGACACATCAGCAACTTTGCCCAGTTGAGTGACTGAGTCCAATTTTTGCCAGTTACCCAAAGCTGGATGTAAATAGCTGAGAAGGTATAAAAAGACACAACTATTTTACTGAGGAACAAGCTGTGTGTTTAAATAAATTAAAGGAGACACCTATATTCTATATAAACAAATACCCAGAATGCACTGTAAATGTAGCAGTAGTTTACACACTGTTTACACAGGGATCGATTAACAGCAACTCCCACGTACAGGAGCAGCACCCACTGAACTTACTCTTCTTCTCCACACTGAGCCACTTCTGCAAGACGGACTCCTCCAGCAGGATGGGAAGGGCCCCCGGGCGCGAGGCGGGGTATGAGTGAGTGGAGCGCAGCTCCCGCTCAAACTGCAGCACCTCATCAACCAGATGGCAGAAGAGAGCTTCGTCATAGAGAAGACGCGGTGCGTCAGAAGCCAGCTTCTCCTGCACTAAAGACAGAAGCCCACGGCACAACTCCACCTAGCAGAGGGCGGCAGGTCAGCCAGGTAAACACACGCTGGATAGTTACGCTGCTCGCGTTTCTCTAAATGCTGATGTTGACTATTAAAGACACAAACTGCACGAGAACCTTGGCATTGATGTTGGCTCCAGCTCGGTTAAGAATGGGCTGGATCTTCTCTTCCATGAAGTTTGAGCTGTATCCCATCCACATTAGCACTTGGGTCAGGTACCACTCAGGCTGCAGGACAGGCAGGTTCACACAGAGAGGAGGATCAGTAGTGGACAAGGTTCACTGGTCAGGTGAGCCATTTAGTACAGTCTTGGTCAACCTTACAAAGGTAATGTGCTGAGGAGAAAGCCTTCACTCAAACCTTCATTGTCATTAGTTTCGGTGAAAAAAGATTTTATGTGCTCCTCAGCCCCAAAAGTCAGACCAATCTATGCCACAACATCTCCAACTTTTGCACCAAACAAATGTCCTGTCCAGAGAGGTCCGTGTGGGCCGCAGTGCTCACCTTGCTCGGGGAGTTGGTTTGCCGGTTCCCGGTGAAGTGGTAGCGAAACCTCTTGCTTAGGGGCCGCAGCATGATCTGGATGGGGAGGGAGAGGGGCGGGGCAGGGGCCAGGTGGGAGGCCACCGGCTCGCTCTCTGAAGTGAGGTCATCGCTGAGAAGGACAGTTAGGGACTGCGATACAGCATGTTGTGAGGCCATCTGAGGGTTGGCGTGTCTACACGCGATGATGTTTCAGGGTCACGAGATACCCAATGAACAATTACATTAGCGTCTGGGTGTATGTGGGTGTACGACCACTGCTGTAAACCTCCCAAACACCTCCAGAGTGGCAGGATACGACATCTGCAGGGAGAGAAGCTGGGAGACCAAGACCTCCAGCTGAGCCGACAGCTCCTGGGCATTAGCAGGAGGTGAGAGGGACTCCACTGGTGGCGAGAGGAAAGGCCACTGCAGCTGGGTCAGCACCTCCTCAAAGTCACTGCAGAACAACAGAGCGTCCAGCTCAGGATACAACAGGCAACAAGACAGTCTGTGACGGAACAGCCAGAGTCGACTAAACCGGCCTCTCTGTGCTACATTTGGGCTCGACTCTTTCGACAATACAACGTTTTTCCCCCAGCTTATTTACTTATTTCATGGCGTTTTCTTCAACTACCCACCTGATGCAGCCTTGCTACTCCCAGCAGAACCGTGCCGACCTACATCAGAGCACAGAAGAGTCTCCTCAACTAATTCATGTAAACGTGATACAGCTTTACTGAGGATTTTTACATAATCCAACCGACAGATAAGTCAACAGGCTTCGGCGTTATTAACCTTCGATTGTGACGCAGTTGTAAAAGGTACTTTTCGGACTGACTTCCAGTGTGAGTTTAGTGACCCACAGCCCTCACCTGTCCGGCTGCACCTCTCACCTGGCTAGCCGGCCCTTCAGGATCTTGTGCCAGAAGTGCAGTGTCTTCCGCAGGTGGGCCTGGAGGTGGCCACACTTGGTCGTCTTCAGGCTGAGATCCAGCTTCGCCATGCTGCCAACAGCCCTTACGGCCTCCCACACGCTGCTGGTCATCAGGAACTGCTGAATGCTGTCGCTGGATACACACACGTCACACAGCGACAAACGTTTTTTTAGCGCACTTACTGTCGGAATAAAATAAAAATCAGTTTAACAATATATTCTCCTGCACCACGATATGCGCATCAACATTATGAAAATTCGATTGCAAAAAGAGTCCTTTAATAGTCGAGTCTGGAGTTTGCGCAGCAGAGCAGCGTCAGGCCACCATTCAAGCTTCTCTGCAGCTACAGTTTGTGTTAAGTTCTCTACCTTCATAACCCCTTTTGCCAGTTTCTCCTGTTATCATCTCAGGAACCAAGGCCTCCTTTTGTACAATCCAATGTCGGCTTGTTTGCTGAGCGCCAGTTCTCTTTCGCCGTTTGCTTCGATTTAATCGTCACCGGTCTGTTTTCTTTTGTGTTAAAGTTTGGACTGAAACGTAATATTAAGTAATGCATTTATGCATTTCTTTGGGACCATTTGCAACAGCTGAAGAAGCTCAAGTAGACAGACAAACCGGATCAGGTTCCAGAGGACTTCATGAAGGGAAACCGTCTCATTACGTTGTGTTATGATAACTAAATGTTAAGTATCGAAGCTACTGCCCGTTTTAATGAGACCTGGTGATCAATTTTACGAATGAGGAACACGTCGCATTTTTCACCATTAAAACCAAAGCTAAGTCGTGGTTCTGAGAGTTCATCCTATGAAGGGAGATATGGCAGATTTCTCAACCCCAGTTCCTCTCACCTGAGCTCCTCAATGTGGGAAAGGCACTGCAGGTATTTCACGTGGCGCTCCACGCTGTCCAGCTCGCCCAACTTCGGAGCCAAGGTGTCCACCCAGCCTTGCGCCCCCTGCAAGTGCTGCTGCAGCGTGTCGGAGAGCAGCTGCTCCTTGTGGAGAAGAGCTTCCAGTTTGCCCCGCGACTCCTCTGCCACCGACAAGGCTGCCGACACCCTCAGGGGCACCGAGCTGGACACGGTGAGGACCTGGAAATGACCTTCTGCAGTCAAGGAGGGCCAAGGTTCTCTGAGGGCTCTAACCACCACACCACCTGGCGCCGAGCAAAGACCTCACTGATACACCATGCAGACACTCCACCGTTCACACAGTCGCTCGTTCGTTTCCAACAGTAAACATTACATTTCTTCACACGCGGTGACACCTGTTATCCTGCCCTAAGCCTGCAGGAGTGATGCTGACGGTGGAGATGATGGTGAAGGTGATGAATGACTCCAGCACGACCAACTCACCTGCTCCTCCAGCACCTTGTTTTCCGCGCTAAGTTTCTCCAGGAGGCCGCTGACTTTCTTTAAACACTTCAGATCGCCGCCCAACTCTCTATCCAGCAGCTCCACCACGTATTCGGGAAGATGTCTGCCATCCGATTCCGCACAAGTACGTACATCAGTCCCGGTCAACATCCCTGTCCCTGTCCCTGTCCCTGTCCCCTCGCTGTCACCGGTCTCCGTGAGCGCCGCCATGTTGCTCTGGCGCCTCCTTCCACGTCAGCGTGTTTACAGCCCCCTGCTGGCGACACCTGGAAACGCACGTTTGGCGGGGGGGCGTTTCCTCTCGGCTTCTTATCGAGGATCTTCCGAAAAACTAAAACACATAACCAAGCAAATTTGGGAAAATGTAAATGATCATTAATAAAAAGGTTAAAAGGCACCCGGATTTTTAAAGTAAGTACACAGTTCAGTGCAAAATACACAGGTACAGTTTTACGGCGTCTCCGTTACTAGATGCTATAATCATGTCGATAAACCGCTTGATGTTTTTATGATGGGATCGAGATTTTTTCCCCTGGATTTACTGTTATAAATATGAAATTATGCCAATAAAATGAGAATGTGGAGCGTATCATATTCGCTTTATTGATATTATAGGAATCAAGAAGCACATCTTTAAACAACAAAGGGAAAAAAATCTTTGGACGGATAGATAAGTATTTTCCAGACATTTCCAGAACGCCAGTGGCCCCTCGTCGCTTCCGCACACGGTCGACCAGATTTTATTAAAAAAGACAGAATCTTATTGAAACTGCAGGTTGTTGTGATGTGAAGTCAGAAATCAAGATATGGAACATTTTCCCATCTTTTAAGTGACGTCACAACCAAGAAAACAGGAGAAAAACAAGTAGAAAACTATTAGGAGAAACAAGTGAAATGGGAAAACCCTCATGGTTCTTCCCGTAACCCGCCGTTTCTGAGCGGCTGAGGGTTTTTTGTCAGTCTGAGGCTTGATCAAGGTTCACCGGTACATTTTTGGGAAGGTTGAAGGTAACATGGCTGGAACCATGATAGCTGTGGGATGAGGGAAAAAGGACCAGCGCTGTGAAAGGTACAGGGTGACTTAAGGAATCAGGTGGGATATCTGAAGCTGAAAAAGTGCACAACTACCCTTCTTTGAAAGTGTAGCACAGAAGATAGTGAAGGTAAATCAGCTCAGTCTGTGGGGTTTTCATGTTCCCATCTCTGAAGGGGTTTCCTCCACTTTCCTGCCACAGTCCAAAGACATGTTTCAGATTGACTGGTGATTATAAACTGCCTGCCTGTTGTTTAAATCAATAACCTGTCAAGGTGCAGGTGTGGAGGTGGCAGGAAAGTTGATGTTATGTGTGCAAAAGGAGTATGAGTGGTGCCAAAGGAAAAAACAAATCAAAACCAAACAAAACAAAATCTAGCTAATATAGTACAATTTTATAAAACCAACCCAATTAAAGACATGCAAAAAGGGAAAAAACATCTTCAGGTGGCTTTTAACTTTTCAAATATGCTGCTGTGGGCGTAACTGGTCAGGAGGATGGTGGGGGAAATGGGCAGGATGAAGTACCAAAGGTGACCTATAAAAAAGGCAACTGACCGAATGAAACAGGAGGAGATGCGCGCGCGCACACACACACACACACACACACACACACACACACACACACACACATTACAGAAGATGGATGATGCATGAAAATTCGAAACAAGTAAATAAACACTTTCAAAACCTTAACCCAACTGAGACGTTGTGATGTGACCCGAAGAGGCTGTACACGTGTTGCAAATCTCAGCAGCAGCTACAGGAAACGTGTGATGTAGAAAAGTGTCAGTTAAATAAGCGTAATTTGTAACAGTTAAAAAATGTGCTGATACAGGTACATAAAGTTTATTTCCTGAGACATCAAACCTCAGAAGTAAAGCTGTACAACAGGGGTACTTGTACCTATATTAAATGATGGAAAAATTATATTCCAAATATCTACTAAGACGAGTTTAATAGCAATACATTTGCTAATAAAGGTTTTTAAACTTATGTCTCATTCACGTTATGCTTTGAAAAGCTTAAAAATATAATAAAATAACTTTTAAAATATGTGCAACAGTGCTGTCCTTTCAGCAAAGCCTTGGGAGAAACAGCTGTCGGAAGTACGAGGGCCGCACGGAAGTTGTCAAAAACGCAGCATCCGATCAGACAATTCCTGCAACGGTGACGCACACTCTTCTGCAGGAGTGTGCTTTAGTTCAACCATGTGGTGTTCAGCTGTGTCTGGTTCTTGATGCTGGTGTCCATTTTGAGGACCTCTCGGATGGCCATCGTGGCGTAGGTGGAGGGCGGCAGGGAGAACTCCATCCTCAGAGCTCTGTACTTCCCCTCTGGAAGAGCATGGAGAGACTCAGTCAACAAGGTCTTTGCTCTGTGTTCTCGACCGCTGGAGTTACGTATGTAGACTTGCACCAGAAACTGCTGCAGAACCAACCTTTCTGAAAAACCGGGGGAGGTTTGTCCTCGAGTTTCTCCACGTCTGTGTGCACTAGCGGAATCCGTGGGTCGTCGTAATGGATAACCTCCCTGAAAAGTCACGCAAAATTTAACAACAATTTGCTCTTGAGCCCCACAACCTCTTTCCTGCTCGGTGGGGTGTGAAGACAAAGGTCTCGTGTAATATTACAACTCCGTGATGAAGGGCCTAAACATCCACCATTCATACATTATCGTGCAGAGAAGCGAGTGTGTTTACGTTCTGTTCATGTCAACAAAGACATTCTATTAAAAACAGATGCTGCCGGTTTCTGTCCCACAGACCCATTTTCAACAACTCATTTCAGATTCCTCATCAACCATGTCAAACTGTTTCAGCAAGTCCTGCGTAGCGGACAAACAAAACTAAACACACAGATATGCAAAGGGTGACAGCAGCAGGAGATGACGGCGACCCACCAGCTGACGTCCTGGGGTCGAATGATTATGCGACGGTAGGCCCCAGTCAAGGAATAGTCTCGGATCTTGTGCCTCATGTTGTCTATGTCCAGACCGTCTGAAGCCAGCATGTCTCTGTAGGCCTGACCCACTGAAAGTGAAGGACACGTTCGTCACTCGTGGCCAACTGTGCCGGCCCTCGTAACCCTCCTTTGAGGGCGGAGCTTAAAAGGTCCATGAGGATTTGCATCAGGAACAGGCTGAAAGCCTCTGCTCACCATGGTGTGTGGGGTATATAACATCAAAACCGGGCAGGGGCATCACCACATCGTGGATGGTATGATTCTCGGCGTCCTGCTCGGACAGAACGCGGGCTTTACCTGTGAGGACACAAGGCAGGAGGGGTCCGGTTGGAAGGTGGGACGTCTCTCGTGTCATTTAGGCAAGCAGACGTGAACACCGCTGACAAAACTCAAAGGAGTTAGCTGTCCTCCCAATCAAGTGGACAATACGAAACAAATCGAATATGTTGACTGTTTTCTAAACCGATTCTGCAAGAAACTTGTTAGAACTGTGCCAGTACAATAGTTACATAAATTAGAATTAAACCTCATTGGCATTAATGAATGACTTGTTCAAAGCCTACAAACAATCAAGCACTCAAACTGGTACAGATTAAGCGCTCAGTTAAACCTTAACATCCGTTTAACTGAAATTATGAAGTGTTGAATTTTTTTAAAAGAGAAGTGGCAGATAACACATTCTTAACAGTGCAGAAAACTATAGTAGATATTCTTATAATAACACAATGCGAGAAAACTGACTAAATGTAATGCAGTGGATCTAAAGATGTTGCAACTGCTTTACTACTTAATCACACAACTGAACCATCATGTAATGTTTCCAGTTAAGAGCTCAAAGTCCAAATCAACGATGACATGCAGGGGTTTAGCCACCCAGCTCACCTCCACTGAGCACCAGGTCTCCTGGCACAGCCTTTAGCCCAAAGTCCTGGATGCGCTGGCTCACCATGGCGTTCCATACGTAACTCTGGTAGCTGTGGATGTACATAAGCCGGTTGTTGCGAGGAATCTGTGGTGAGAACACAAGCAGGTGCGAATATCATCAGCAGAACTCGATACAGTTAGCAGCTCTCCAAATCAGCTGGCTTTTTACCACTTTTACTTTCCCCTCAAACTTGGACATTGTAAGGACGTTTGTTTGACGCCGCCTGCGTCAAGAGCGGGAGAAGCGGCTTCTCACCAGTCCGAAGGCTGTGACAATGTTTTTCTTGCCGTACTTAGACAGGCCCCTCAGGAGCTGACCCTCAACGCACCGCTTGACAGGCAGTTTCTTGAGCGCCGCCTCGGGGTCCTGTGACCGAGCCCACTCCTCCCTGCAGCGGACAAGATAGCCTTTCTCGGCTGGGGACGAGGGAAGGCCAAGCATTGGTTTATATACATACAGGCCCTGCAAAAGTATTCAAACCCCCTGCCTGGACTGTTCCAACTACAAATCTTACATACATATATTATTCCAGCCAGTATTTTTATTCTGAACTCATGTGGTGTAACACTAAATTGTGAGAGGCAAAACAAATCATTTGCATATATTTTAAAGGTAACGAAAAACGGAAAATTATGATGCTTGCATAAGTACTCACACCACACATGTTAATATTTGGTAGGGCCACCCTTTGCTGCAATAACAGCATTAAGTACCAGCTTTGCACAGCGTTTGCCAGGTATTTTATCCCAATTCATCTCGGCAAATCTGCAGCAGGTTGGCTAGATGACACTTGCGGGCCACGGTTTTCAAATAACGGAACAGATTCTCGAAAGGATTGAGGTCAGAACTTTGCTGGGGCCCACAGGTATATTCACTATTATATCCATGTTGTTTGTCATAAGACTATATTGCTTTAGTCACAACTGTTTTCCAATGTTTAACAATGACTGAAACAACACTTGTCTGCCAGTATGTTCTACCTCCAGGGCGAGGTTTCAGGATCAGATCCATCACTTCTGTCCAGTTGTTCTTCAGAATTGCCCTGAAGAGGAAAAAGAATGAAACTCAAAAAGCAGATCATCTACCTAAGCCACGTGCCCTGTCAAGCACAGCGCTGCGTTCCTGTAGCCCACCTCAAGCGCCAACCTCACCTGCCGACCTGATAGGTGGGCACAGCAGTGGTGCCAAAGCGTTGCATGCCATAGTAGTTGATGAATCCAGTATCCCTGAGAGAGGTCATGGCTTGATCCACCTGCTCCTCTGTCCCTGAGATGTTCCTGGGAAGGAAGGAAGACCTAATATATTCACATTGCCAATCGCACAAACAGAAACAGGGGCTGTCTACCTGTAGCCACAGCCCATCCGTTACACAGGTCCATAGGGCAGCTGTACTGCTCACAGTAACTGCTTAACAACTTTTTACGTGCTGCATCTGCATTGCCCAGATGCCCCCTCTTCAAGCTGAGACAGACAGACAGACAGACACTCAAAGGAACAGAAGCAGACCACAGCTACGCCTTTTAATTCCACACACTGACCTGATGACCACAGTGAAGTGGTTGCCTTGCAGTTCTCCTAGTTTCAGAGGATGCTTCTTATACGAGAAATTTCCTAGCTTGAAGTTCACCAGGCACTTGTTGAGATGGGCCAACCTCTCGGCACTGATTCTGGGAAACAAAACAATGAATTGTTGTTCCGCGTTCTTCCTCACACGCCACACACTCCACGAGCACAGACTGAACACCGGGGGCCACAGTGAGACGACACTTACTTGAGCACAGCAATCTCCTGAACTGTTATGGCTCTTTTGTCCTTGGTTCCCATGTAAGAGAAGACATTTGGTCTCATCCTGTGCAGAAACCAGCCCAGTTACACCATGACCCAGTATCAATTTAACAAGTTAAAAAATGTCGTGACCTTTAGTCAACAGGTTCCCGGGAACCGTGAAAGGTTGCAAAGGTACTTCTAACTGCATACGAGGGTAGCAGAGACTCTAACCTGAGAAACTTGGAGAGCACGTTTATGGCATCCATGGTGTCCTTGTTCTCCTTGTAGAGAACAAAGTGGCAGAAGCTGCCCCGGCTCTTGGGCCACGAGTGTTTCCTAGGAGCTTCCGGGAGACAAGATGGATGAGAAGATACAGTAGGGCAGGAGAAGTTGCCCACTGCCCTCTACAAGAGGTATGTATCACAAATTGTGCCGATTGTCTCAACATCAGTCTCTAACCACTAGTTAGCCCTTCGTGTGGTAGGTTCATTGGGCATTTTCTGGTCTGTTTTTCTGGACAGAGAGAGGAACTTGGAGCGAAATCTTTGCACACCATACATGACCATCTTTCCAACAGTGCATTGTGGGAACAGTAAGAGCTACACTCTAGTGGGGGAGCAGCTCTCATCAACAATTCTCTGTCTATCCAGATATTGTGAGAAACACCTCTTACCACAAGACTGTTTACAGACTCTGGTTCCTGTGTTGTTTGCCTTTGTGTCAGCACAGGTTACACGTGATTGAAAGTAGTGCTTTTCTACTGTACAAGAGTGAAAAAGGAGCAAACCTGACTTCAGTGAAGCTGAAAAAAGTAACCTCTGGTTTATTTGCAAAAACTGTGGTTCTAGAACACAAACAGGACGTCATATATTTGGCAAACGTGTCCAGTGAATTTTCACCTTTTTTTGGAGGAGGCGTCACAGCTGATTTCAGCTAAAACATTGTTTATATACTCAAGTGTCTACATTGGCTACTGTATGAGGGGAAAAAAAACACAGAAAAGACGAATATCACAATATACCCCGTGCACTTTAACATTACTTTCCATCGGATATCATTAAAAGTGAAGGGAAGGCGATGCAGACAGAGCATCATTACAGTACGAGGCATTCTGGGCATTTAAACCCGAGAGCTGAATGACAAGGTTAAATGTAGATTTACATTTCGAATCCTTTCAACACCTTCCTGTTTTTTTGCATTTATATTACTGACAATAATTAGAGCAATACATGTAGCCTCTATATACGATACAGTGGCTTATCGTGTGTTCTCTAATACTGACTCCAGCTAGTAGAAGGATGCTGATTCCAAGAATCTTTACATACAGGTGAGGCAGCTGTGTCCCCCCTAGATGGAAACCTTGTCTCAATAAAGTAATAAAAAAGGTACAATTTAGAGCATGACACTGCTTGCTTCACTTAAATTTGTATACATGTCCAAACATTTGCAGAGAAGACGTCATTAAAAGTTTTCAGTAAGAGACCAAAACTAACACTCCTAAAAACCTCAAGTGCCCCCTCTTCTCTCCCAACGTCTCTGAACAGTATTGCGACGTTCTTACCTGCTGCGGTTCTGACCACTGTCCAAACAGAGAAGAGCAAAAGGAGGACAAGAGATCGTTACTGAGGGTGTCGACAGGCCTAGCTAGTAAACTGGTGGGACAGTCGGCATGCAGGACAGGTTTGTTGGGGGGTGGATTGATGTTCTGCTCAAACTTTTCTGCGCAGCAAGTGCAAAACACGAATATTTGAACCCAATGAAGAGTGTGTCCAATTCTAACCTCAGGGTTGAAGGAATAACAGTAGTGGAAGAGTAAAACATCAGAGGCAGCAAGCTCGCGGTGGAGCAGGTTATGGTCTTTGTGGTACTGGCAGGACATACTTATCGTAGATGGGGGCGGGGGGCTATACAGCACCCTTCCGGGCATGAGTGCTTCAAATCACAATACATTCCCAAGTATCTTTAAGGACAGAAAATATGGTTGTGTGTGAAGAAATTACACACCAGCAGAAGGACAAAAAAAGAGCAAAAACTGGTAGGTGCACAACATACAAGAGCCAGTTAAACCCGACTACCTGAGGAAGCTGGGTGTGTAATGAAGTGTGAAGTGCGAGTGTGTGAATCTCTGAATATCCTACTATTCTCACATCAAAACTGTTCAAATAAATATATAAAACATACACAACCACAGCAATTGGGGCTTTTGCAACTCTGCCAACATCACAAAATGGGGGAAAAAGGCTACAGGCTGAGCTCACGTGGGTGTTTCACCCATCTGTTGTTCGCTTTCTAAGCCTGTGAGTTTCAGTGCTTTACAGAAAGGTTCAGATCCAGGAATTAAAATTACAACCATTAGCAATGGTTCCAGGCAAACTCAGTGGATCCTGTCTAGATGTTTGCCACAGGCATGCAAATATGTCCTACATGAGGTATGGGGAGCCCTGGGCCAGCAGGCCATAAAGTGTCCTGGTTTTGGCTTCTCATTTCAAAGCCAGGACTGTTTTTTCAACTGAACATATTGCACGATTCAAATGACTCTGCACAAGATGCAATGTGTCACTGCTTTTCAAAAGTGTCTAACAATAATACCATGTATGCAAGTCACATATTTGCTGACACTGTAAATTATATTAAATTAAACAATAAACGATATCCATTTTCAGTTTAAGTGTTGTGAAACTGTCAACACAAAATGGTGATAAAGCCTAAATAGAATACGAACTTTCGTTTTAATTTCAGATTAAGATGATTTTATTTGCTCAACTGCATACTTGTACAACTCCTTTCAGGACCAATAAATGAAGTATACATGCATGGAACTATTGTAACCAGGTTTTAATCAAAATCTTATTTGCAGTTAATCTAACTGACCTAAAAAAGCAAGTTGGTTAAATCACATGTAAGATTTAACATTTTGCGAGTCATGCAATATGTTCACTTAAAATCCCAATCAAGGGTGAGTATATCGTAATACAGTTCCCTACAACCCAGAGGACCAGTTTGCCCCCCCCCAGGCCTCCATGCACGGCGCAGGCAGAGTGGACAGGAACTGAACGTCTGGTCACATGCAGTGTGCAAGAGAACGTAAAAATTTTCAGTGGAAAGTACATGCAACAGCATCCTGTGCGCCATCCACAAACTGGTCTACCTTAGACATGCATCCACCTGTCTGCTGACAAATGCAATCGTTTGTAAACAACTGCAGACTAACTGCTTTGGTTCATAACTGTTAGTAATTAGACTGACTTGCTCCTCCTTAGGAGGACAGTTTTAAAAATCCCATTTATCAAGAGTCTCCATTTTCCAATTCTTACAATTTCATATCAAATCCATTTCATATATTGAATATGTCCATTGTCATTCGCAAAAGTATTACTCATTCATTAGAAAAGTTATATGGATTATTTTTTCTGCATTGAAAAACTGCAAAATGCTGATTTGGTACGGAAAAGAATACAAGTTGGCTTGTGAACCCTGCAGGCAATTCACATTAAGAATTTAAGTGAAACTTCACATGTAGAGGAGCCTGCCTTGATTCCATCCCATGCAAAGCAGAAGTCAGTCTAAGACAGTACAGGGGGTGTGAACAAAACGTTGGAAACACCATGCGAAAAAGACTTTGAACACAAAGACAGCAACAACCTTTAAATGAGATCTTAGTTGCCAATACGTGAAAGTTAACCGATACCAAGTCTTCGACGTCCAAACATCAAGTTTGTCCATTTTCAGGATATGCGACTTATACACTGGCACGACTTACAGGATTCATTTATTAGGTGTGACGATAGTTCTGCTCAGATGTGTAACGGCCAGGAAATATAAAACCATTCTTGGTCACCAGCTGGACATACTGCAAGTTCTCCCCAATTTTTTATTTTTTTTGGAACTTACAAGGTGCAGTATATAGAAGTTACAATCAACCTCCTGCACTCCTGACTTAGCTTTCTGAAGACTGGACCAATACTTCAATACTTGTATGACATTGTTTGAAAAGGAAAGGAAATCTGATCTGAATGCTAACTGTGGCAATACTTTTCATCATTCATTTCGTATTCATGTATTTTGTGGTGTGTGCAATATTTTGTTCACCCCCCTCTACCTGACATATAGTAACTATCATGCCCGCTAGCTTGGTGTCCAACATATGAGGTCTGCACACCCCATGCAGGAGACTAAATCCACCCCACCAGACATATATGCTAACCAGGTACCTGCAAGGGCTCTCCTGCCTGCAGCATGGTAGGCCACAATGAATTTGCGCCCATCCCTCTCCTCAGTCTTGGTCTCTAAACCAGGATACGTGGTCTTCACTGCCTTGTGGAGAACGGTGCGCTTTTCCTTTGTGTCCTCCAACACCTGTACAATCACATCCAGACATGCCTGTTCACAGCAGTCAACACAACTTCTGCCAGGCTGACGTCGCATGCAACTGCCATTTCTGGGCCATATTCACTAAGGTGCTCATAAGTGCTTTTCCATTAAAAGTCACGTTTGACCAAAACTGTACAACTCACTATTAATACTTCCCTCCGCACAGGTGCAGCTAACATATATGCACTTACAAGCAGTGTAATTTCTTCAGTGAGAGAAGAGCGTGTAAGAGAATCGGACACTGCTGGTCCTCTCACCTCTATGGCCACGTTGCCCTCTTTGTTCTTAAACAGCTGCAGTTCCTCTAGTTGTTTCTTCTGCTCCTCGGTCAGCACCTGTACCTCTACTGGCTCTGCTGGAAGGTCCTCCTAAAAAGGGGGTTTTGGCAGACCTGTCACACTCTACCCCGTGGCCCCTTTCGCACACGCAACAGTTATAGTTGCATCAAAGACAGACCCCCAGCCCTCAAGACAGCTCACCTCCACGGGCACAGAGAGGTCATCAAGGCGAACGATCTTCCCCTCCTTGTTGATTTCATGCACCACAAAGTCCGAGTACCTGAGCAGGTACAAGTACAAGCCACATGACACCCAGTCCGCGGCTCTCGTTCCCTTGGTAGTACTTTTCTCCAAGGTACTTACCCCTTTCTGCCCCATTACACAGCAGTATACATGGAAATAACCAGAAGGAGCTTAACACTCTAAATCACTTTCCAGATGAATAACTAACTAAATGGCTACCTCACTCACAAATGTTAAGGTCATATTGCAAAAGCTGACACTGACCTCTCCTTCAAAATCCCAGAGAAGCCCTTGTGGTCACTGACAAACTTCAAGATTCCCACATCCAGCTCTGTGAGCCCATGCTTCATCATGTCTGCAAACGTCTCCCCATCACCTTCCACGTCTTCCTCTCCCTCCACCAGCTCTTCTTCTTCACATTCTTCCTGGTCGTTGCCTTCAAAGTCTAGAACAGCCTGCGAGGCTCCTTGTCCATTCTCCCCCTCCTCGTCCTGCACGCGGGGCCTCTTAACTGGGGGGCCGAGCTCCTCGTCTGGGCGAGTCCTCTTCTCGCCCCCCGGGCTGTCCAGCGAAGTCTCAGTCGTCTCCATCCTTGTGAGGCTAGAAGACAGCGACAGCGACGTGGGGACAGGCTGGTGGAGCACCTTCAACAGCTGGACGTTGTTTGGTCGCCTCTGAAGGAGGGGGAAACACAGCTGCTGTCGTCCGCCACTGCCTGCAATGGGCTTCGTAGCAAAGTCCCGTTTTCTAAGTATGATTCAGCACATAGACGACACGGCCAAATAAACGCGCCGTCCACGCACACCCCCCCCAAAACTGCCCCACGCGTTTCCCACGCAGGTGAGCACAACGCTACATAACAGCCCGCAAGGAAAACAACAGGATTATCTAACGTCTGGCTTGGTTTGTAGGTCTACGGATCTAACTACACAGCCCTGTAAACACATACACCGTTCATTCGGCGGCCGAATAAACTAACCCCCCCAGCGAAGCTATTTTCTTCCTCTGCCACTTAGTTCACGTCTGTCGACACAGCGACTGGTTATTTCGGGGAAACACTCCGCTGTTACCGTTAACTTACCCACGTCGAGCTCCGCGGCGTGCGCGAGCCAGCGCTGCCCAGGAAGCACGTGCGCGATGACTTCCGGAAGCAGTAACAAGGGCCTGACCCCGCCCTCTGAGCTAATTTCATTGGTTCGTACCAATGTCAGTCATCAGGTGCGAAAGTATGACAATAGTAATAGTTGATGATAAATATTAAGTAACGTGTATGATGCATGTTTATAAAGTCTAGTCTTATTTTTTTCTGATATATCGTTATGCTGTTTTGTAGCTCCACTAACGCTGCTATTTACTTGTTTACAAACGAATGGTGTTATTTATTTGTAGCGAGGGAAGTGTAAGGAGGACCTGCCAGCAGTAAGCAGCGCGGGGGATGTGTCACTTCTGGGCGACAAGAGGACTTCCAGCAAGGATCAATGACCACTTTTGTCAAACAGATCATCGCAAAGTAGCACACAGATCAAATTATTGCAGTTTATTGAAAACCGTGAAAATAGCATGTTTCAAAACGACTAAACATCTGGAATGACTTACTAGCCGAGTTACCCAGCACTGTGGATCAGAAAAGTGTAGAAGGGTAAAAAATAAAACATTTTACAATCAGCACTGAATGGTTGCATTTAGCACATAAGTATTTTTGACTGTGTTGGACAGACGGAGGCCAGAGACTGATGTACATGCTGGCTGTAGTCCAGCGGAAAGGAAAAAACTAAATACACGTCATCAAACTTTGTCACCGCCGTGTGCAGCACTCTGTGTCACATGTAGTTTCTTATTCATTTTTACATCTTCATTTGCTCACATATAACAGCTCCTTTGATCAAACACAGATGGTACTGAGAGCAACGCAGGCTTTAGGCCCACTGACACGGTAATAACTAATACACCACCGTCCTTTATTACCTTTTAACTTGTTGAGTCTGTTACTTTTGCGTGTGTGTGTGTTAGAAGAGGGAAAGAGGTGATTTCACCCCCCACACACACATTGCTCTTGTTACTAGTTTTGGGGTATCACCATGTTAGACTGCTCATCTGTTTATTTATTTCCCAGCTTTATATATTGGTTGTGATTGAATGTACACTTGCTGGCCACTTTATTAGGAAAACCATTCTAATAGCGGGTAGGACCCTGCCTTTGCTCTCAGAACTGCCTGTTATTCTTGGCATGAACTCAACAAGGTGCTGGAGACATTCCCTAGAGATTCTGCTCTGTGTTGACCTGATCGCATCACTTAATTCTGCACATTTGTCAGCTGCGCATTCATGCTGCCAACCTGCTGTCCTACTGCATCCCACTGGTGCTCTATTGGATCCAGATCTGGTGACTGGCGGAGTCACTGAAATTCACTGAACTCATTGTCATGTTCATGGAACCAGGCTGAGGTGACTTGTGTGTGTGTGTGTGTGTGTGTGTGTATGTAAACGACACAACACTCCCCACAGCATCATTCCACCACCACCAGCCTCAGCAGGTTGGGTCCACAGCATCATGCTGTTTAAAGGCAAATAACTATGGGTGTTCCTAATAAAGTGGCCACTGAGTGTATACAGTGCAGCTCATATATGGTCATTGCTTACAGCTGGATAACAGATGATCATCTCTCTTGTCTGTCCTTGATTTCTGGAACTGCGTAGTGGGAGGAGGTGTACAAGTGGCCGGTGTGTATATATTACATTATTTACCACTATTGTTTTTCTTACTAAATATTCGTGCTCATAAAATTGTGCAGCTATTGCTTTGGCAATACAAGTGAATAAACGTTGTGATGTCAGTAGACACTGAATTTGAACTGAGAGACAAATAGAGGGGACAGAGAGAGAGAGAGTGGAGGAGACAGAAAGACAGGAGAGAGCGAGAAAAGACAGGAGAGAGAGACAGAGAGAGAGAGACAGGAGAGAGAGAGAGAGAGAGCGACAGGAGAGAGGAGAGAGAGGACAGGAGAGAGAGCGACAGGAGAGAGAGAGGAGACAGGAGAGAGAGAGGAGACAGGAGAGAGAGAGAGAGGACAGGAGAGAGACAGGAGAGAGGAGAGAGAGAGAGACAGGAGAGAGACAGGAGAGAGAGAGAGAGAGCAGGAGAGAGAGAGAGACAGGAGAGAGGGGAGAGAGAACAGGAGAGAAAGAGAGAGAGAGAGAGAGCGACAGGAGAGAGAGAGGAGACAGGAGAGAGAGAGAGAGGACAGGAGAGAGAGAGAGAGACAGGAGAGAGAGAGACAGGAGAGAGAGAGAGAGGACAGGAGAGAGAGAGA
>UFQX01005258.1:0-81885 GCA_900497675.1 Arapaima gigas | reverse complement strand
CGTGCAACATAAACACAAAATTTGTGACAATCAAACAATTATTACCTCATGCCCTAACCCTAAACCTAACACAAAACTTGTGACAATCAAACAATTATTACCTTACACCCTAACCCTAACCCCTAACGCTAAGGTTCCCCCCCCAGTAATGGTCTCTATCATGGGAAAAACCACAGGAATTCTTAGGCAAAGTGACAAAGTTAATTTCTTCAGGATGCCTTTGGTATTCTGGGGACTCCAAATTGTAGAATATTCTCAGATTACTGGAAGACATGCAAGAAAGCCACCAGATGAGCAGCTCCACGATGTCCACCTGCCTGACCCAGTCACAGAGGCTTATGCAAAACGCGCTGGGTGGAGGGGAGGGCAAATCTAGATGAAGAATGGTCTAAAGACCTCAGTTACCACAGGTACAGACAAAAAAGCATCATAATCAAAGTGCTGTTGTTATTTTAGGTCACTTTGATGATGCACTAAGTAATGCTACTGCATCACAGTCCCTGGGCTATTTTTGGGCAATGGTTCTAATCCAGTCTATGTAGAGTTTGAATATTCTCCCTCTGCATGGAATTCCCTCCAGCAGCTCTGATTCACTCCCACACGCCAGACGTGTTTTAGGTTGTGGTTGCACGGTGAATACGTGTGAGAGTTTGGTCACCCTTTGATGGATTGCCATCCCCTCTAAGGTGCAGCTTTAGAACATACTGACCAGTGATTCCAGGCTGTTGTGACCTTGACCTGGGTAAACTGAAGAACAATGGATGAATTAGAGGCTACTTATCTATGTAGTAGCACATCAGTAAAATGCAGGCCAGCAGAGAACGAGAGCAAAGAGCCTGGGCAGTCAAAGTCATTAAACGGTAAAACAACCCCCACATATGTGAATTTTGGTTTACTGTAAATAGTTAAATGGACTTTTCCATTTAGAACAATATGAAAAGAAAAAGGAAATCGTCAGCTTGTAGCAGCAAGTAAAGGCAGATGGCAAACTTACCTATACAACTACTTGTTGTATAGCCTGGGTGTACAAGATCACAGTAGAGAAGCTACAATAAATGCAAGCTAAAATGTAAACGGTTATATCTGTCAAAATGAAGTCCAACTGTGATGAATTTACTTTCACCACCTTTGTTAGGTTCATCAAGGGATTCATGAGTAGGAAGCAACCAGTCTCTGTGAACAATGCAGAGTATCTCACCTTTGTCCGGCTTAAGGAGAATCTGCCCAAGAACCTGTTGGCCATGAACACCTGGCTAACTCCACCATCCATTATGCAGCAGGTATATTAAAATTGCATTTTATTTTTGTTAAAAAATTTTATTTTTTTAAATGATTTATTCGGTCTCAGATTTATTTTAAAACTTGTGCATCTACACTTGAACTGAAATAGATATCTGATGAAATTAACACCTATAGACACTATGCCAAAAATGAAAACCCAAGTTGAGCTGGAACTCCATTTATAATCAAGAACAAACTCAGGAAAATTAATGAAAATTAAAGCAGTCAGCGACTGTTTGCTTTCTATTTGTCTTAGAACACCCATCAACCTGACTATCATTTAGATATTTTAATAATAATTTTAACTGTCACTGTGTACTACATACTGCAGTAACCATTTTATAGGCTAATGTAACAACCATGTAAAGCACCTACGGAAATAAAAATTTAGTATTATAACTGACATATATATATATATATATATATATATATATACACACACATATACATATACACACATACTTGTATGTATATATAGTTGTATGTATGAAGTACAGTGAATTATATGCAAAACGCAGTGAATAGATCAGCTCACAATGCTGATACAATGGGACTGGGGGCTGGTGCAATGTTGGCTTAATGGAACTAAAATGGAATGGTTAGAACTTTTTTGAGACACAGTATCAACATTATTTTAAGGGTTTTTTTTTTTTTCCCCCCCTCCAAAAAAAGCTGGAGATAGTCTTGGTAAACTCTGGGAACAAAGATGAAGGCTGAGTGGCTTGGAAAATTCAGAGCTCTTTAAATTTATAAATGTAAACCATTTCTGGAGAACTGTTTGCAAGTCAAAAATTTGTACATCAAAAACATAAATCCCATTGTTTTATGTTTATCAGTTCCAGTAACCTAAAGTTTTTATTACTGCATGGCTGACATAACAGGCATGAGCAGCACAACATAACCGTGCATGAGAAGCAGAATCAAAAACAATGACAAATGGAGTTGCACCCCAACAGGAATAAAACAGATGCTAACAATTAGTAAACTGCGTAATTTCTCTCTCAATAGAAAAGAATTAGAAACATTTAAAATAACTGACATAACTAATAATGAAATGGCAAGCATCCAAGATACCCAACAACTGCTACTGAAAGAACGGCCATGGAGCAGCTTGATGACAGTCAAGGCCAAAGACATAACCGCACAAAGCTTTGACTCGTTCAAACTATGGCATTTTGTATAATGTTGTATGGATGCAAAAGTTGGACAGTGAAGAAACAGGACTGGGATAAAATTGCCTTTCTTATGGTGGTGTTGAAGAATATGGATACCATGGAGTGCTTAAAAAAAACAAAATACTGAGGAAATGGTCAAAGTAAAACCTGGATCCTCAAATGACAAAGCTTCACCTTTGACAGATAGATTAATACAATTTCAGCCATGGATGCTGCTCTATCTATAGACATGTTTCTGGCTGAAGACAATTCAGGGCAACTTGCACAGAGCCATACATAGATGATGGTACTTCAACTTACACAGTTTATTATTAGCTGAGCCATTGTATACCGTTTTAGAGGTGTGGACATGAATATGCTAAATGTATATGTTGTTTGAGGGTTTCTGGTCCCTTCTTTTTTTTTCCTGTAGACCTCTCAGATCCTACAACAGCTCTATGTTCAAGTCCTGGTGCGAAATTACATGCGCGGGCTCTCCGTACAGCATAAGGCACAGGTAAAGCATTTTTCATTTGCAGTTATGTTTACCTTTTTTTTTAAGATATACATCTATGGATTTTGCTTAGTCAGTATTTTTTTTTGCAGAGTTCTTAGCTATGACTGATTTCAGATCAATTACATTGACAACCCCCCCTTTCAGCCCTAAGGACCCAAAATGAAGACGGCATTCTATTTATCAGATATCACCGCAAATAGAGGAATGTATTACTTAAATAATGGCGGAAGAATTTTTTTTAAAGCTTGGTTTTATTTTCTGTCATTTGAGAACAGTAGTGGGCTCTATGTTAGCGCTTTGTACTACATGGTTTAAATAATGCCTCACAAACCGTCAGTCAAGAATTCAGCTATATGACACAATACAGCCGACAGTGGCTGAACTCTACACATCTATTGTTCTTGTAAACAACCATGAAATGAATAACTAGTTTCAGCCAATATTGAGATTAGTGGTTTGCTTGTAGAAAATTTTCACAGTGGATGCTGCCCCGTATATACAGTACAAGGTTTGAGTCCAGAGAGTTATTTTTTTAAAAAATCAGAATTACAATCCCATTTATTATTTTGTTTCCATAGTAATATTTAAAAAAGTGCATTTCATCAATGTACAGACATACAGATGTCGTTACATGATTCTCACAGTCCACTAGTTGAATACTATCAAATACTCATTGTGCATATTAGAGTAGCTACATGTTGAATTATGTGGTATTATAAAGGTTTTTTTTTTTAATTTAAACTAAACGAATAACCTAGAATCAGTTCATGGGGTAAAGAGGAACTCAGGAAAGTGAGTTCAATGGAGGTATTCTGAACTCCTTTGAATGCTGAGGGACAGAAGTTCTGAGGCAAGGAGTTCATTTCAGCACACTGGTGCCCAAAACTAGGCTTTTGATTTTCTGCTACTTGTCCTTTGACCAAGCAGCTATAATGTCTAAACCAATCTGCTTGGGGGGGGGGGGGTGAAATTAGAGTGCAAGTGTTTCCCAATATTTGTATATTGTAGGGCTCATGTCTGCCTCTTCTGTCCAGTTAGTCCAATACAAGTATTGTCACGATGTAGCCCAGGTGTAGACTCGTGTTACATATGTGAACTGTTTTCTGACATTAACTTTCAACATGTTCCAAAGCTGCAGCTGAAAAGCGTGACCAGTGCAATGTTCAAAGGGAAGAAGGAGAGCTACCCCTTGAGTGTCGTCAAAGAGATTGTCTTCTGTGTGTTTGGAGCCTTTATACTGTAGTCTGACTCTTCTCTCTGCCCAGTATCAGGTTTACAATCCATCCAGGCAGAGACGGATTTGTGAGCTTTTGCAGTGGGCAGGAGACCATTGTGTACAGGGTTAAGAATGGTCATCTGATGGTGGTGAGTGTGTGAAGTCATTGCAATGGAACAACCATGTACGGATTATTTTTTTTGTCCCATTCTTCGTATACAAAAATCTGTTCCTACATGTCATGTTTCTGTTTTTTTTTTTCCCCTCATGCTGATGATAGGAATCAATTCGACTCAAGCGCCAGTGACATGAGCTGCTTCCTGGCTCATAGTTGACGTGCAGTCATCTTCCAGGAACCCATGCATACCTCATTATTAAAAAAAAAAAAAAAAATGGTTGAGGGAGTAGGTTCACAAAGGTTGGGTGATATTGGGAACAAGGCGACACGAAGGGGGGGGGGTTGTCACATGCACTCCACTTTTTTTTACCTACTGACTACAAACGAAAAGACTTCATAGGTAACCACTTCAAAAAAAATGCCTCTGCTCCCAAGTGCTTAAAATCATTCAGTGGACAAATAGCTACAAGCGCTTTTGGCCTCCCCAAATGCAAAACATGAGCTATGCAATCATTTTCGGAACTGCATTACTTTATCTGTGGTTGTCATAGTAAAAGAAAAACTGCAGTTCGTTTTGTTTTTTTTAACGAATAGTGGAAACGTCAGGAAGCTCCAAGTTTTCTGGCTTAAAGTGTGTTTCAGATCAGCACTGACTGACCATATGGATGATTTTGTAAACAGTCAATTGCACCACAGAATACTGAGAACGACACCACTGCCTTAGACAGAAGGGAAGGACCATTGAAAAAAGTTTGTAACTATAACCTGAGTCCAGATTTCAGTGTCCTTTAACAGTGCTGCTCCCCACTATTAAAATAGTTTTATTACAATGAAGCAATTAGAACTACAAATGTGCATATTGTAGCCAAGGTCAATATAGAACTGTGCTTTGTTCATAGTACAACTTCACCCGCGCACATGAGTCTGATCCCAAAGTCTATCGTGAATGTCCCACATCCCTCCTTATTAGCAGTTTCACGGTACATAACATTGTATTATAAAATTCCATTTTCTTCACTTGCCTTTCTATATTAATAAAATGGCTTAAACCTTACATAACTGTTTCTCATTCCTTTTGCTTTGTAACACAAGCAAAAATGTGTCACTGGAAGCTCCATATTGTCTTTACATATGATAAACATTTGGAGCCAAAGACGATTATGCATCACCTCAATGTAGTTTGCTGCCTCAAAAGTTTTTTAATTGTCATATTAATCACCGTGCACCGTAAAGTACAATGATAACTACAGGAAGCCATTCATTTGTTTACCACAAAGAAACAGTGAAGCCTGTTCCAAAATTTCAGGTCTCCTGGATGAACCCAGAATGAAGCATAATTTTCTTTCTACTAAATGGAACTTGCTTCTCAATTTTATTAATTCTGTAACATGCAGAAATCATGATACACTTGCAAACCTTTGACACGCTACAACTACCTAATATACATAGTTAAATGGGCAAAAATATATGGATTAGAAAGGACATGATGCCAGTCTCGGTTGGCATTAGGGGTTAACAATAAGCCTCGAAACTAGGACAGAGAAAACTTGCTTCAAGACTGTCCCCACAGCACTTCCTGGGTCCTGTATTGATCCTCTGAGTCGGCGGGCAGCGTCCGTGACTAGTCCCAATCGAGCCAATAAGCTGCCTGGCTTTTCAGTCTGAATTTTTGATAAATCTACCCAAGTTCTTTAGATATGAGGCTTCATTTTACAGGTTTTTACATTTTACAAGTATTTTTGTATTTAAGCGCTTATATTTTTCTTGCACTGAATGTGAGCCCTTGAAGAAAAAGCTGTACTGCAATGACTACACTGGTCTATGGAGCATGACAGAGATATGACAGAAACACAGCCATTTCATTGGCAATGATGGCTTCACTCGGATGGATGCTAAAGGTGTTGGCAGCCACTGTCATGTCCCAGGCATCAATAAATCCAACATTCAGGTCCCCAAACACCTTCTTCTGTGCCAGGTTCTGCAGGTGTCCGTGCCAGTCACTGAAGCGCTCCTGCTCTGAGGAGAATTCCCTGGTGTTCTCTAGTTTGATGAAGACCTGTGTTCCAAGAATGCGGGTCTGTAGCCTCTGGATGGCCCTGCGGAGGCTCAGCAGCCTGCGCACAAAGAGCTCCAATGGAAATGCACGGAAGTGCTGCCCTACTGAGATGACCACCACAACCTGCTCCTCCTTACCCTCTACTTTGATACTGTCCAAGTCTCGAGAGATGTAACGAGACTCTGCTATTTTGATCCGTCGTACAGTGATCCAAGGGTGGCCATGATTTTTCCACTCTATTGTGAAGTTGCTGTGGTGGTTAGCAATCATCATGGAGGAAAACCCACTCCCGTCCAAGCTTTTAAAATCTGCAAATTCAATGTAACGCACAAAAAGATTGGCAAATGCACAAATGAAATAAGTCCCAAAAAAAACCGTGCTTAGCATACCATTTTTCAACTTGAAATGTGAATTTTAGAAAAATGTATAACCTACAACCATACCATCTTAGCTAACATGCAATTTATAAACAGGATAAAGACATATTACATACTGCTACTGAAAAAAGCCCAAACATAATGCATCAAGTGACTCAAATATTCAGAGGATGGTTTTATTCCTACCTTTCTGAAAATGATTTAAATATTGTATCCATTGCCGCATAGTTGAATCACCGTTAAAGTAAATTCTTTTTCCTTTCAAGCAGCTGTTGATTGACTCTGCATCAAAGAAATTGCCAGTTTTGCAGGATGAAGAGAACCATCTGCTTCCGAAGAAATACCCACTAGGAATGGGGGATTTCATTCCTGGTATACACTTTTGTAAACCTTTGTACGGAGTTACTACAGAGAGAGAGAGAGAGAGAGAGAGAGAGAGAGGCAAAGGTACTGCAATAAATTTTTTAAAAAAATTGTCACTATATGAAATNAGAGAGAGAGAGAGAGAGAGAGAGAGAGAGAGAGAGAGAGAGAGAGAGAGAGAGAGAGAGAGAGGGAGGGAGGGGGGGGGCAGTAAGAAAATGAAGCCGTATGTAACACTAGTTTGACTATAACTACATTATTCAGTTGCGGTTTACAAAGACAAATTAAACCGTGCACAGGTACTGCAATAAATTTTAAAAAAAAGATTGTCACTATATGAAATATACTTTTTTGTGTCTGATTACTTATGCACACATAACACATAGTTTTAATACCAGTAAACTGGTATTAGGCGTTAGTGATATTTGCAATACTGACAAGCACTGAAAATTACCACAGAACATAAAATTAAACCAGCTTAGAACTGAAAGAAAACAGAAATACCAGTACAGTTGGTCACATGTGCATCACTGAAGTTGTTCTTTATCATTATTCCAATGTATTTCCTTGAGAGAAAGCACATTAGAAACCATATTACAACCCCTAAATTCCTACGGCTGTACTGTAATGATTATGAGTTTCTTGCTACAGCTGATACCAAAAAAAAAAAAGTAAAATATGTTTTACCAAGTCAAAAGGAGTTTCTCGNCATTATTCCAATGTATTTCCTTGAGAGAAAGCACATTAGAAACCATATTACAACCCCTAAATTCCTACGGCTGTACCGTAATGATTATAAAAGAGTTTCTTGCTACAGCTGATACCAAAAAAAAAAAAAAAAGTAAAATATGTTTTACCGAGTCAAAAGGAGTTTCTCGTCATTAGTAAGTGCAGATCCAGGAGTGTTGGCAGAAGACATGGTGTCAATTGAGTCACAGGGCAGTGATGCAGGTTTGTAACAGGCATAGTATTCTCCATCCCGCTCATCTTTATACTCACATAAGGACTGGTTTGTATTCAGCTGGAACCCGCACTCAGACGTTTCCACTTTGTTCCTGCTAACAAAGGTACCCGTATGCTTGATCTTCTTGTAGTTCAACTGCCTGGACCTCCACAAAGTTTGCACTGCCTCTGAAGAGTGCATGAGGAGCACAGAGATTTGTACATCCCCAGGCCAGAACAGGGTGAAGCGCACGCGGTAGGAGCCATTATAATGGTCAGTGACAAGTCCTGAAGCAGAAGCCTGGAGTTTGGGAGAATATATTCGCCCCAAGATAAAGTCTCCACCATGCCTTTTCACCTGCCCTTTGTGGTCTCGCATCTCCACGCGAACATCCAGGTTCTCGCCTACACAGTACCGGGATTGTGGGCGATCCAGGCTGACTGTACTTTGTTTGGCACTGGAGGAGTCTTGCACGGAATTCCAATGCGAGACCATGGGGCGGTCCCACTGCAAAGAGAACATTACATCTTCCGTAGTCAGCTCCTTATGCGTGAAATGGGGGCGATGTGATGAAAACCAGTGCAAGAAATGACTGGTACTTATGTTTTCCTGGTGCAAAAAAAAAAAAAAAAAAATACAGAAAAATATGTTGAGCTTATGTGCCATTATGTCTGCCACACTGATGTCTAAACCGCTGAAGACATGGCACAAGGTTTTGTTGTATTTTTAGTTGCTACATGTCATGTCATCCGCATTCCAGGTCAAACTGTTAATACATTGTTCTCCATTACAATTTTATTGCAGCTGGAATTAATTTGTATGTATGAAGCAGACCACAAAATATTCAGTAGAAGGTTGTGAACATGGTATTTAAAAAAAATATATATATTTTTTTTTCATCTTTTAGTGTTGCTTACCTACCGTTTGCAGATGCACCATCCCCTTTAACCAGGTGGTTTAACAGCATTACTCCGCTGGGTATTCATGCCACGCCCTCTTTCATTTATAAAAATTCTTCCATCCTCGNTTTTTTTCATCTTTTAGTGTTGCTTACCTACCGTTTGCAGATGCACCATCCCCTTTAACCAGGTGGTTTAACAGCATTACTCCGCTGGGTATTCATGCCACGCCCTCTTTCATTTATAAAAATTCTTCCATCCTCGCTTCCAAAACAACATGCAGCACTAACAAAATAACTTGCTTAAAACCTTCTGATAGCAGTATAACATCTCGACAGAGATCGCCGACATTGTAACCCAGTTCCCTTAGTACAACCACCAGTTGCTTAGTCTTCTGCCAGCAATGGACCAGACACTGGATACTGATTTTTCTTTCACCTTCCAGCACAAAAAAGCAGTGATCTACTTGTGCCAACCAAACACAGACACCTACCATCTTAAGCACTTGGCCATGGTGTCCTATCTCCTAGGACTGTTATAAATTGTTGAGGATGTAGCCGTTTGAGCATAAAAGAATCAACGTTTCCCAAATCGCAATTTGGATGGACTGGACTGCACAGTAGAAACTGCTTGGAACCAATTACTATGATGGCGCTCTGCTCTCCCCAAGACCTTCGCAGTTGAAATCTTGCATCTGGTCCATGGTCTCGTCTATTGCTTCCCAATTATCCTAGGTAAACTTCCTTCCTTACCCTGAGCACCGCCTCCTGAATCAGCTTTTGCTGCCTCTGAAGCTTATAATTTTGTGCAACACTGCTGTCTTGCTGGCTACCACTGTGCCCATGATCACACCGTGTTGACGTTGGGGCTCCGACTGCCCACTGTAGACAGTGAGCTCACCCTGCTTCCTGTAATTGTCCTGATGCCAGTCACAATGCTGTGAAATACCAATTTTAATTAGCATTTTAGCTATAAAGACCATCAGTTTTGTTGTATTTTTAGTTGCTACATGGCAGCCGCATTCCAGTTCAAACAGTTTTTAATACATTGTTCTCCATTACAATTTTAGTGCAGCTGGAATTAAGGACTTGTATGTATGAAGCAAAACAAAATATTCTGTAGAAGGTTGTGAACACGGCCTTTAAAGAAAAATATAGTTTTCATCTTACAGTGTTGCTTTAAGATAAAAGGTTTGTATTCAACAGACTGGTGCCTTATCCACAACCGGTCCCTTTAGGGTAGCTGACCAGTGCATGGAGCGAGTTACTGATGCCGTAAAGCAAATAAGTCGTGCCATAAACTTTTATTTTATTGTGGATTCGGCTGATATTCAGAATCTACCGACTAAATTAAGCTATAGTTTCATTTTTTTAAATTGATTGTGTTGTAGTAGTTAGATTTGTGACAAAATTGTTAGACTTGATATCCTTGTCATGAGGAGCTCTGGCGCCATCTACAGGCATGCTGAATCCCCAGCCTACTGATCACAGGTCCCTTCCAAAACACCAGTTTCTAACATGTGACCATCTTTAAGTAAGTGTTTGTTCTAATGGTCCTTGTGAGATATTGTTATACCTGCTGGTTTGCAATGCTGAGTATCAGTAGCTGGCACGGCCCCATATGGTGCGTACTGACGGGTTACGTCGGATTTTCCTGATTTGGATCTAGTGGGCGGTATTGTGCTCTGCCCCCCAGTTTACCTAGATTCTTGGACTTTAGCTAGTTGTGTCATTCTGACCTATTAGGCTCAAGTGTGCTCATTGGTAATTTTTTTTTTTTTTTTTTTTTTTTTTTTTTTAAATGGGAGCCTGTGAGTTCAGTCATGGTTTGCAACATATCAGTAACTGAACACTTGTACAAGTTGAACATTTTACCTTAATGCAGCCCATACTGTATATCATACAGCTCCTCAGGGAATATAGGTGTAACAAGTGTCTGCAGCACTTGAACACTGGGGGGTATTTTATCTCTGGCCCTGTTCTGGTGTTGTTGGCTCCTTGTTTTTCTAGAGAACGTGGTTTTGTTGTATTCCCCTTGCCGTTAAACACAAAACTATAAGGAGCAAAGGCTCCTGACCTGTCCTCGCGGTCATTGCTCTGACCAAATATGCCCCATCTATTGTCGCACAATACACAAGCTTTGAAACAGGTTTTGCTCGAAGGTTTACTTGCACAACATACTGGAAACACCAAATGAAGTGAAACAGGGACAAAGTGACAAGATTCAGCTGTCTAAGGGTATATTGTGAAGTTAAATAATTTGAATTTGTTAATTCAAATAAAACATTACCTTGCTCAGCATCAATAAAGTTGTCACAGTGCAGCAAGAAATGAAAAGGAACTACTTCCTTGTACTCATGAGCCATCGCACAGGTGTCTTAGTGAAAGTACAGCATGACATGGTATTCTGTAAGAGTAAAAACCAATTACACATTTGACTCAGCCTTTGGACTGTAATGGAGTCTGCTGAATCCAGATGATGAATTAACATACATTTGAAGTATTCTTTGCCCTGTAATGATCTACCATGGTAACAGCTTATATTTCAATGTATTAAACCACCCCCTCCAATTTGTTCATTTTAAACTTACTATTCTGCCTTACACAGAGTTGAAACTTTACACAGGTATAGTAAAATACCACTCAGTCAGAAAACAAGAGCTGTAGTAATACCCGCAACAAGTTGCACGAGTAACGTAAGGATACAGAAAAACTTGCAAAACTCATTAAATAAATGTCAAAAACCTTACCAGTGACCCACAGAATGATTTACAGTTAGAAAGGATAATCCTAAGTGCTCAGCAAGTAGTGGACACGTACAGCTTTGTGAGCTCTGATCAGGTGCGTTTTGCATGACACACCCTGAACAGACGTCATACAACAGGTAAAGCTAGCCACAGGTTCATTTACAACTGGGCACATCCCCCATCTGTATGTGCAAGGTATTGTGAACTCAGATGACGATTTCAAAATATATCTTTAACTGCTAAAAATTCTTGTAAGAGTACCCTTAAAGTTGTATTTAAGAACTAAGCTATTTGAGAATGAGAAATACATACAGCATTTATGGTTCCAACATGTCTGCCAGTATACTTATAGCAGAAACCAGTCGTGTACACAGGTCACAGTTGTGTGTAGTACAGCATTTTGCCTCCTGAAGTATATGTCTGAACAGTCTCCATCCTGGGTTCAGGATCAATCCTTTATGGCAAGATCACTGCTTGTATGGCATAACATACCAGGGCAGAAGGAACTTTTCCTTGGTTAAGAGGCAACCTTGAGCACAAAATCATTGTCCTGTTTCTTACAGGTATATATGCTGCAAGATCCCTGGCGGGGACAGGAATTAGGAACAGCAGCCAACAGGATCAAGCACTGACTAAAGGGATCATGGACATTAGCAAGTCAAACTAGTCAAACCAGTTTTTATTTAGCAAGTTACTGTTTGATCAGCTACCATATTTTAGAACTATTAAAAGAAACTACATTGTAAAAGTTTAAAAAAATATATAATTTGACAATGCTCAGGGCAGCTGTGATCATTGAGCTCAGTAATAATGCCATCTGAGTATAGTTTCTACCACCAGTGAATCCCCACAGCAGAATGTAACAGTATGTTTTACAACCTATAAAACCTCTGCTCACAACAGCCTCAGTACTGCAACCTCCAATACACAGCAGCACAATAGATGGATGAACATAGAAGAATAAAATAATCTCAGCTGACAGATAAAATTAAAACCTGGGAACTAGAACAGAGAGGAGAGTCCACTTAAATACTGGGGCTCCGTGTTGCCCAGGCCAACCCAAACACCTCACTGGGCCAGCATCAAGCTTATAGGCAGGTGCAGCCTGTCCCTTGGTTCAAAACAAAACCACAAGACAAACAACAGAAAACAGATACTTTACACAGCCCTCCAAACAAGGTGCAGTAGTAAACCCCCCCACTTGGGTATAAAACCCAAAACAGCAGACAGCACTGTTGGCAAATACCTTGCATGTGCATAACCAAGACACACCCAGCCCACATACTCTGAGGCAATCCTCTTGTACAGACCATTCTCAATTAGCCTGACAAGGAGCAGGTGTAACAAGCCACACCCCCCCCATCAATTAAGGTGTGCAACCCAGTTGACTGCCTTGAACCTTGCACCCTACCACACTCTAGATTACACCTTCTGAATGTAAAATGCTTCTTTACTAAACGTGCTTGCCATTTTCTACAGAATAATTTAGAAACGGACTGCTTTAGTCTTCAGACTCATAGAAACCTGTTTGCCAAAACTTTACACCATCAACTTTATTGCCCAGAAACTAGAACCGTTTTCTTTTTTTTTCCCAGCACAGGTTTAGGTTCCAACAGAGGTAAGTAAGTACACCGATGCAGTCTCCATAACACAGCCTTACCACAACCAGCAAGTCGCAGCAGGTCAACCAAGAAGCGCTTTCAGCCTCTGCCATAGGACCGGTTAACCACCCCAGCTCACATTGTAACCACACTGTGCTCAACACATACCGACATGACATAAACAACTTCCAGGGCATTTGACTCCAGAGCCCTTCTTCAGTAGTACCACTCGGGGTTGCTACAAGTACAATTACAAAACAACATTTCTTGTACTTTGGAATGAAAAGAAAGAAGTTTATGTTTAGAAAGATGAATGATCGTCAACACTGCACAATAAATGTGAGACAATGACATACTTAGGCATACACAGTTCTTGACGGGCATTAACCGAAAGCAATTTTAACATTTTGACATTACTCTTGCTGGCAGGTGTTAGTGCACTGAACTTCTGGTTTCAGCTACATAATCACACTTTCCACTCTGTGCCTCCTGCTGTAAACCGGTTGGACTTGGCTGCACTCACTTGCTTCTGTGTTGTTTCAGTGAGCACCGTGGATGATGGTTGATCTGTAGATGAAACCAAATTCACTGGCTTCTCTGTGGCAAATGCAGTTCAGACTGACATTTTCTGTCCTGTATTTAAGTGCACTTGTCTCTCTCCACAATTTCACAACATTGAACTCAATATGAAATATTAACATAAAATCAGAACCGATCCCTCATACATAAATACAAATATAAATTAAACCCCTCTAACAATGAAGTACTTCAATTCAGTTCAATTTATTTTTATAGGGTGCGTCTTCTCACACAGCGACTTTACATCAAAGTATCACAGATTACTTAAAAAATATACAGTACTGCGCAAAAGTTTTTGGCGGGTGTGGAAAAATGCTGCAAAGTAAGAATGCTTTCAAAAAAATAGGTGTTATATTTTATTTTCATCAATTAACAAAATGCAAAACAGAAGAGAAATCCAAATAAAATCAATATTTGGTGTGACCACCCTTATAAATATTTGGCTGTAACAGAAGGCAGTTTGGAGAGCAGTACAAGAATCAACCCCAAAGGGGGTTGGGGATTTGGTCAGGATTAATGGTGTCCTCAATGCCGAGAACTACAGGCAGATTCTTATCCATCATGCAATACCAACAGGGAGGCATCGGATTGGCTCCAAATTTATTCTCCAGCAGGACAACGACCCCCAAACATACAGCCAATGTCATTAAGAACTTTCTTCAGCGTAAAGAAGAACAAGGAGTCCTGAAAGTGATGATATGGCCCCCCACAGAGCCCTGATCTCAACATCATCGAGTCTGTCTGGGATTACATGAAGAGACAGAAGGATTTGAGCACTTCTATTTTTGAAAGCATTCTTTCTTTGCAACATTTTTCCACACCCGCCTAAAACTTTTGCACAGTACTGCATACATATATGCAAATTAAAAAAAAACAATTAAAATTGTGT
Source organism: Arapaima gigas (assembly GCA_900497675.1). Taxonomy (NCBI): domain Eukaryota; kingdom Metazoa; phylum Chordata; class Actinopteri; order Osteoglossiformes; family Osteoglossidae; genus Arapaima; species Arapaima gigas. Next base: position 67,146 of record UFQX01005258.1, on the reverse strand, counting down.
GTATATAATGTGTAATAATAACCACCAATAATAGTACTCGATGCATTTACACTCAAATATCAAAGAAATTAACATACCTGTGAGGAACGCAGTGCGATTAAAAATCAAAGCTCCTGTTCGACACATTGGAAAAACACTTCAGAAGATGCAGTATAATTTATAGAAAGAACAATCCTGAAATGTTAAACATACATTCCCAATAATTCCTCTTTTGTGTACTTAAGTGACATTGCAAACAAGTCTAACAATTTTCTATTTTTCACTCACTTTTCCAGAATGCGCACAACATTCTAATCTGAAAGTGCAATTAACAGTACCAAAATGTCATACAGACGACGCTTATGTAAAAATACATGTACTGTGTAAATCTATTACAATGTCAATTCATACCTTCAGTAGCAGTGACACATTTGCAATAATAATTTTACTTAAAATTGACGACTCTTAAAAAAAACAGTACAGTAAGTGCTAAAGATAATAAAAGAAAACCATCATACATATTACAACACATTACCAAGAACTTTTCAACTGAATGATTCTATATACTGTTATATATATTTTAAGTGACTGAGTAGTTCTCATTCTGACAAAAAAAGAATTGGGTCTATTACCAAGTTAGACGTTACGTCTCCTTAGTAAGTACAGACCCAGGAGTGCTGGCAAAAGAGAAGACATGGTGTCATTGAATTCATAAGGAGGGCTGGCGGTGTTTGTCGGGGTGATTCATTTAACATGTACTGAACTCCAGGTTTTGCAGTTAGAACTGAAGCCCAGTGACTGTTCTCTAAACACTGAGGTATGCTCTTTCATCCAAGGAAAGCCCTGGAATAGATCATTAGTGGACTGTGAACTGTGTTTTGTTATCCATTGACTAACTGTCCTGTTGTTTAGGTCATCAAGTGATTAGTATTTAAGGACTTCCTGAAACACTCACAGAACAAGCACTCGTTGGCCAGATGGCTCCCACACGTGTAAACCGTTGTTGCTGTGCTAAATTGAGCTGAGTAAAGTGAGTGAGTTCTTAAGTTGGTTCGTAGAGCATCATTTTCTTCCACATGTGTAACAGGCATAGTGCTCTGAATCCCTCTCATTTTCATAGTCATCCAAGAATTGGTTTGTGTTCATTTGGAAGCCACACTCAGAGACCTCCATTTTTCTCCCATTAGGATACTCTATTAATCTTTTCTTCCCATCCCATGCAGAATGGCTAGTATTCGCAGAGTGATCTTTCCAAGTCTAGGGATTTACTGGAAAAATCTAATTTGCATTTACATTTTGTTTAGGGGTCGTTTATTTTGTCCATAAGTTTAAGACCCACTTTTGTTACCTGGCATTGAGTTTTCTTATGAGTACTGTAGCATCTTTTAGTATTGCTACCTAAGAAAGGTTCCAGAGTGAGAATTCTAGGAAACATTTCTTTATTAGGCACATATGTTTTGGGGCACAATGTCTTTAATAAGACTATGATTTTAGCCAAAAGTCTGAGAAGCAGCATCATTTTTATATATATATATATATAAAATATTATATGGACATGCATTGACATGTAGTGTCAGGCATCACCAACTGTCCCCCTTGACAGTTACAATCACTCCATTCATCATTTCTGATTTTATTCTTTTTAAAACTACTAATAAAACCGCTTGAATAAATAATTAAAACCCTCACATAGAAAGTAAAACTAGTTTATAAAATCCTAGTTAAAACCAACAAATATTTATAATACATGATGGTAAAAATCTAAAACAGTTAAAAACACACCCCAAGGCTCTAGCTAAAAGGTTAAAGGACACTTACCAGCAGACTCCACCACAGAAGACGGGCGGTCCCCTGGCCTGTTCCAGGGTGCTGCCGAACTCAACCTACCTTTGTGGGTATTAAACACATCTTCTCCTTTTAAATTAAAATTATTAAAGACAAATACATGAAAAAATAACCAAAGTACTAATTAACAAAGAAATGATAAATATAAACAAAAAAACCCATACATTATATAAACACCCACCTCTGTGAAAAACTTAACTACACTACAATAACTAAAATATAAATAAATAAATAAAACAGCCAAAATATATGTGGCTGTCAAACAACATCTACATACATAATATGCATAAACAAATACTCAAAATATACAACTAAATATATGAGTGAATAAATAAAACCCTACACCTAACATGAACACACAAAAAAAAATACACATACACTGACCAAAAATAAGGGTCGCGGGTCCTTGTATGCGAAAACTGGCATGTGTTACTTACCCAAGATGGAGAGGATGCCACAAAACCTCTTCAGGCTACAGCCAAAAGAGGCCTTTCCACCTCTCTTTGGCTTCTGTATAGCCCTACTGCGTGACATTCACCTCCATCCTAAAATTGAGGTTGGCCCAGATTTTTGAAAACACCCCCTGGATGCCCAAGTCTGCCCCTGCTTGGACCAGCTGGCATCTTGCGTCCCAAAGTGTCTGCTTGGTCACGCTTATCACCAGCAACGCCTGGGCATTGTCAGCCTTCTGAACGCCGGGGTTCCACCCCTTCAATACTTTGTCGTACGTCAATACCATCTGCAGTTCAATCTTTCTGCACAGGCAACTTACCGAGATCTAGACCTCTCTTACCTGCTCGCAGTCCCAGAAAGCACGAGTGAGGGTTTCCCTCTTGCCACAATGGGTCTGTGGACAGTGTGGGAGGCTGGAGAGATGGTGCTTGTACAGTGTGTCACTCAGTGGCAACTTACCCAAAAGGCAGCGCCAGTTCAGGTCCTGCAGGTTGGGGTCGAGCCCCTTGGGTTGAATCCTGGCCCAGGTGCCATCCTCGAGGCCCAGCAGAGCCTGAGTCCCCCTCCTCAAACACAGGCCTGCCTCGATCCCCGCTGTGGTGGTCTTACCCCACACGACAGCGTGCCTGTAATAAGCAGGCCAGGTCTCGGCATTCAGCCCAATGTTGGTCCAGGACTTCACCAGGTGACGCACTGGATGGCCCAGCCAAAATGCGCACAAAGTGCTGATGGGAATGCTCCAATGGAGCAATCAGACAGTTACAAACCTGGGAAAAGAAGAGGCAATCCAGTTTCAAGGGCACATCTGGCACATCCCTTCCCCCATCCTCCTTAGGAAGGTACGTGACTTCCCTCCTCACATACTCATACTTGCCCCCCCAGACAAGATCGAAAATGTCCTTCCGAAAGCCTATTCTCATTGAGAAGGGCAGGGGGTACAACTGCACTAAGTACAACAATTTGGAGAGAATGTCCACCTTCAGGGCCAAGGTCTTCCCTATAAAGGAGAGGGACCTGATCCTCCACAATCCCATTTTTCATCTGGCCTTTGCCAAGCGTTCTTCCCAGTTCGCCCTGGCCGTATCTTCCGTGAGGAAGTTGACCCCAAGCACTTTGAGAGGATCATCGCATCTGGGAAAACCCCCGATGCTGTCTGCTCTGTGTTTCCAGCTGCCAAAGTACTTGATAAGCGACTTGCTGAGATTCAGCGCTGTGCCAGAAGCGCATCCGAACATCTTAACCAGGTCCAGCGCCCAACCGAGAGACCGGTCTGAACACACAAACAACCTAGTGTTGTCTGCGTACTGGGCCGGCTTTACAACTTTCCCCCTGCTTCCCGGCAGGTGGAGACTGTCGATTCTGGGATGAGCATGAACAGCGGCCACCAGAGGCTCGATGTAGAAAGCATAAAGGAGTGGGGAGAGCGGGCAGCCCTGCCTCATTCCACTAAGCTGGGGCACCCACCCCCCGAGGGAGCCGTTGATGGTAACACGGCCACCTGCCTCTGTGTACAGCGTTCACACCCATCCCAGGAACCAAGGGCCAAAACCCATCTTCCTCAAGGTGTTAAACAAGAAGCCATGGTCAAATTGATAGACCGCCTTCTCCTGGTCTAGGCTGACCTCTGCTAAGGAGACCTTTTGGTCTTCCGCCTAAGTGATCACGTCCCGAACCAGGTGCAAGTTCCAGATCACTGATCGCCCAGGAACTCCACAGGTTTGATTCCTGTGGACCAAATCGGCCATTACCCGCTTCAGGCGCTCGGTGAGGACCTTCGCAATAAGCTTTATGTCCACGCAAAGCATCGTAAGGGGTCTCCAGTTGGCAAGATCGGCTTTATCGCCTCTTGTACAACAAGGAGAGCACCCCCGTCCTCATGCTTCTGGTCAGCGTGCCCCGGCTAAGCACCTTCTCAGCTGCACGCAAAAACACGAGCCCTAAAATGTCCCAAAAGGTGGAGTAAAATTCCACCGGCAGGATGTCTAAGCCGGGAACCTTACGCCGGTTCATTTTACCAAGCACTTCAGGCAGCTCATTCAAAGCGATGGGGCTTTCCAGGCTACCAAGGGCGCTCTGGGGGATGCAGGATGACACCTTATCTAAAAAGCTCCTTTCTAACACCGGGTCAGTTTCCCTAACTTTAAAAAATCTCCCTATAAAAACAAGATGCAACCCCCAACATCTGGGCAGTATCAGTGAAGGATTCCCCTTGCGAGTTCCGTAGGGACGTAAAACCCCTCTTACGTTTCAAATCCTTCACTTTGTTAAAAAAATAGGAGGTACACTTCTTGTTCTCCTCGACCTCTCTCACTCTAGCGCTAAACAAAAAGGCCCTGGCCTGCTGCTCATGCAGCCGCCTCAAAGCAGCCTTTATCTCCACAGCCCTTTCATAATCAAAAAATCCTTTGTTGTTATGGCAGGCATAAAGCCTGTGGAGCTCCTCCTTGAGCCCAGCGATGCCGCTGTGATGCAAAGTGGCCTTGTGGACGCAATAATTAATGGTGAGGGCCTTAGCCTTAGCCTTGATCCCCCTCCCGCCACTCAGCTAATGGGGGTAATCATCCACGGCCTCCTGCCACATAAAAAAAAACTATCACTAAACAAGTCCCTATAATTCTTCTACTGGAGAACCTCCACGTTGAGCTTCCAGTAGCCCCGGCCGTGGTGTAGGACCACGATGGAGAGATCGTGACCTTGACCATCACGTGATCTGATGGCCTACTGGGGGGACAGAGTTACTCGCTTAAAAACAACGGAGGGGGATGCTAAGATGTCATCTAGACAACTACAGGCCCAGCGGCTGTTGCGCCAGGTAATGCCTGGATCGCTGGGGTTACACTTTTTAAAACCATCAGCGAGGCTAAAACTGAGAATAAAATGTTTAACACTAGTGTTGCCCTTGCCTTCTAAAACGATGTTGAAGACACCTTGATATCCTTGTTCTGGATCTCAAACACTGCCATATCAGAGCCCTTGGTGAGAGACTTCCATACACATTTGATGCAGTGCAGTTTCAAACATTGATATGGGCTCGGAAAGTTTTTGATAAGTTTTTGACCCTTGTCTGACTCCCTTGGGAGTTACAGAATCCACATCCTATTGTTAAGAGACCCTGGGGCAAAAATAGGATATCCTGGAGAGATTATATCTTTCAACTAACCTGAAATCCCTCTTTAAAAAGGTAGGGACTAATGCTAGGAACAGGAATTTCTGGTCCTACATGGTCAGCCTGCTTCTAGCGCGACCCTTGTTCAGGATAGGTAAATAAAAACTGACTCAGTGCCTGGTTGAATTGCGTTTCCACATACTATTTCAGTAAGTCAATTTATTGCTTTTCCAGAAGATTGCGCTTTGCCCCCACCTCTGTCACTGACTGCTGCGTGTGGCAATAGCTTGTTAGGAGGGTAAAAGCACTCTGTATGAATAGTTCAGCAAATTAAAGACATGTAGAGAAGAGAACTATTTTGTAGGATTAAATGACTGTTGAGTGTACTTTAGTGTATGTGTGTGAAAAAGTAGTTGAATTGGGTGATTATAATTAAATATTTCTCTTAAGTTGTTGATCTGAGATTTGCGCTTCTTTTTCTGAGTACTTCTTCATTGATAGTGTTGCTGTTTGGTAATTATGGGCAATAATAGTATTTAAACCTGTAAGCCCAAATTTCTGTCTCATGCTGTGTCACTCCCTGAACGAGATTCACCCTGGGCCTTTCCCACAGGTGATCCGTAAGCTCAAAAGCAGATGCGAACAATCATCTGGATAGAAAGTAGGCTCTGGATACAGGGCAATTCTTTGGTACTGTATGTTAATTTATCTTTGTAATGCTTTTTCATATTGCTACTGACAAACAGAATATTTTACATTTAATAAGCATTAGCTTTCTTTGACCAAACACCATCATTTTCACTGCATTTTCACGCTAGACAGATGTGAAGTGCTCTTTCAGTTTTTCTGACTTCACAAGTCTTCTGTTCACAAGAATTTTTCTGCACAAAAATCACTTTGGCTTCTGTGTCCTGTCATGTTCATTAATGCAAGCGATACCATATAAATATATAGTCTTCATCATCATGCTACTTACAGAACTTACAACGCTGTGGATGACCTGTATCTGCACAATTTGTGAAGCAACAGTGAGTTACTTTAAATAACACATTGCAACAGGTGTTTAACTTGCCTGGTCTGTACCTACATCCTGCAAGTCTATCCCTGTTTGAAAAAGCTGCACCACGTTGCAGAGAATTACAAATTCATATTTGAAATGTCCAGTTTTGCCAAACTTTAAAAAAACTATAAAAATGACTTACCTTCTTCCGTGTATTGACCAACGGGCAGTTGTAGATAAGGAATGCTGGAGAGCAAAGTATATATCTAGGTCACAAGTGAGAACTTGACTTCAGGGTTTGTTGGCTGAGCGACTACTAGGTGCAGAATTGCTAACAGTGGGCTAGCTACGTTACACAAGCATCTATAGACAGGAAAACGGTGGTGTCATGCCCCCCTAGTCTGGTCTCCTGATACCTGTCCCGCCTCCTCTGTCTATTAGTTCATCTCACCTGTCTGTCATTTACTCACCCCTATATATACCTGTGCTGGTCCCACATGTTGGTGTGAAGTGTTGTTGTGTGCCTTCTGATTGATTCCCTGGTTATTGACCTGCTTTGGCTTACGGATGCCGTTTGTGCCTCACCCTTGTTTAGGCGCTTCTTCTGGTCTGATTCCTGGTTTTGACCCACGCTTGTTTTGTGACTATGACTTTGGAACAACCTGTAACAATAAACAAGATTCTTTGTTTGACGTCTGCGCCCTGGCTACAGCGTTACAGGTGGGTCTAAATTCTGTTATTTTGACCTAGTGATGAGCATAAGAAACTTTAACGTTATCTGTAACAAGCGTAACGTGCCAGGAAATATCTGTGAGTTCTAATGGTGTCGGTCACAGGTACTGCTAATACTACTGAGTCATTGGAATAAATGCTAAGTTTCAGTTAGTGGAAATAAAGATGGGGTTTTTATTTACTTAGTTATTGATTGCATCCAAGGTCACAGACCCCCTGAGATATAGCCATAGATCCCTTGGGTGCCCTGGACCCCAGGTTAAGAATTCATTTGTTAGAACTTCTGGATAACTTTGACAGAACTCTGCAGATAACAAAGCTCACTCTTTGCCAAGGGTGTGACATGTTCTTCAGTCCAGCAATGTGAACTGTTTCACTATCTTTGCCTCTTGTGACAGTGGCACTCCATCACTAATGTTTCTGCTTAGAGAGGAGGGGGATCCTTGGAAGTTTTGACAGTAATAGCTGTACTGTTTTCATTTTATTTCCTGAATGGCTTTGCTCATGTTTCTTATCAATCACTTTTCATTACATGATTGAATTTTCATGTGAGAGCAGCTGCTGAGGGAAAAGCTGATGGGATAGGTAGTATTGCCATCTCTGAAACACTTGTCTTCATTTAATCTAAAATGTCTTTTTAGAAGCATAAACCTCACATAAACGTATGACCTGTACCACAGGACAGGTTCCTTGACATTTAGACACTACAACTCGTCAAAAGAGTTCAGAGGCCTTTCATTCCATCACTGAATTTGACCAAAACCAGTTCTGTGCCCCATGGACAGTATATCCACATTAGCAAATGTGAAAAGTGTATCTGCCCTCTGCAGTACACCCACTTCAGTCTATTTTGGCCCCAGTGCTGCACTTAAGTATTACAGGCATCAAAAAATATGGTAATAGTATTCAGTAGACTTGTACATACTTACGTAGGGGGAACCCATTCAGGCTCCTTTAAACACAGGGGGTTGGCATGCCTGCCTAATTCAACCCTCATTGTTGCCATGTTAGGTACTCATTCTTACCTGTGGAACAGTGGATAGTTGGCTGTTGGCATTACTCCAGATCTCTTCTCTCTGCCCCCAATCAGTATGTTTTGTTGGGTTAACACTGTTTTCTGATGTACTTGGAAGTATCCCCACCTAGTGCAAACTACTAAATCTGCATAAAATAACTTTCTACTTTAAAATTCATATTGTTGCTCTTTTGTACAATAAGTACAAAATACTTTAAGTATTAATTTATAGACTATAGTCTATAAATAGTACTGTACTATAGTACAGTTATGTGTAGAGGGAGTTCAAGGGTGATAAAACAATGAAAAGAGAAGCTGAAATACAGTTGTGGGGATAGATGGTGGAAGTGGTTTTCATGGTAGTTTTAATTATGAAATCTCTCTGGAATGAGAAGGATTATCCCTATAATGCCCAGAGAAACAGCTCTAAACAAAAATGGGGAAAACAATCATTTGGCGCATAGAAGGTTCAAAATAAATATCTTAGGGTTAGCTTTAGCTTATTGCTTTTATTTTAATGTAACTTGTTCCAGTCAACACATTAGATGTGGTCCACTACATTGAGTCAAACTTTAAGCTCCTGAAAATTACAACTCTGGGATAGGCTAAAAAAAGGCAACATCATTAGAAGCACAATGTGATTACAAATGTTTGAAGGGGGGTATGTTCAATATTGCAGAACATTAAGCTGTAAACTGAGATGTATATTTAGACATTTTCATTTCATGCAAGAGTAGTATGACAAATGCACAAAGACAAAAAGACTTGCATTAGTGTTAGATTTTCCTGTATACAAATGCAATTACTCTTGCCTTCCACTGCCCCAGGCTTGCCAAAAAAAGCACATTTGAACCAGCTGTACGAGATTTTACATCCTGATTTGTGTTCTAAAGACTCATTAAAGTTCCTCAAAGATGCTTGTCACCAGCTTTTCAGTTCTGCGTGCTCAAGTTTCATGTTGCTGCTTTCAAAGATGCCACTGCCAGAATTGCATGGGTTCCATAAGAGCCCATCACATCCTGCATTTTTCTTTCCTCCCCTTTCAGCTGTCACCCCCATTCTGTCCATCAGCAATAACTCTTTATTTGCCACACATCAGAAATCCTGTTGCTGGAAAGCTCCTTTTGGGAGACACTCAGCATGGATTGTCACACTTCAGTGAAATTGTTATAATGCTTTTAAATGTTTTCCTGTATTAGATTATTTTAATCTGTTTTGCTAATGTTTGTATAATGTAACAAGCTGTTAGCATTACCACCCCTTGCAAGGGTTTTTTGCTTTTTTTAATGGGAAGTCATTTGAGCATTATACAAAGGATGCAGCTACATCTCCATAGATGCAACATCTAGAAACTGTCTAATTTTACTGTCTAAAGCCATCTGTTGTCTCCTTTCCCTTTTTAATTTAGTCTTTGAGAGGAATGAAATGACAGCTTTCAGTTTATAATGCATTTTATGTCATCTTTTAATTTTTTGTATCATTCCAGTAATCTCCTTTGTTCCACAGAGCATTAAAGCACTTCCCCTGCCAGATGGCACAGCTGTGATCCAAGTGACTTAATGATTTGGTCAGTATATCAACTGGGGCTCAAATCAAGTACATTTGATTGTGCTTGGATTCTGATCTAGTCACAAGGCTTTCTCTGGAGAATTTCAGACCTTTCCCTACAATACCCAGTACATCTTGCCGATTGATTTTTCCAGGATTCGTAACCTTGTTTCCTTTGGTCCTTTTTTATGTATGGTCTAATATCAGTATGTGGAAAGTTTTGCATTGAGTTTACCAGTGGATGGCAGCATGAGCACAGGTCACTTATCTGGATGACTTTGGAGTTCTTGGAAGTCTATGTGCAATACATTAATGGTACTAGTAACATTGACTTGTTTTTCGGCTTTTGTTGGATGTATATCACATGCTTATAGGCACCCATTAGTCAGTCTGATTTAGAAATGTATTGAGTCACTTGCATGCTTCTATCTTGAGCGACAGATACTTGGCTTTGGTGCTGAGAAATTGACTGTTTAAAGCTTGATTGTCACAAGGTTATAATGAAGGGAAAGCTGACAGAGGAACAGTTGTGCTTGCTAATGGGAGTTAGCCACTACACACAAGCCTTCATTGATCATTGTCTGCTCAAGGCATCTATAGGCAAAGAGGGTGAGTTGAAAAATGAATAACATCAACCTTATGCAGTAGTGGAACTACTCAAACTTGCATGTTCATTTTGTGTAATTTAAGGATCAACAGTTTTAGTTATAGCCAGGTTTTTTTTCAGTTTTTTTACTCTTACATATGTTTGACTGGCTGCAAGAAGCAGGAAGCAGGAAGATCAGAGTATGTAACACTTGATTAACTTGTGTTCTGTAGGATCCCTCAGGTGTAATTCCTGTCAAATCCCTTTTGCTGGCCTCACTCAGGTGAGGCTCCAAGAGCATTCCAATTGTTGAATCTCAACACACACCTTAACTTTTGTGAGTGATTCTGCTCATTTCATTTTCAGACACTACTTGAGGTCCTAGAAACAGTAGTGACCCTGCTGTTACCTGTGTTCATATGAATACACATACACCATCACAATATTTACGTGCAAATAGTCTTGTTTTCAAGTTAAACATGCTTTGATAAATATGTATAAAGAAAGTAAGATCAACACAAATGTTCCCATGCGTGCACATGCAGTAAGTTGTAATTGCACCCCCCCCCCCCCAAAAGCAGAGGACTGTCCATTGAGCATTTCAGCAAATGACTTGTTTGCCCCAAGCTTTCTAAAATGAGCCTATGAAGCCCTAATCCCAGAGAGGGTAGAGTACATTCCAAAAGGTAATATTTTAAAAAAATTTTTTCCCCCCTCCACTTTGGTACCTCTATTGTGATTTAACCTCTAAGACTAAATGCCAGTTAAGAACTTTTAGGTCTAATCAAATTGCATGAGAAGTTTGTAAGCCATCTCTGGTAAATTCAGAGACGTACTGTTGTGGTGACCTTCATTTGAACCTTTTCTAGTACTTAAACATAGCCAATTAAAAATTCTTGAGTCTGCTTTTTTCAATTTGAAACACTTAAATCTGTTAAGAACATTACTTCTGCATTCATCCATGGTTTTATCAAAATCACTTTTCTGCTCTTAAGTGTATTAACTTTGTCAAGCTATAATGTGACAAATGCAAACATTCCATTTTTGGTTCTTAATATAACACTAAATGTCCAACAGTGTATCTGAATTCATGTTTCATGCATATTCAAACTGACCTTTTGATTCTCTGATCTTCACTCATAATGACTAAAATGTTGCTCCTCTAAGCCATTATGTAAATAAGGAAAGCAATTATATCGCAATGACACATTAAATCATGATCTGAGGGGGGAGAATGCCAAAACAAAGCTCCAAATCCCATTGCTGTTTCTGACTGAATTATGTCGGTGTTAAAATATTATTCTGCAGATATACTAATCACTGTCAGTATCCTGAGGAAAATATACAGGCAAATAAGTGAGATCCCATAATTTGCATTGCAATCATGTCTATATCTGAACTTTTTGTAAAATTCTGATCTTTCACACATGTAAAGATCAGAAAAGGGTTCTTTTTTAAAGCAGATTTAAAATGCAGGAAATGAGCCTCATTATAAAAAAATTTCTAAGGAGGCATGTACCCAAGGCTCAAGCTGACCAGCTGGTACAATAAACATTAGTCACACACTTTTTGCAGGTGGAAAGATTTTTGTAAATTTATTTGTAATTGCTTTCCCCCCCCCACTTATTCACTCACAGCTGATATTGTGGGCTAATGTTTTAGGCAGGATTGTGATGGGTTGGGGTTTTCCCTGGAAGTTGTAAGTTGGCAGCACAATGCACTGAAGCAGAATAGGAGTGAGGGACACTCTTCATTCAACTCCCTTTTACAGTGTTTACAGCTCCTCTCTGTTCCTGTGTGTAATCACTAACCTGAAAAACTATGACATATTTATATATGTGCTGAATTGGGGACAGTTTACAGCAACCCCTCAGTATCCAAAGTTTTTCTTTCAAGTTTTTTGCTAATGGCTCTTTAATACCAGAAGATTGGCATCTAAATGGAAATTTTTGTTTTTACTGTTAAGCTCTAGATAAACCTTTATCTATAAAGTCAAAACATGAATTGGAATCAGAATTAAAAAAAAATCAAGTACTGTAGACTGTAGTTTAGTACAGTCCAGCTAATATTTTTAGTGTATGTCCAAAGCAAGCTTTCAAAATGTGCATGAGTTTGCTGGTGTGTTGTCAGCTTTTTCCACTAGCTTCACTTTGTCTGAACATGTTGTGACAGCATTCACTGCACACTTCTTTTTTTTTTTAAATAAGCTTATTTTTTAAAAAATCTTTACTTGCCAGATGACACAGCTGGCATTTAAATAAATTGGTTAAGTATTCAGGAATGAATTAGATTTGGTTACTGATTAGTGGTTTTGGTTATTTTAAATTAGTTGCAAATAAATGTAGAGGCATCTCTAATAGCCTTTTCTGTGTGTGTATGGTAAAGAATGTTGAAGGTGGCCAGAACATTGTGCATGTTTATAGGACAAATATTGAGCCATTGGGATTGATTAGGAGGTTGTGGAAGAAATAGATTTTTTTAAAGCATTTTTGTAACATTTTAGTATTTAACTAATGTTATTTGAGGTGGGGTGGAGGATAAGTGAGGCTTACATGTTCTTTTATAGAATTATTGATTTGTTTTCAGAACCTAGCTAGTTAAATCATGAAATTTAAGTATTACAATTTTATTGTAACTAAATTGTTAAATTGACTTTGACTTTGCAAATCAAATTCTTGTCCCAGTTTGGTTTGTAAGAATCTAACCTGTATTTAAACATGCAAAAATGGCATGCATGAATGTTGCTACTTGTGATCCATCAGAAAATCCATTGCTGGAAACGACTAAAGAGTCAGTATACACACCTAGATATCTTGTGCACAATAACACCATATACTTGTATGATTAAAGTTTTTGGTACTTTGAGACAGAGCTGCAATAATGAATGTCCTATTTTTGTAGCCTATTTTTTCTGACAATCAAAGGGCAGTGATTGAAAGGATTCAGTTTCCTGCTGAGACCTCTTTGAAAATGTGTAAAATATATCCATTTTTAGGGCAGCATAATGCATTGAGGCCATGAACAAAAAGGATAATTAAGGTCACAGCCAGTCCTCATCAAAAAGCATGGTCTGATCTGTCTATTCTTATAAAAGTTTAAATGTGTGCTTTACACATGGAGAAAACAAGACCTCACTGTCTGAGCAGTTCCTGCAAATGTCACATTCCAACGTTACAAAACGCTTTTAGATAAATCTTGTGGTTATAATGGCCTTTTTAATATTTCATGCAAAATGTTAAAAATCTGCAATACAAAGGATATCCAGTACATGGCGCCACTGTACAGACAGTTTCATGATATTGGCTACTTATGTGCGACACTTTGGCTTGCAAGACATATTAATTATGTCTTAATTATTATTAATAATTAGTTATTATTGTATTATTACATATTAATTAGTTATGTCACTAGATTTTTTTTAGACTTTTAGTGATTTTAAGGAAAATGGTATTAAATCAGCAAACTATACAAGAATAAATTAAAACTAATACAAACTATTTTTCACAGTAAAAATAGTTAAACATTTATAGGTTTGGGGACACCAGCAATGTCAATACAGGCAGAAGTGGGTGAAACACGGCTAATTTTCCACATTAATGATCTGCATTATTTATGTGAACAGTAACTTTTTCTGTCCATATTTGCATGGTACATTAAGGATTGTCTAATGCAGACATTTTTTGCTTTGGCTTTTCTGGGTGTATACACTTTCTGGGGCTATATTATGAGGATACCAATGACTCAATTTTATCCCAGTCTTGCAAGGCAAGATGGGGGTAAATATTATAGTATTTCAGTGGTCAGATATCAGGGATCGAAACTTCTTCACAGCAAAAGGAAATGGAAGGCACAGCAAAAAATAATCAGCAGCCTCCATATTGAAGTCGCCTGAAATGGTGGTGGTATACATCTGGCATAAGAAGCAACCCAAACAATGCTGTGATTTTCTTACAGGAAGCAAAGATATCAACTGTTAATACTTCACTGTGCAATCTGGATTACTGTAAAACTACCTACCTCTTTTGCATGTTTTGACAATGGATGCAATGAACAATAAAGCTGTAAAACCACAAGTTTGTGACTCAAACATGAGTGATTATACTGTTGTAATTGTGCATAGTGGTATATAGGACACTACTGATGCAGAGAACAAGAGCATTCATGTGCATTGTGGGAGTACATGAATAGGTTGCCAAATGTGCCTCACCATCAGCATGTGAAGTTCAGCAGCTCTTAAAGACAAGAACCCATACAGTCAGGTGTGTTTTCATTACAAAAGTAAGCAGATCTGTCGTGCAGCACCTGGCACCCCTCCAGAAACTGTTCTGCTCCATGTTCCAGTGCCTAATGGGCTAAAGGTCAGTCTGCACATCTGCCACACAACACATTTATTTCATCTTTTTTCCATTTTTAGAGAATCATCCTTCATCAAACCCACTTTCCTGGCTGTTAAATCCAGCTGAAGCTATTGTTCCCCCAAGCCTGCTGCTTCTCAGATAGGAATGTGATGTTCTTTAACATGGCTCTACACTCTGTCTTTTTGTCTCAACACTGTGGCACAGCATAACATCATACTTCCCCTTTTCCATAACACACAGTGAACTAAATTCTGACTTGCAAATTAGGTACTTGCTTGTTACTATTAGGTGTGTCAACCTTTGAATGCACATGCAGCAAATAAGTTTGATTATCTATCAAGGCAGGTAACAGCTCTAGGTAAAATGAAATGGAGCATTCAGTAGATGGATCATTTCCTTTCTACTGTGCTGTTACCCTGACTGGAATAATAGCTTATGCAACAACTAAAGTGAGCTTGTCAGATAAAATTGGGCATTGCCCTTACAAGGCTTGTCCTAGCAACTAAAGACCTATAAATGACAGACTATGCATGAATCAGCTCTTCAGGTTTTTCATAATTTTGGTCTTAAAGAAATTTGTTTGAATCACAGTAGCACAGGCAAGGTGGGTCTATTGCCTAGGCAGAACACAGCTAGACAGAAATCTGTCCAAAAATGTAAGACATTTAAGGTTTTAAAAAAAAAGCTTAATTTAACATACAACTCCATTAGGTAGTGAACTTAAGGAAAAAAAGTAATGGTACAAAACTGTAATCAGCTGGAGATTTAGAGATATGGGGAACCTGAATTTGCAAGTACTTTGGAGTAGATTCAGGGATTTTCGGCATCATAGACATGGATCACTTGACAGATGGGATGGAGGAATTTGTGACAGCAGTAATAACAGGCATATCTCATCTTCCCCTTTTAATTCAGGGGCACAGTGGGACTCTGGAGAACAAAAACAGCATAATTTCTGAACACTCAGAAGAGGAAAGAAAGATGTAGGATTTTTATAAAAGGAAAAACCTGTGGATGGCAGTATTAGTGTCCATTGGTCAGACTGTGGGTAATGCAGCCTCTGTCTGGTCTAATTTTATTAGATTCTTTTTAAATACAAAGGGTCTGCAAAAACACTAAAATGACCCTGGCATTTTCATAGTGCCTTTGAATAACAGAACTAAGATGTGATTAGTCTCAATGTCCATGGCAGGAGTGAGGTTTCACTGAAGTGTTTCAGTATCCATGACCTTGTACAAACAACATAAGCAGGGCAAGGAGTGAAGCTCTTTTGAGTTCTGTGCATGGCAGCAAGTCTAATACTAGTACAGTGAATTCCTACCTGGTGCATACATGTGACAAAATATGAATAAAGCTAGAACTGTTAGGTTTACTTATGCATCTGAATCTGCAATGTGCCCTAATGCATCATTAAGTAATCATCCACAATGAGCAGCTGTTACCAAGGATACAGTCAAAGCCATGTGATCTTGCCTGCAATCCATTGCTTGTTCAAGTATTACTCTATGGTGTATTTGCAAGAGGTTGTATTTAATGAAACCACAACAGTGTTTGCCAGTGTATCTTTTCATTGTCTATTTCAATCAGACGTTAACTGAAATTAAATATAACATTTAAAGAAATTTCCAAAAAGTAATAGTTTTTGTCTCTTGTGTATTAGCTTCTCTGTTGCGCACAGCAAAGAACCTCTCATTGTGAAAGGACTGAGACTGGTTAACTGGCTTTGCCACAGTGCACTCGCTGACCATTGTTGAAATGGTTGTAAATTTCCACAGCAATGGTGACTTCCAGCCAAATGGTTGGAGGGGGGCTATGTTTAATCCACTTTTTGCACAGATCAGCGGAAGTTCATGTAGCTCCTTGGAAAGAAGCAGAGTGCAGTTTAACATCAGGAGCAGAGACAGATGGAGACAGACGGCTGCAAGTGAAACTCTAGGGGTTGCACTGCATTGTCGACCCTGCACGAGAAGCTTTCTCCATTGGGGGGAATAAGTGTATTGCCATAACAACAACTTCCTGTTGAAAGTGCTGAGTGAGGATGGTGAAAAATCCAAACTGAGCATTGTGAGTAATGAGTTCAGCTTTTTCTAAACCAGCCCCTTGAGGTCTGTGGGGTGAATGTGTTTCCTATATGTGAAACCTTTTGTCTGGGCCATTTAATGTCACTCCTTATTCTACCACGAGCTGTTCCTACTTCTATGATGAGTAACATTATCATGAAATAGGCTCCATAATCTGTTGTGCCTCGTGAAACTTCAGCAGAAGTTTGGAAGAGCCTTTGGTCTCATTTGATTTTCTTTTCCACACCTCCACCAGTGTTACAGCAAACACAGGACAAACTGTTGACTGTTAATCTACCAAGTTATTCTCCCTTTGCCTCTGCAACTGAGTCTTCCTCACAGGCTGTGGAAATCCCAGGCTCCAGTGTTTACATCTGCATGGTAATATATTGTGTTTTGACCACCACTCACGTTACAAGCTAAGAAACAGTTCTACTTTTGATGTAGAAGGTCTCTTTGGTCATTCATACATGAGCTAATAGAAATGAAGAGATCGTTTTAAGCAAAGAAATTTTGTTGGTTTTCATAGCTGAACTGAACACCTGGAGATTGGATCTCGTGGGAAAGTAGTAATGCAGCAGGGAGCTTGGTGTGAATGCCACGCTTTCATTTATTTTTTTTTTAATGAACCAAGACACCTCTTTAGGAATGAAGTGATAAGTTATACTTGCCCTCACAATAATGAGTATATGATTTGGATACCAAAGGCTTTGCTGCTTGATGAGATGGCTGAAAGTAGCTTAGAAGAGGATTCTTATCTCTAGGGGGATGGTAAGAGTCCTTTGGACGACGATGTGTGCCAGAGAGGTTCAAACCACAGGTGCCCTTCTAATTACTAAGTGCCACTGCTGTTGGTTTGATCACTCTGGGGTGGAGTTAACTCCTCAGTGGGCCAACGCAACAGCTCTTCCCACCATAGGCCCAACTGTGACTGACAAGCTTGGTGATTTGCCACAAAACACTCAAAACTTGCTCCCCTGGTGGCCCAGAGATGGTTGCCATGGTAATAAATATCATCAAATTGCTCATGAACAACATTGTCCTCCATCCCTCAAAATACCCATCCCCCTTTTTGGGGGGATTGGGGCTATATGTGTATGGAGGCCTCAGTCAGTAACCTTGGCAACAGTAAATGGAATTCTGTGTCAAAAACCTAAGCTGCACTAGTAAAGATTTAAAGTAATCTATAGTTCGTAAGTAAATATTAATCAGAACTTTGGAGGCTGGAATTGCACCCTAGACATATTTCTGAAATAGCCAAATAACTTTTGAAGAACTTCCCTGGGTACTAGAGAACCCGTTGCAACTGACTCCAGCCCTCTTGTGACTGAGAGGCTCCATATTTGCCTCTCAAGGGGCTCTCTTCATGTGACTTGTCCATGAGCTCCTCAGTAGGATGCCTGTTGCCAGTTATAATAATGACTTGCTCTTGCCAGTCAAGGCTCTCTCTTACATTGCATTATGTGACTTGTCTGTAAAGGAGACAAGAGATGTCCTGTGCCATGGAACATTAGAATGACATTTTAAAAACTCCATATGTTAAATACAAAAAGTTAGTGAAGTCTGCATTTTTCTGACCATTTTGTTTTGCATAAAAACTTGTGAAAGACATTTGGCACCCCACACCTTTTTCATGGTGACCTTATGTTGTAAAAGCTTATGTTAAGTTTCTATCCTTGGAGGTGGGGGTTGTGGTGGGTGGTTCATTCAAAGCCCTTTGAAGCCTGTGGAACTCAGTCTGGCAGGGAATCAGAGGGCCCCACAGGAGCAGAGCATAAGTATAAAGTGAAAAATATAAAGAAAGCAACCTGCTGTCTCATTTGGTCAAGGGGAATATTTTAAACCTGAACAAGTGAGAGTCTGAGAGCTTCCCCTGTTGTCAAGCTTCAACTTTGGTCCAGGACAACTGTCCTTTTATTTGTTTTACATACTAGATGTAAAAAAAATGCATATAATTTTAAAAAATGAAAAGTTAAATTCAATGTTTGTGTCTATGTAATAAATAACCCCTGTTCTTTCTGTTGCCACGTCTTATTTTGAAGTTTTTTGAAATCTAAGATTTTCTTCTGTTTCTGCCTCCCTGATTCTTGCTTCATCCTCTTCATGTAGTTTCATTATTTGATATGATCTCCACTGCTATTTGACCTGCTATTTCTGTTTGTAGTCACTCAAAACTTCATCCTCCCACTCCTACATGTAGCACCCAGGAACAGAACACACGCCATATATTGGGCACAGAATATGCACACATTGTGTCACATAGGATCCTTCTCAGTCTTGTGCAGGAGAATATATGGAACATTGTGCACACGCACACCTCTATACCTGTACTGGACACCATGCCAACCCTTATACATGTTTAATTGCAACTAACAAACACCTAGTTTCCATAATGCTCCCATTTAAGTCTGTTATGTTCACAGTAGATGGTCTTCCCCTGGAGTAGTAAAATAGAGCAGCAGGGACCTGTCCTGATCAACTTTTACCCAAAAACATTCCCAACCTATGAGCTCCAGAATGAAAATGATGCTAAAGTTTGTCTCATGAACCAGTTACAGTAAACATTTTTCCAGCTGGGCGTAGCTGATATCTTGGAACCATCAGGCTTGGCAAATGTGTTTCTATGTGTGAAAAGCTGAACTTGCTCCCTGTAATTAATTGCCACTTCACATGTTGTGGCCAATGGAACTGAAGTGGAAATTAAATTTTATGGCATCAGGAAAAAAAGAGAAAATGGAAAGAGTTGGTCTTTGTGTGCATTGCATAACTCCTCACACCACTACCCATCCCATGTCCCAGATCCTGATGTATTTACACCTTCAGCTTAATTTTTAGAACAAAGGAGAGGATTTCTTTACACAGACTGAATGATGAATATAAAGGGAAAGATTGTAAATTTTAGGGAGAAGAAAAAAAGACAAAAGCAATGGGAAAGAAACAAGCCAACAAATAGAAAGGCAACAGGACATGAAATGAAACATCCAGGAGGAAAACAGTGGGGAAAGGGTGAGAGAGACAGATGAAGGTCAGAAGACTGGCAATGAACAGGCAACACCATCTTTTAGCAAACTGAACCTACGGGCCACTGGTAGAGGGGGATGGTGGGCTGGACATCATTGAGCTGTTTGCTCTGTTAGGTTATCAAGAGTTCTCTGTCAGATCTCTTTGTTCTGGAGATTAGCGTTTACCAAACCAGTAAAATTCAATTCGAGTAAGTTATATCTCTTAAATGGGAAATTGACCTGTCAATCAAAATCTAGTTTGCTGTTTTTTTTATCCACTGTCTGTATGGCCCCCATTCATTTTTTGTTCTTCTCACTTCTGTTTTTTTTTTCTTCTATTGATGCAGTTAGACATTAGACTGTTGTGTAGTTTTGATAACTTTCTTCAGGTCAACTGGCAAAGCAAGAGACAGCAAAAACAGTCATGACAGATGGCAAAATGTAAGCACATTCAGTGCTTTCTTTAAGGTCGATGTGAATATAGAACTGAGTCAATGTTCAATGCAACGTTGTGTGAATATGCTTGAAAACCATACAGACGTAATAGTAACAAAATGGTAATTGAATAGCATATCTGCTGTTGCTGCTTGTTTGCTTTTTTTGTATTATCTGTACTAAGCAAAGACTTTCAGAACAGAAGCTGTCATAATAGAAACAGGCTGAGACAATGCAAAGCATCAGAATAAGGGACCCTGGGAGACAAGTTTCCCAGTTTGTAGGCACTGGATTCTGCAACATAAAAATAACCGTAGCCAGGCCAACTCTTGAACCTGTGTTCGTCAGACTGGGACAGGATCAATATTAATCACGTCAAAATTGATATATTTTCAGACAGCGGGGAACTGAGAGCTGGGCAGTATATTTGAAATATGAGGAAGCATACAGATAAAATCCAACAAATGTTTGCAGATATTATGGGTTTGTATGCTTGTATGCGGAATTTTCTGTTGCAATAGTTTTCCATATTACAAGTATATTCCAATACCTCTGTAATCTAAAAAGCAATACATACAAATAATCTGAGTATCAGAGAATGAAATCTTTCCTGAATGTAAGAATGTGAAATCATGCCATTTTGGCAAAATGCATATCTAGAAATTAAGAAACATTGCAATAATATTATGGGAACATTATGTGCTTGCCATGCTTCATTGCCCTCTAATCCCTGGCAACCTCTTTATTCCTTTCCAGGGGTCAGGTTGTGGCCCAGGCCAATGCTCCCACAGATCAATGGGATATAAATCAATTGTATCTCCCATCTCTGTACTTCTGCTGCTATGGATTTTTTGTTACTACACTTCATTCTTGACTATTTGACGTGTAAACAATTATTCACATGTTTTAGTTTACAGAGGAGCAAACTGATCCTGGAGCAAGTAAACACATTCACTTGAGAGGAAACATAAAAGAAATGGCAAAAACAGTAAAACCTAATAGCTCGGCTGTCGATAAGGCCTATCATGTCTAGAATAGCTCTGTAATATGCATTCCTTGCCACCAACATGTTTCATATATACTGTACTGTATGTGGTAGTAATTTTTTTTCTCTGCTGTCTTCTGACTAGTAAGTAAATGTTTACATTCCTTAAGATTAGTTGGAAGTATATTTTGTTCTCAGCCTATTTCAGACAAACAACTCAACAGTTGCACACATTGCACACAAAAGTACCTCCTGATCTACAGATAGATAAGTTCACATGAATACTTAAGCAGAGACCTTCCTGAAACTTAACTACCATATACACCAACTAGATGTTTAATAATGCAACCAATACAGAAATATTCATAGTACATATTGCATTTACAGGAATATAAAATGTGTGATGTTTTACACACTGCTGGTATTTTAAAATGATCCCAATTTATTCAATTTATGTAAATATTTAAAACAAGAGCCCTGATAACATTTATACATATTATAGGAATGTTTACCAGTTTAGCCTGTATATCTTTGTGTTTCAAATACTGCTGCACTCTTGTTTTAGATTTGTTGATACTGACAAAAAAAAAACACGGAGTTTTTTTATGTAAACAATTTTGCAATTACAAACGTAAGCTACTTTTGGCAACGATTGAGCTAGGATCAGCGCCAGGCTTTTGAAATTGCCATTTTGATGCTGATGGTGTCACTGTGGGTGCCGCCCATCGCAGCTCGCCATTGGTCGACCCCTGGGAGTAAGTCGGTCTCCTCTGCGGTTTGATTGGTGAGAGGGTGGACGATGAACGTGTGAGAAGCCGCTATTCCGGGTGGCCACAGTTGTCTGCAGCCCGGCGCCGAGGAAAGCAGCCGGGCTTACGGAAGGGAGCTGCGTGGAACCGCCGGACTGTTCACATAACACCAAAAACACCGGCTCGGGCAATTTAGATCTGCACCTTGCGGACTGACCACTTCATCTCCATCTCAGGACTTGAGAAGATCTGAGCTCACCCAGGGATACGGGTGTTTTCAATGCAAATAGATGAGGATCATTTTCGGGAACCCTTTTGCGACAATCAGGGCTTTATGGACGAGCATCCGTAATTTCACCCATGGTACTTTTTTTAGTCATTAAGCTTTCCTTCGTTTAGGAGGATTTTGCCTTAATATATAGTTGCAGTTCCAATTTTAATTTTCAGGAAGGGCTGAGGACGGCAGCAAGTGTATCTAGCGTTTCCATGTACCCACATTTACATTTGTCCGCCCTGAACTAGACAGACATCTGTGGCGGTCGCTCGTGCCGGGAAGGAAGCCTAGACGGCAGCGATAGAGCGACATGCTGTGTGGCGCGGCACCTTTTTATGGATTTCCAGCGGGAGCTTTGCCGTCGAACACGGGCATGGAAATTGGATCATGCTGACACTTTTTTACAGCAATTCGACGTTCGTTGTGCGTCACGCAAATCTGTAATGAGCCGCTTTTTGTCATTGTTTGGGCCTCTGTGAGGAACGACTGGCTCTGGATGACAGCGCGGGGGACGCCGGATATCTGAACGGGCGCCTGTCCGCAACTTGATTCACCCTTTAACCGCAACAGTTATTTACCCAGCGAAGAGGGGATGAACACACGGAATCGTTTTACTTGGCCCGAAAGTGGTAAAACAGGACGCGCATCTCCGCCAGGTTCTGAATGCTGTGATGAAAGCAGAGTCGGGTTTTATTCCGTCTCTGGTCGTCAGCGCTTTGAGGAGGACTGACCAGAGCGGCGGTCTGTATGGCTGTGTAACCTGCGCCATCCGACAGTTGGGGGTAAATATTCCTCTCCGCCCGTTTTTCTTCTGCATTGTCTGTCGCAGGTTGGTCGCTCGTCTTTCAAGCGCTATCACCTTTGCTTGCGGCACATATGTGCTGTCGTTTGTCCTCAGATCAATGTGCCTCTGGCTTTGGTGGAACAGTGGGGCTGTACTGGAGCTTAATAAATAATTCTCTTGCCGAAGGCAGTCGATGTGGAGCTGCTCAGCGGATTTATATCCTCTCATAATTTCAATACACAGGAGGGAACGGTGACATTCCAGTTGCTGCACTTTTCGGGAAAACTGCAACCCAAGTTCTCTGCTTTGTCGGGGGGGGGGGGGTTCCTAGAAAACCGGCTGCTGAGTTGCTAATTAATACAAATCAAGTTCAGTGAGAACTTTAGTCTGAATTTTCCTCAGTTGTATTATTAATAATAATAATAATAATAATAATAATAATAATAATATTTATTTCACTAGCAAATCTGTACTAAATAATGTGTATGACAGATTTAATGGTCTGGGTACACTGGTTAAACTGCATTACAGTCACTGTAAATAGGAAATTAGGTATTGCCGTTTTATATATAGGCGGTATGAAGATCACGCTGCTTTTCCACTATTGCTGTATTACTAAAGTACAGCAAATATGACAGAAGTCATCGATTTTAGTTGCTGATATTTAAGCAATTCAAAATTTACCTTGACGAAGAAACCTTAAACAAAACAGTGTGGTCCAGAAGTCCACGGAAGCAGAATAAAAACAGTTGTGAAGAGGCTGGAAATTAAATAGACCTACAAATCTGCCCAAATTTACATGGAAGAACACAAAGCTTTAGGGAAACCAGTGGATAGTTGCTGCCAATAATGTGACACGTTGTAGTTTTATTTGCTGAAATGGTGGGTTGGTTTGTAATGATATATAAGGACAATTATTTGAAATTCTCTTTGGACAGATGTTCACTCTATTGACTTTTCAGGTGCACCAGCTTTATAAATATAACTGAATTCAACTTTAATGACTGTTCTTTGTTTATTAAAGTTTATTCATTAGTTCAAACCCATTTACAATGTCCTGTTAATAACTTTCTTAAGATTTACCCGTTTTTAAAAACGCTTGCAAAGCTCCTTACTGTATCAACTTGAGTCATACAAGATCAAATGCATTATAGCAACTCTCAAACTGAGGACTTGCAAGATTGTAATGGAGACTCTCTAAACACTCCACCACCTATTGAATTGTGGGATGTGGTATTCAGCTTTCTTTCATTTTGAATTCCCAGCTTAAAGTATGGCTCTGATAAATTAGGAGAACTGAGGAGTGTAGTGGAAAAAGTTTAGACCCTTTCCAGAAATAGCCATTTAATGTATCCATTTAGATAATAGATTTGTGGCATTCATGTAGCCATTTTAAAGTTTTAACCTTCACTTAAGTCGTAAAAGTCATCAGAGAAAGATTGACATTTGTCCTATGATGTCGAAATGGGGTTAATTAAGATGAAAAGTAGGCTTTGACATTTTTTTTTTCCAGGACATCCCTCAAGTGACTCCAGTTTCAGATAATGTGATTTGGGTGTCTTTTGATTCCCAGTTGACAGACTATGACTCTGTCGTGTGTGGCTTCCTGCTTTATTGCTGCAGACTTTGGCTTTGGATTTCAGCTTTTGGCTTTGGCTGCAGGGTGCAGGTATAGGATTTGAACTGACATCAGGGGTTGTGCTCACTAGGAAAATGACCCGATTCAAACAGGGCCTCACTGCTCTGACTTGCATGGTTTATTTTCCAAGAACATATTTCGCTTTTCATAATGGTGCTGCAATGCCTCAGATTGAATTGAATTAAATGATATGAAGTCTTCTGTAAATTACTCTTCCCCACAGTCAGATACTCCTTTGTTCCTCCTGCAGAATATGCAATGCGCTTCTTTAAAACCAGCTAAAGTAGGTATAAGTAAAAGAAGAGATTTGTAATCTCTATTGAGATGTGCTGTTCCTGCTAATTAGATGTCTAAGGTTAGATACTGCTGGAAAAAATAGCCTGTTTGAAGTTTTCATGGAGCCGCTTCTGTCCGATGTTTCTTGCTGTTGTGCAGTGCTGGTAAATAAATATCCCAGAGATGTAGCGCTGACAGTAGCTTTACACTAAAGAAGCAAATTGCTACCTTCTCTGAGTGTGCTCCTCATTTATGGACCCCTGCAAGCATTATTGGCTTGAAGATGATTTGCTGCTGTGGTTTCTTCTGCCCTATGCTAGCCTCAACAGTAAATATTTTGACCATGATGTTTCCAAGGCAACCTTAATGTGTAGGTCACTGAATTATACCTATTGTTTTTTCCTTTACCTAGATGTTCAGTCCTGGTGCCTCAAAATGTGCAAATCACTAAATAAATACAACTAATATAGAATAAACACTGGAATACAAAGTTATTCAGTCCTCTTGGAATATGTTTTAGTTTCCACTTTATTCTGAGAAGTTAATTAAGTAGTCTACCTTTAACTCATAGTTCTGTGAAAATTTCGTTTTGATTACTTGTGTCCTGAGTATTTTGTTTGAATGTATTTTTGTGCTGTGTTTGTGGTGCATTATCTTAAAGGCTCATTAAAGCAGAAGCAATAACTTTGAATGCACATAAAAATTCAAGACAAGAATATTGGATCCTTAATCTACAGACTTTCAAAAAAATATCCATGAATGTGTTGAATATAGCTGTGATTTCATTTCCTTTTATCTTGCTTATGTTTAAAATGCACACTGGAGCAAGGCAATGTAGAAGTCCATAGGGAACTGAAATTGCTTGTTGCAAATGAACAGTAATTGTTCTGGCATAAGAAGCAAAAACTGGCACAGTCAGGTATCTTTTTAATCAGTGAGACAGTGACCAGAATGTTGGTAGATCAAATTCCAGGTTATCACGTCATGTTCACTTGAATGAAGTTCTTGGCCTAAAATAAAATGTCTTTAGCTATTAATTTGGCAAGTCACTTTTGATAAAATCATCTGCAAATACACTATAATGGTTTGAACTTGAGAAAAATAGCAGATAAGTATATGCTGAAAATATCAATTAATAAAGAATAAAGGGTACTACCCCATCCCACTGTAGATTTTTGATATACCTTCACTTATTTCCCTTTCCTAGGCTCGTAAAGAAATAACACAAAGAAAAGGGGAATAGCTACATTTCTTTGTAATAACAGCTGCTCTTGAATTATTAAAAATATTAAAACTCTAACGTTAAAAGGTACGGATTTGGTGTGAATTTATTTTGATGAGTTTTATTTTATCCCTTTTGGTCTAGGACCAGTTATAGTGCATCCCTTAACAAGCAGTATCTTTATCTTGATTTGATTGTTACTACATATTAATTTGAGAAAAACTTAGAACTCTTCAGTCTTCACCCCGTAAGATTTTGTTCCTTTTTATTTGGTCACATGTTTGCATTTTATCATTTAGAAAGATTAGGGAGATGATTTGGGACACAACTGTAAGTGCAGTACCCACAGTGGAACTTGGTGAAGCCTTCAGGGCCCAAGTGTGGGTTGGGTAATCATCCACCATTGATTTTCCTTGCCACCCAGCAGGCCCTGCAGGGACAGATGTCAGAGTGGATATGAGACAGTATTTTCACACATTTCCTGTGTGTTGCCTCACAGTCTAGAACTGGGCTGACTTCATATTAAGCATTTTCAAACCATATTCCATTGGCCACGACACAGTGTTTATTTTAAATAATGACTTGCATGGTTTACAGTGATTTCTAAGTATCTACCTTCAGCAGCAGCAGAATTTTACCTTAGATTTCAACCATCTGAACACCATAAAGATTGCTTAGCCACTGTAAGTGGTACCTTGCAGCCAGAAACAGTTAAGCCTGAGAATGAACAGTCAGTGTCAAAATGACATTGTTGTTCATACTGTCTTGAATAGCAGTTTGTAGCTCAGAAGCAGTCACAAAGATTGTGTGCAGTGTGTGCTTAAGCCAAAGGCAGGGCATCCTCAAGATTAGTATTGACTCTGTGTCTTCATCGGTTGCAGTGCCTCCAGCCATCCTGTTGTAACAGGAGATCTGGAAAAAATGACTCTACCAAGTCAGTGATACTCACTCTGAGCTTTCTGGTTCTCCTATCCAATTATTCAAGGAGACAGTGGAATCTGAAGACTACAGGAAGGGTGTGTGTGAAGGAATATTGATTTCTGTCTGCTCACCTTATACATTTCCTTCTCTTTTTCCTCTCTTTCTCTGTCTCAGTCCGTATCATATTGTTTGAGTGGCAATGCAGAAGTACATTTTGCTCATTAAGTACATCACAGATGATGGGAGCAATTGACCAGTGAGTGGCAATTATAGAGGCAGTTAAACTGAACAGAGAAACCACTGAAAGGTAATATGTGTACTGAAGAAAAAACAAGTAAATTAGAGTTGCTCCCTGGTATTTTTCCTCTTTCTCTGTCTCTGTCATTTGAGCATTTCCCCAGTGTCTTTGAAACGTATATGGTTTTGTTCTCCTGATTACAGTTCTTAGATGCTGTAGTTAATTTCATTTCAGTTGATGTACAATATCCTCCTTGGATAACTCGACTTAGCACAAGGAACCTTCCTGTCAAAGAACCAAATAAAAACAAAATTATACCTTTCGCATGTATAGTTTGTTTGAAACAAGTGCCATGTTATTCTCTGCTGGTTGTTTTTGTTATTTTATTTCCTGCTGTTTGTTACATTTTGAGTTGAGTCTCGTGGTAAATGGAAATTATAAAGGAGAGGTCATTGTGCTTTTTCTGATCTGTTTGCTTTTGGCTTCTTTTGTAAGTGGTACCAAATTAGTTTTGGCAGAGTTTATACATTAAGCTGCTGTGATACCAATTGTGTTGCAACTGTATTGTTAGGGAACCTCATTCTGTTTGCTTGCACGATCCTGCAATAGTAATATTTTCACAATGGCTGGCAGTATGTTGGTGCCTCTTGGTTAACATGCTAAGATACTGACACAGTTTTGCTGCCCTTTGTATTACTATATTTGCAAAGGTTCTCATTTTAAATGTGCCAATGTAGTGTTTACAGCTGAGCATTCTCTTTGGGGGTTGACTTAGTACTTGAATTGGCACCCTTTTGGTTATATGTACAGGTTCTTAACCATTGTTTTGTTACCAAATGTCCCACTAAATAAACTAATGGTTTTTTTATTATTGTAACTTTACAATCTGAAGGTTGAGAAGAGGTTACCCAGTTGAAATCAGACAGCGGCCTGCTGTTTTCATCCATACTGACAAAAGTATAGGCAATACAGAGCTGAGGAGCCATTTCATTTAACTGACCAGCACACCTCCTGCTTCAGGGTGAGGGGTGGTGTTCAGTAGTGGTTGCTGAAGCATTCTGCATTGAGTATACTTACATCAATGGGTGTGAAACAATATTGCGAACCTAACTTATCTGCCTCTGCATGCCAACACTTTCTTTCAGTAATGTTCCTTTCAGTCAACTATTCTTTTTGCTCTTACCTCTTGCCTTCCTGCTTTCCTAAGTGCACTCCTGACCTCTTACTCTTTGTCACTTCTCTCGCTCATACCTTCTACTACTCCTATATCCCGTTTTCCTAAGGGCCATTTTACTGCCTCCTTGTCTGTAGATAAATTTTTATCCTCTCTGTGGCTAACTGGTCCAGGGGTTTCATTGTGTTGGCCTGGTTGTGTGTGGAGAGTAATGGATGTGACTCTTTTTATCTCCCTGTGTTTGTTTTGGAAGTGAGCAGAGAATGTATGTGCTTTAGAGATGAGCCAGGGAAGAGGGATAATGGGTGCAAGCAATGTGCCTAGTTCATTTTGCTGTTCTCTGCAGGGTCATGCTTCAGATCCACAGTAATCACCCTGTATCTCTCAAAGATGTCATGTGTAATTATAAGCCAATGGCCATCTTTCTGAAATCTGCCTAATGGGTCTTTTTGTTTCATTTTTGTGGGCCGATGAAGGAAAGGAGGCAGTGAAGTGGTGGTGGTGGGGGGGGGTTATTTCGTGTCCTGTCCTGTGGTTGGTGAACACGGTGATGACTGATCAAGCGCCCAAAGCGGCTTTTTCTGCCTTTGTGAAACAGGAGGTTGACAGAGGACATTCCAGGAAAATTACATAGTGAAATCCAAAAGCAAGAGGGGCGGGCAAGGAAGGTGGTCACTCCTCTTGATTTGTATTATAAACATTTTCATTACCATGCACTCAGATCCTCAGTAGCATAAAAAAGCCTGGCTTACCCTCAAGATAATTGTAATTTTATAATAAGCCACTGAAGATTAACTAAAACTGACCAGCTCTATGTTACAGCAATGCATTTGTGTTGCTCAGAGTGACCATAAATGTATTATGTTGGCAAACCCTGGTTGGATTTCTGAACTTATATTTGTTAGAAATACCCAGTTCTTTGTATACTCCTGTGAAGTTTTTATAGACTTTAATACCATTCAGGTTTTTGTATCTTGAAAAAAATTAAAAAATTACTTTTATCCTATACTGAATGGAAGGTTGGCACATAAACGTAAAGGTAGACAAAAGTGTCCAGTATTGTTCGAAATGAAAAATAAAAATTTTTGGTTTACTATGTTGTGTTTTTTTGCATATTCTTTGTTTTATTTAATCTACCTATTCTGTTAGCAGCTGTCACTAAAGCAACAGGGATACCAACTTCAGACAAAGGTTTGGTTTGGGTTGTATTTGTGAAAATCCTACAAATATGGGCAAAAGTCCAGATTTTGTGATTTGCAAGTAATAATCTTTGACAACCGGCAACCGGCAAAATGGGGCCGGTTAGTCCTTGCTGTAGCAGGAAACTAGCCCTGCTTAAAAAAAACTAATAATAGCAAGGTAATCCATTGCAAGTGTTGTTTAAGAACTGGAAAATGGCTGTAATCTGCTGGTTGGCACAGGTAATTTCTGGCAGTGGAAGGAGGACCTGTTTTATCATTTAAAGTAAACATAATCCAGTGGGTTTGTCATGTGCATAGCAGAATGTAGTCTGTATGATATATAGCAAGTCTGTCATTTCTTTGCAGAAAAGGACCAGACTGTGCACCAGAATAGTAGGAAGTGTCAAGAAATAAAAATAGATGTATTTAGGTTTTGGAATCATTATTGTCACTGTTTTGCTTTTGACTTTCTTAGTTCACTGTAGACGTCAACATTTTGCACTTCCTTCTATGTTGACTTAGTTTTTTATGTTGCCTTTCAGTTATTTTTTAAAATCATTTAAAACAACCTTGATTGTTTTCATGACGATGATTCCATGTCTGTCATAATATAAGCAACTAAAGAAAACTCTCGTCCTTTCAACTCATGTGGTCAGTTGGATTTAGTTCTGATTCTTAATTTTGAACTGCTTACAGAAAAAAACAATCCTTCTATATTCAAATTTTCACTATTACAACTCTTGAAAATTAATGTCTAATTAATGCATAACTAAAGCTTTTCTGAAATAAAAAAAAATTAAACAGGAATAAAAATCAAAATTAATTTTAAAAAATGCCAAAAAGTATCATACAGTATGCTATAATAAAAATGTATGCATTGTAATAAACTGTACTGTGTACTGTATAAGCTGTGTATTGTATACTATTACGAATTTATCTGACGTTCTAAATGCATGCACATAGGTGCATTTTAATGTTTCCATTCTTTTTCTCACGAGTCCTGTGACTTGCTTTTTTTTGAATGTGTTTCCACAGCATCACTGCCTTTACTGAGATTTAAGCTGGATAATTCATACAGCGGACCTCTATTCACTTTGTCACATGAACCAGAAAAAAGCTTTTGGTTTTGGTTTTTTCTTGTTTTTTGCATTTTTTAAACTAATTAAATTTTTTAACAAACCTATTTGTTTCAAATGCTGGTGGCAGTGCTAACGTGAAATATTCTGTACTGTACATACTGTACTACAGTATTGCAAACATGCAAATTAATGACATTAAATGTTGTCTAATTAGGTAATTGGTATTAGGAGTGTTGTATCATGCTGGAGTCACGGGTTGATACTGATATAGTTCTTTTTCTGATGGGCTGGGAGCACATTATTATTGTTTTTTTTCCCCATTTAAGTAAATAGGCATTTGAAAAATTCTGTATCCAATATGTTTTCACAGACAAATTAGATTCAGATAGAGAGAGTGTGTGTGTGTGTGTGTGTGTGTTTATAGATAATGGGTATGATTCAGTGGAGATTCTCTCATCCCAGTTACCTGTGCATGTTGTTTTCTGAGACTCCAGTGACCAGCTTAGAGGGCTAAGTGAGCAAAAATAAGGAAAAAGAAACATGTAATAAGCATCACAAGCAAAGCTTGTGTTTTTTTTTTAAATACAATTTTAGTATTTAAGTTTTACTACTGTCAAAAATAATTTTTTGTTTTCCTTTTCAATGTTGTGGGCCTCTGTGAAGAATATATTTAGAGGTAGTTCTTTCCCCTTGTGTATTTTTAAAAGAAGTTAAATGGTACTAATGGCAGTTTATGTGAGTAAAACCCAACATCTCCCCAATCACTGCTTAAGCTTGATGGCATAGGCATGCTCTTGCATGCTTACAAGGGAACCATTATTCTAGCACTGAGAAAGTAGCCAAAAATAGCTTACGAAGCCATCTGTACATTATTTATAAGAAAACAGCAGTTAGTGATTAGAAATCTTTAAAAAAGCAAAAATACTGACCTTTGAAAGAAAGATGTTGCCCCCAAAAAAGCACTCAAGTTGTGCTTTATACCATTGTCTGACAATTCTTCACATGCGCCAAGTGCTAAGTCTACTACTGAGGCTCTACTATCATCCTAGAGAAATTTTCCAGGAGAAACAAACTGTATACCTCATGTTATCAAAACAGAGAATGTGATTGTCCTAGATTTTGCATTCACATTGCCTCCTTCTCTTTACACTCTGAGAAATACTTCTGTGGGTTGTGCTAAGATAAAAGTTTTTCTTCGTCTTTGTTTTTGGGCAAGGTGCAATGAGGAAACATTGGTATACGGCATTGTGTTATTCTAAGTCAATATAAATGCATAACATTCAAAAGGAAAGATGTTCCGTGCCTGACACAAAAGAATCCTGCAGAGTTTATGAATCATGTGTTTATGCCTGGGGACATATTTTATTCATGAACTCAACATGAAGATCATAGCCCTGACTCTGTGGAGTGTTAAATTAGGTGTGTCTGTGTTTTGGCAGAACCTTCAGAACATAGGTCAAGGGAGCAGTCTTATTCTTCTGTGACTGTTGCTGACCTGTGCAGTAACAGCTGAAAATAAAATGTCAGTTTTCAGATTTGCCAAAAGTGCCTTTAAATTTTTGGATGTTTATTCTTTGAGCAAAGCAGAAAGGGAAGGTTTGCAGTAACTGATAAAGTTGTGTTTCAGAAAAGTGTTATTTTATGTCTTCACAAAAAAGAACGCCCGGGTATGTATATATCTGTGATTTTCCATCTACCAAACTTTGATCCATTGTGTTAAATTGCAACTTGTGACGCCATATGCAATCTTTTCAAGGTTTTGAGATCTTCTCTTTTGTTCCTTGTTTGAAGACTACCAAATCTCTGACTATGAATGATTATTAATATTGTCCAATCACAAAATTATTAACCTGCATGCTATCTTTTGTCATTATGCTTTCAGATACATTTTGGCTTTTATTTTTGTGGTTAAAACCTCCAGAATTGGGGCTTTCAGTTCTTGATCTCCCAGCTTGCAAGTGGCTCACTAAAGAAACACAGAAGAGGTTCTGTAAATAGGTTGACTTGCTCATACTTTCCAGGTGGCTTTTGCTGTCCCTCTTCATTTGAAATCTGGAGGTTCAGTCCTGAATGTTCCACTGAAGACCTTTGTGGGTGTCAGGTTCCCCTTTGGCACCATGTTCTGGGATAAAATGTACAGATCATAAATAATGGTACTTTTTGTAATTGTTGTCAAGAAGGACATTGGGTCTGTAGGCATTAGGATAAGCAATAGTTTTAGTTTGCTAAGAATATTTGCTTTTCAATTCAAATTGCACAGTTTGGATTTACATTCAGGCTGAAACAATTCCTTGAATAACTTGAGTAACTTGATTAATTAAAATCCTTGATTAAAATGTTTTGCCCTGAGGACTTGTTCTGTCTACATATACATACAGAGCCTTGCAAACGTATTCAAACCCCTTAATTTATCAACATTGCCTGGATTACAAATTATATATACACATTTTTCCCAATCAGTATTTTTATTGTGAACTCATATGTTCTAACACGTTTTCAAAACCAAAATAAGTAATTTGTCTGCAGATGCTTAAAAAAATTTAAAAACTGAAATATACTACTTGCATAAGTACTGAAACCCCTAAACTCTGCAAGCTCCAAGTTTGCACAGATGAAAGCTGCTTCCTACCAAGGACATAATTGTCTATTAATTGGACATTAATGATTCACAGATAGAGATAAATTGTCACATTTTCCCCACACTTTGTATTGCGACTTTTTGTGTCCGCAGGACCTATTCAGTGTTGAGCTCTCAGTTTTTGTTTTATTCTTCTCTCTCTAGAGATTTGCAGTCAGTTCACACACTCCTGTGCTTCTGTCATAATGGTTTGTATCATTACTGTAATTTTGTGTCTTATAGTTCAATTCAATAAGACTTGCCATAGTATTGTCCTCTTCTATATATTTTCCATAGGTGTATGATGTAAACATATACAAATGTAAACATATTTTTCTTATCCGATTGTTCAGTTGGTCTTTATTCTAATAATTACTAATTGTTCTAATCAAGAGTTGCAGTCCTTTTTTATGTACAATGCAGGTAGTGGCAGTTCAGTGCAATATTAGTAAGTCTGGAGAACTCGGCCAAGTGAAAACATCTGCAATGAATTTCAGGTTCATGTACTCTGTTTGTACAAAGCACAAAGGTTGGTAGCCAGAGCTTACTTAATGGCTTCAAGCCAAAAAATGTCCAGTTGAACCACATTTCAAAGGCAGACACATTTTTATCATTTGTTTGCCTTATGGGTTTTTTGTTGTCAGTGTGCAGGAAGATATCGTCTGACATATAGCTATTTTGCTAAGTATTTTTACTCCTCCAACACCATGAGATGAATTGTACATTATGAGCTTTGCCTTTTTGTTTGGATGTGTTGCCAGTATGCCTCATCAAAATCCAGGCTCCTGTTGTGTTCTGCTCTGATACCAATTATGCAAACTATTAAACATTTATAAACAGGGGAGGCTTTTTCCCCATTTAATCCCAAAGTAATAGATTGCATTAAAAATGCATAAGGGCAGCTTTACTGATGAAATTGGAGTTGGTGTCTGTCAAAACGCCATCTCCTATCTTCTTCTCTTTGGGTCTGTCAGGGGAAATATTTGTGGCCATCATTTCATTATTATGATAGGATCAGGTTTCAAAGGGATAGAAGGTCATTTTAGGGCAGATGTTTGCAGTACAATGATCTTTGTGTGCAGAGAGTAGCAGTGCAGTATGTGGAGTTACGAGAGATAAATCAAAAGACCCTTTATTGGTATGTTATTTCGTTTGTCACCTTTGCACCCATAGTCTGGTAGTATATTCTACTTTGAACATCTTGCTGTGTTCTCCTGTATAGTTCCTGAGTTTAAGATTCTGAAAACCGGATGAAATACCTGGCTAGTGTCTGCTTCTATTACTTCTGGGACATAGCTTAGAGACTAGAACCTTTTTTCTTCTGTGTGTTTTTACATGTATAATTTGTTTACAGGATGCATATAGCTAGACTTCAGTACTTACAGGCAATGCCTAATAAATTTATTGGCATGTTTTGATCAGAGTTTTTAAAGAAAGAGCTTGACTCAAGAACAAACCACAAGGGACTCCATCCCAACGTTCTTAGGTTTAGGAGTTTTGGCCAACAATGTTCATACATCTCTGACACTGAGGGATGCTCTTGTTGAAGCATGGAATGGGACTGGTAGAAGCACCACTTGGGGACCTTTTGAGCACTTCTCTTGTTGCCAAAGGCAGGAGACAAGCATCCAGCATCAAGGAACTCAAGAGTGGACTCCTTGAGTGGACTCAACTCCTTGTGGAACAATAATCCATTTTTCCTTCTGCACATGTTGGCTGCTGAGAAGATCTAAAAAGTTCCTTGAAGTACAGTCTCTGCTGTTTGGTTCTCAACAAATCAGGAAACAAAGGCAGCTATTCATTCTTTAAATTTAAATTCTAACATGTACTTTTTACCAATCAAGGTGCAGATTCCCATATGCCACTTCTACATAGCAGCCTAATAAATTAATAAAATAGATTTTAAAAAAGCTCAGTGGCTTTCAGAGACCCAGACCTTGCCTCCCACTGCCACCCCCCACCATCTAACGCACTTTACAGTCCTAATGTTCCTGTAAGGTTTTAATGATGTAGTGCACCCACAGCCTAGAGAACAAGGTATATGTTAGGTGGAGTTGAGCTTGGAAGCCCACAGCAGGTGTTGGGGTCTTAACGTCCCACTCTCTCTTTTCTATAATGCTGCTTTAATGGTCAAAAAATTAGATTTCAAATTAACATTTAATGATTAGCAAAGGACCCAGTTTATAAGGCCTAGGGATCTTCTGTGTGTTTGGGGTGGTGAGGGGGGAATTAAACAGACCTGTGGGGACTGAAAGGGAAAGGGGTAGACACAGAGCAATATTAGAGCCGTGTCACTCTGTATTAGCAAACACTGAATAGATGGCAGTAAGTATAGATAAAAGCAAGAGCAAAGGATTGGATAGAAAGCTGAAGGTTGTATTGCTGGTGGTTCTACTGTGTGTGTGTGTGTGTGTGTGTGTGTGTGAGAGACATTACTGCTTTTGGCAGTGTGTCAACAGTGGAAAAGCCCTCTTCTTGTCATTTGCATTTATATGTGAGAATATATAGAATGTAATCTCCCCTGCCATTTCTGATAAAAGCAGAAATGATTCCATCTATGCGAATTACTGGAACCTGGCAATGCTGCTTGTTGACACGCCAGGAACAGGCCATGCGCCGCTAATTTCACAGGCGAGATGAATAAACACTTTATTTGTGTTGGCTGGGGGTGGGGTTTGAGGAACTCTAGGGCCTGTGAAAAAGCCACAGTATTTCGTGCACTGTACCTTTTCTTGTTCCCTCCTCTAGTTTTAGCTGTCTGCAACCCATGTGGGTAAAACTGGTCTTTTTCGCTGGTAGGTTTTGGCTCTTTTTAAGGTGCCCCCTTGTGTTCTCTGTAAGACAACCAGCAACTCAAAGGTCAGAATAAAAAATGATGATGGCAGGCACTAGAGATGTACCATTTATGATTATTTCACATGTAATTTCTTTCCTTCTTTTGTGCTATTCCTGAGTTAATGTTTTAAATGTGACATCCTGTGTTTCCTGTTATCCATTTATACATCTAGAACCCCTAAAAGCAGGTGAATTGCATCAAGTGAAGGTAAAGTTTTGAGCTGCAACAAGGACAAATCCTTCTCCAATCTGACAGTTAAAAGTCTCATCTCTTTGGTCAGATTTCTGAGTTGTAAATCCAGAAATAAAATTTTAATACAATTCTAGTGAATGTGCAAGAAATAGGAGCTTTACAGTCAGCTGGCATAAATCAATATATCTTTGGGAATGACACTAACAAAAACACTAGTAATAATGAATAACAGTGTTGCCAAAAAAAAAATACTGTGAGTATAGACAAAAGACTGTCATTCTCAATATAAAAACAGAACAAAACATTTCCACCTAATGAGATGCTGCTTTTCTTTAAGCTCATGCAACTATGCTGTGTGAGGAAGATCAGGTTGGATAAAAACAGGGCCGTTAAAGCAATTGAAAAGGCAGATTAAAACCAAATAAAACTGATAAGCTCTTGATATGCTGCTTGCCTTCTTTGCAAAGTGACCCTGTTGCCTCAGACTGTAGGCTTGCAAACTGAACATGG
The DNA here is from genome assembly GCA_900497675.1 of Arapaima gigas. Taxonomy (NCBI): domain Eukaryota; kingdom Metazoa; phylum Chordata; class Actinopteri; order Osteoglossiformes; family Osteoglossidae; genus Arapaima; species Arapaima gigas. The sequence goes on along the minus strand of UFQX01005258.1, from coordinate 30,350 downwards.
CAGAGATAAACGCCTGCCAGCCCTGCAGTTCCTAAAGTTAGTCCTTTTCAAGCCAACCCCTTGCAAAAAAATAGTACTTTGGGGAGAGGGGGTGATTTGCCTGTCAAAGCCATCTTATCAAAAATTCTTGAGACAAAAGATCAATCCCAGAATGCAAAGCTCTTATCTCTCCTGCAGTCCCACACTGGAATGCATAGTGGGTGATAAGCAAGGTCTTATCGCCTGCCTGGCGTCATGGGAGGTGCCAACAATTTTATGTCATTACCTCTCAAGAAGTTTGTCTTTTTAAAAATGATTTAAAAGACATGGAGACCTTGTAAGTGTGGAAACAGAGGTCACTGTTAGAGTGGGCAAGGAGAGGTACCATTGAGCAATTTCAGTATTAGAGTAGTGGTGAAATTTACATAATCCAAACAAGGGAGGGGGGAGGAGTGGTTGAAATTGTGGAGACCGAATCTGTGGACTGTAATAAGTACATTGTCTCTTGGATATGGCTTGTTCTGCTGTCCCTTTCTATAACTGGTACATATCTTTTAGCTTTTTTGTGTAGCACCTTATTCAACAAATTTAATAAATAAAAAAGTGTTACTTTTTGCTTTGAGTCTGTAACTTCCTACATCTGTCATGTATGCCACCCTAATTATGGCATTTTTAGGTATTCTCTGGTTTGTGTTTTTGGTCTGCAATGTGATCTATATGAGTTTTGTTTCACTCGGTGCATAATGGTACTCAAACAAACAACCTCAATATAGGGCAAGGGGAAGGGCAAAGTGTCAATGCACAGGAGATATCTTTGTATACTTAAAAGTAAACAGTCTCCTCAGTGAACACTGGAAGTGTGTTTAGAGGGGACATGTTAGCAAAACAGGAAACCTTTAGCTAGGCTTCCAGAGACACTTGAACATAATGAAAAAATGATTCTTATAGCTTTAGTGGAAAATGACATCCATTGATGCTCCCTATAAAACACAGTCCTGTCTCCCTGATCCTGATTGATGAAGATTTAATGGGACAAGAGGTGGAGGACTGTGTGTGTGTGTGTGTGTGTGTGTGTGTGTGTGTGTGTGTTTTTCTAGGGCATTTGAACAATTTTGGCTTGTACTAAATCTCTGAAAAGAGCAATAAAAATTCATCAGTTTAAACTTTTTGCACTTCTGTATTTATTTTTTGTGCTTCCTGTATTGCATTTATATTTCAAATGGTCAAATGCCTATATTGCTCAAACCTCCTTATACACTATTGAATATATAGACTTTTTTTCCTTTTTCAAAGGGACTACATTGTATGTAATGGGTTTGGTAAAGCTGTTAAAGGCATCTCTGAGGAACGAGACAAGAGTTCAGAAATTCGCTTTGATGTAGAGGATGAAGAACACTAGTTGTCCTCTAACAAATGTCTGCCAGGAGCTAAGAGCTTGCTGCTTTTCCTGATCTCCCTCTCTGCCTCTCTTCTTTTCACCCGCTCTCTTTCACTTAAAGCTAGCAAAAAAAGTGGAAAATTGATGGAAATTGGTTTTTGAAATGGGATGCAATGGAATGACTTCGTAATGCACTTTATGTAGGAGCAAATTGGGGCATAATGGAAGAGAGCTGTGCCATTGTCTCTCTCTCTTGCTCTCTCCCTCTCTTGGGTTCTGAAAAGGCTATTTTTCTCATGAGGCACAGCATCTTGTCCCTGTAGTGGAAGGCTGGCTCAGTATGACATGCGTATTCTCTGACTGTGAACTAGAGGAAAGGGCTGTGCGAACTGATGATTGTGGCAATGCGGTTTGGTCATTTTTGGCACAGGAAAAGTCAGAGGAAATCATTTCTGCTACCTGGAATTAAATTGTCCTGCTCAGCACCCCCTGTCTCCAAAACCCTCAAGAATTCTCTTCTGTTTTATGTGTAGTTGATAAAGTTGCTGCAGTGAATGTTCTCCATCCATATTTGTTTCCAACCTCAAACGTAACAAAATTGTGTATAGAAGAATGTTCATCATCAGTCATGGTGGGTGCTCTAGTCATTCGTCTACTTCTGTAGATTTTTGCTTTTAGTTGTAATTTAAACCCTGATCTTTTTCACAAGAGGACAATGGCATTGTCATTTTCAGAGTTTAACTATCCAGGCAGCTTTCCTTAATATTATTGTAGCTCTCTAGTAACATAAAACTGGCCCGTGAAGGAAAGTGACGTAAAAGTACTAGGGTATATTTTGATTTGCTTGAATCACAAATGAATCCCAAGTTGTACATATCTGACTGGTTTGCCTGTGAAATCCCTTTTAATTTGTCTTTACCATATCATGACTCGATCCTGTGCCTGCAGACTGGACTTCACCTTCAGAAGCTGAAAGTGAATAGTAAACTTGTTGGAGTTCATACTTTTAATTATGAGTTTATGCTGATGGACATGGCATACAGTACCCAAGGGTACAATAGTAGTACCTCTCTGAACAGGCAGCCTGAAAGATTGGAAGAAAACTGAACAAATAATTCTATGATTTAATTTTTTTTGTAATTTTTCACTTTGAATTTTTGTGTGACTGTGTTTTGAACCTGTAGTTGTACTAAATGAGGGAAAGGGAGAAGGAGAAGAGGGACTGGGTTATTGGCAGTCTTCTGTTCTGTCAGCGTTCTGTCTGCTCGCCTCTACTTCTGCTCCCCTCCTCCCTACGATGGAGTGCTGGAGAGGAAGAGAGGTGAGATTTATGGCGTGGTGGGAGATTGATTGATTAGTCCTGTCACCAGCCCTTGTGCACCATTGGCATTAACTGCTTAACTCATGCGTACGTACACACACACACACACACACACACACACAGTCTCTCTCTCTCTCTCTCTCTCTCTCTCTCTCTCTCTCTCTCTCTCTGTACTACCCAGGGCATCCATGTGCTATAGCTGCAGCAGGAAGACTGCTGTTTTGTGCATTTATACCTGAATCCTTCTACCTTTGTACTCTCAGTTGAGACTGCAATGACAGATCAGCCACCCAGTGGTGAAGGTGCATTTATGTTGGGCAAGTTTGCAAACATGCAGACAAGGCCTATTTAAAATCTTTGTGCCCAGATCTTGGAAAGGGATAGTATTTAATATTGAGGGTAAGCGGAGCCTGCCTTAGGCTGATTGACATTTTTTTACGGAACCTGGCCCCACATCCACAGGGGGGCTCTGCATAAGGGTTCCCACCTCCAGTAGTAGTTGTGAAAGTGCACCCACAATTTATTAAATCATGTAGGTCTGATTTTGTCTTGGGGTCCATAATTTTTAATGGGAGGGGAACTGAAATGGGTTTAAGTTTGGGTTGTTGTGTACTGGCATTTGTATGTTTTAAACAGTTTGGATTGGGGTTATGGCAGTTATGAAGAAAGACTTTCATTACCTCATTCCAAGCAAGATGAACACAGTTTAATAAATTAACTCGTCCCTTCTATCTCTAAGACCAAGAACAATTTCTTTAGTTTTAGTTTTAAAAAATTTAGTTTTAACTTGCTTTATGTGAAAATATAAGCTAATTAGTAGAGCCAGTGTATAGTTTTTAATACAGTATAATAGCATACATTCCTGAAACCTAACACAGTATAACACAGTACTGAAGTAATCTATCCAGATTGAGCCCTAGAATTCCTAAGGACAGCCAGAAGTATGAGAAGATGTTGTTAATTCACCTGTGCTTTTGTTGGCCAGGTACTACACTAGCTTACTTAAAGGAATATGTTACTTAAAGGAAGTGGAAACAGGACGTAATACTTTCCTGAACGTCTTAGAAATTTATGTTCAGCCTGGAAGGACTTTATTTCCTTATTTTATTTGTATAATTTCTCTGGCTGTCTTTTTTTTGGTGCCCCAGATGCAACACAGCGCCATTTGGCTGTAGACCTCAAGTGGCGCGACATGTTGGCCTGTCTGCAGAGAAGGCAGAACCCTACGGAGCAGCAGCTACCGTGCATTGGAAGAACCCTGGAAGTCCCATCCCCTACCATCCGCAAGTGTAAGTGCAACTGCGTGGTAGAATTAGATCTGTGTGGGTTCTCAACTTAAGGTCCAGCTAGTTCTGGTGGGGAAAAAAATGTCCATTTCCATATTGCTTGTTTAAATCTGAATTTCACAACCAGCAGACAGTATAGCATTTTGGGAACTCAATACACTGAATAGAGTTGATATCCAGCTGTATAAATATATATAATTGAGAACTAAGTAGGGTAATTTTGTTAAAGAAATTTGTGTATACAGGAAAATTAAAAGCAACAGAAATTATCTCGGTAACAGTAAAAAAGTGAAAATGTTTTATGTGGTTAGAGCTGGATAGCTTTATATTGTTGTTCTGAGCAGACAAAGAATGCCTCTGTTGGTCTGATTCAATCAAAAATGCTGTAGTGCTACCTTTCAGGGCATCAGGCCTGTCAGTGCTTGATGGGAACGATGCCTCCATAGTCTTGAGAATGAAGGAATGTATGAGGGGGTATTGCTGCAACACTCTGCCGTGATGCACTGTTAGCTGTCTGATATTAATTGAGCATGACCTTTAAATGACATGGGACAGGATCATTGACACCTTAGACTTAAGCTTCAGACATTTAACACAATCTCATAAAAATGTTTCAAACTTGCAGTTTTTTTAAGAATTCCTCTCTTTTGAGCAGTGATGTGTGATGTTTTCTTAAACATTTCCACAGAGTTATAAAATGTGTAAATATAATAAATTCTGTTTTTGGTACCACTGAAAATTTTGTAGATTAATGTAAGGCCTTCTAACATCTTCTGAAAGTAAATGTAGTTCCTATAAAAAGTACTAACCTTCCCTTGAATTTTTTACACTTATTAGCACAAAGAAAGTTAGATAAATTAATCTAAATTAATTCATAATAAAAAAAAGGAAAATAATTGAAAGTATCACTCCTTACAATCTTTAGCAGCAATTGCGGCTATGAATCATTTTGGGGTAAGTCTGTATCAACACTGCACACATTGGCACTTGATGCTTTGTCCATCCTTCTTGTAAAAATTGCCCAAGCTGCCAATTTGGACAGGGACGTTTTATGTAGAACAATTTTTAAGGCATTCTACAGATGATAAATTGGACTGAGGTCTGGGCTTTGAGTGGGCCACTTCTGGGTTTTAAGCCACTTTAGCATGACTATTGTTGTATGTCTCCAGTCATATGCATATATGCATTTAGCTGACTCACAGGCCTTTGACTTTTCTCAGCAGCAGTCAAATAGTTAAGGGTAAAAAAGATCAGGTAAACTAAAAAATTGTGTACTTTTGCTCACTATAAATCCAGGTGTCAGAGTGACAGTACCATTTCTAACCAGTGGTTTGATGCTAGATTTAGGTGGTTTTAGGCTGCCGTATCATATGAAGGAAGGGCAGTCAGGAAAGGTGAGCTTTAACCTTCAATGGAAGGTGGAAGTGTGAAGCTGGTGATGAGTAAGGATGGGGAGGGGTGTTCTTTTGTCAGGGTGAACGATGGCAAGGAAGGGCTTTCTAGAGGAGAAGGACGTTTTTAAAAAAGCCACATGTCTTGTGAAGTATGTCAGTGTATGAGCTAAATGGGGTGCAGCCTTTGTAAATTTGGCAGTAGAAAATGAAATGGAATCCTGATAGTTGTTGAGATTCACAGATCTCCACAACAGCCACAGATCTACTCCAGCTGTGTTGTTACAGATACACTTTGGCTCCAGGCACTGTCTTTACTAATGAAACAGATTTTCTTTACACTGCATGTAGGGGTGACCATGGGATACGTTAGAAAGCTATAACATGGACATAAATGTTCTATTATTAGTAGTGTTTAACTGACACTTTTTATCCACTTTTGATCCAAGATTACTTACAATGCTAGATTTTATTATACTAAATCCCTTAGTTATTCACCCATTTATACAGCAGAGCAGTGTCACTCTAAAACTACCGGAAATTTAAGGTCACAAATTCACCTGAAATGCCAGTATTTGAACTGTGGGAGGAAACTAGAGCACCTAGAGAAAACCCACAGAATCACAGGGGGGATATGCAAACTTCACACACTGAACAGGGATTGTCCTCCTTCTAATCACACAGCACAGGTGCTGTGAGGTACCTGCACTATGCACTATGCCACCCCTATATGTATACTCTGTACAAGAGTTAGAATCCCTTTGAATAAAAGCACCGCATCTTCAATTTTATGGCTTGAAAAATACATTGTACCCATATCCAAGCATTTTCTTCTCATTCATCTAACCTTGTTGAGAAACATCACTCAGTTCATTGCTGAAATACTGAAGCGGTTTCTGTTTTACAGGAAGCTAGTATAATGGTCCCCTCCTCCAAACCTTTCATTGTGAGTGAAGTTTTAAATATTAATTGGGAATCACTGGAGGACTTGTCTCTTAAATGCTTGAACAGGGGGGTCCAACTTGCCTCAGGCAGCCTGCAGGCATCTTTCTCCCTTCTTCCCTCCATTTACCTGTTCTGCCTTGCACATCTAGGACTACCCAGAATGCAGTTCTTTGTCTCATCTTCTCATGCTAGACTGGTTTAATCTTTGTCTCTCCATCCACTCATGCTGTTGTAACACATTCTTGCCATATAGGAGTGATTTTTTTTTTAAACATTATTTACTTTCTTCACCAATTCTTTCATCCATGAGACCTTTCTAGGCTACAGTTTTGTTCTTTTACCCATTTATATAGCTGGATATTTCCTGAAGCTACTCGAGTTATGCATCAAGAGCTTCCAGGCAGTTTTTCAATGCTGCTTCTAGTTTTTATATCAGGATCTTCGGGGGGAAAAAAAAAACATTTGAGTTATTTCCCACACAGTGGTTCCACTGCAGTTGCACTGTTCTTAATTGTATTGTGTGCTTTTTATAGAACATGTTCAAATGTGTGGATGCACCATGTGTGTCTGCTATGACAAGCCACTGTTACCTTCAGCTTTTGCTGTTTCCTTGTTTTCATTGTTCTTGGTTCTGTTTGTTCTGGATCCGGAAAGCTGTTGGGAATTATGGATAAATCTGGATTAACCTGAACAGAAGCAGATGACAGGCAGGGACTTGTCTGTCACACCCACATTTTTATCCCCTTTCCTGATAATAGGTATGGCAGTGCTTGGTAAAGGGTGATTTTTGGCTCCCTGCCTTTTTTTGAATAGGTGCAGTTCGTAGCTCTCTTGGTCCTCTGTCGTTTTCATTAGACAATTAGCCTCTTTAATTTTTTCACCCAAAACTGTGGTAAAATGGACAGTTTTTGACCACCAGCCTTCAATCATAAGAACATTGTTCTTTCTTTGCTGTCTTTTAATCATCCTCTATAAATTAGCAGTTATTTATTTGTTTGTTTGTTTGTTTGTTTGTTTGTTTATTATCTCCAGTGTTAGAATGAGAGAACCAGCCAGATGTTGAAATCCAAAACCAATCCAAGTCCCTGAGGCTAGTCTTATGTTTAAACTGTAAATGTCATGGGGGCTTTGAAATGACCCAGAATGGTAGGATAGTTTATTTAATGAAGGATGAAAGTCCTTTGAGTAGTTCAAAGCAGAATGCAGGGATGGAGAAAAGCAGGGAGACAATGAGTGACAAGAGGTGTCTTGGGGCAGTGATCGTGTTTGTCAGAGAAGTGAAGAGTGGTGTCACTGGCTGGGGCCCTGTTCTGTAGACCCATGCTGCAAGTGCAGTTGGACAGCCTGCACAATATTTTGAATGTTATTAAAGGAAAATATGCACACACAAGCCAACTTGGTGTCTTTGCAGCTTACAGACTTCCATAAAGAATTCACAAGCCCTTTAAAGCATGCCACAAGGCTTACCTCTCATTTTTAGGAAATATTTTTCTTGTAGTTTGCCACTATTTTTGGATAAATTCAAAGGACAGCTGAGATGGAACACTGGGCTTTCCCACCTTGGAGACAGAACTTCAATCAACAAGCATTAACATTTCTAGCAGCTGATAAATTGTTTACTGAAACTGGCTCCATCAATCAGTGGTACTAAATTAGCATATTGTCTGCTGACATGAAAGAAATGTAACAGTGTTAAATGATCATGATCCAATATATCCTCAACATTGATGATTTCAAATTCAGTCAGATCTTTCATTTTCTGTTTTTGACTTCTGTACTCAAAGCCATACAATGAACTCATATGTTGTGCTCATCAGTAAGTCAACAGACATATCAGTACCAGCTGGGCTGTGATATGCTGATTTAATTAAAATAGATGAGTTTCCACTTCCAGATATTTGTCATCTTATATGACAGTTAGGTAAGTTTGGTAGCTGGAGTCAGGGACTGTCCCAAGTCACTTCTGTGGCTGTTGGAAATGAGTACTAGGGTGAAATGCTGTCTGGGACTCAAACCTGCAATTTTTGGATTGCATATAAACTTTCCTCAGTATATTACACGCTGATGTTCTGTGTGTTTGGCTACATTTACTTTATTTAAGCCGTATGTGTGGCTGTTTGGCAATCAGCACTTAGATTATTGGACACTGAATGAGAACGCTATGGTACAAGGCAACAAAAGCAGCAGTTTGATACCTTCTATTATAACTCCTATAAGTTTTGAACATCTGTTACTATTTTTCATTTTAACGGAGGCACTCATTTCAATCATTAATCAATTATCATTTCAAAAAGTCCCATAACAATAAAGTGGAAAATAGCCCATCTTGATTTTAAAGAAGCTCAGTTGAACATTCAGCAGGACTGTGGATTAAAAGCAGATTAGCTGTCTTACTATGGCTTGTAATCATCTTTTATCATCATGGAACCCAAGTCCCTCTGCCAGGATAAGGGGACATTTGCAGTAGTCAGCCTCTCCCATGTCGTAGCTGATTAACATCTTCCCAAGGTCACTGTGGGTGTTTTCTGTTAGAGTGCAGGAAAACAAGGTAGGCAGAACTGCCTTCATTTGACACAGTAACAGACTCTGTGCAGTTTTTCTGGTTTTTAAATCAGTTCATTGTCCTAATTCTCTCTTGCTTTAACTTGTTTCTTATCTGTTTACTGTCAATAAGTGGTTTTTCTTACATGCACACACACTCTATTGTACCCATTTTGTGCTGGGCTCGCGATTAAGACGAATTAGATTGTTGCTAATTGAGTTTTCAGGATCATTCAATCTCCCTTCACCCCCTTATAGATGACCTAAACTGCACGAAGGAGGAGATTCTCACAATAGAATTAATGGCTGGGGAACAGTGGTATAGCACAACCTATCTCACCAGGTCACCATGAACCGAGAAAATACTGCAACTACTGTGATATAGTGTAATTCCTTTTCTACCCCATTAATTCCAATCATTCTTTATTTTTCCTGCATTCCCAAGACAACAGTAAAGAAAATATTTTCTCCATTGTGGCAGAAATATGGGCTCAATCAATAGTGAGGCTACATATTGTTTATTGCCATCTAGGATGATGAATGGACCTGAATAGTAACAGACCGACCTCGCATTTAACAAATAACAATTGATATTGGTGAATGTTACTCAGGGCTGACAGATTGACATTGAGATTGTCCTTGACTACGTTTTTTCCCCAGGTTTTAGGATTTAGTTAACACTCCTGGTTTAATGCTTATAATGAAAAAAAATACATTTAATATTGCTGTTGTTTTGAAATGTAATCTTTTCAAGTGAATTTGAAATTGCTTTGTAGGCCATTTTAATTTGAATAAACAGTGAGTCAAGCTTGTAGTAAGTTTGTGGTACCTCCCTTAAAAGTAAGTGCTTTTCCATTGTAATAACAAATGTGTATCATATTTGATTTTTAGTTTAGAGTTTATTTTAATTCAATCTCTCCACAAGGTATTAAGGTGGGATGTAGGAGAGCAACAACAGATTGATTACTATAGTGCACTTTACAGTGGAAAATGTACTCATTGTATGTTGTTTCATCTACAATATGTGCTTGGGCCTTCTTCTCTCTTGCCACTAGCCTCATATATTTTTCTCTGATGCTGCCCTCATGCCTTACATCATTTTCATGGTTGGAAGCTTACAGACAGTCCACCATGGACCCCAAAGTGTGCAAGCTGAGGGAGCAGCACTGGAGCTTTTCCGATACAGCTGGGAGAGGAGCTCTGAGTGGTTTCCTCATAGGGAAATAAATGGAGTGTTTTTATTTTTCAGTCCTACAGCTTTTGGTGGTTATTGCTGAAGAAAATATGATTTAATTTAATTTTTGTGTTTCTGTCCATCCATAGTGTGGTACAGAAAGTGTCCATTTCAGGTTGGCTCATAATTCCTGCTGCTTGATTTATTGCTTGTAAATGGGAGTCCTTTTTCCACCCCTTTCTTTGTTGCAGTGAGCTAAGTAGCCATGAAATTGCCTGAATGATGCTGTTTGAATCCAATCTCAGCAGGCACTCCCCCCACCCTTACCCCCCATGGTCACACCAGTCAGTGTCAAACCCCTGGGAATCCATGTGAAGGAAAGGAAAACAGTGCACTGTTTAAGGCCCTTTAACGTTTCGGGTCACTGGGTCTGGATTCAGCAACATGGAAATGAATTTCATTTACCCACAACTGAGCTCCATAGTAACCTGACCAGGTCCAGCTCCCTGATTTAAGCTCCTGTTAAAAACTGTGATTTATTTTAAACGTGTTCTCAATGACTGTAGACATTAAAGTATCTATCTCTGTTTTTCAGTATCTCTAAGGTTGGTGGGATAGACAGCAGCTTAACAGCTAAGTTATAATGGCCAAAGGTTAAGGTTCAGATGAGCAACTAAAAAGACCTTCCTCCTTCAACGGCCTTTTGTAATATCTCAGGGTAATCCAATTTTATGTGGGGGGGTCAAAAAATTAATTTTGTAAAACGCCTGCAGTGTCTCCGGGGGAAACAAAAATGAGTTTTTAAAAAGACACAGATGTTTGGGGATTAAAGGAGAGAGAGCAAGAAAAACAGGAAGAGGAAAGAGTAAAAGAAGCACACTTTTTGGCAATTCTTCTGTAGTGTACTTTAAGAGTAATGTAAAAAACAATTATCAAAACATATAATTCTCTTTGACCTCCTAAGAGTTGTACTGAGATTTAGAAAACCAGCTGGTTCAGTCCATCAGGACGAAGGGTTGAAGAGCTTTGCCGTAGATCTTTGCAGCTCATAAAGCTCTCTCTGTTGTTGCAGTTTCAGGTGACCCAGTTGTTTTGGCACATTCACGGCGATATCCAAGTCCAGCTGAACTGGATGCTTATGCTCAGAAGACCTCTGACAGTCCCCTCTCCATCAAGATCTTCCCTACCAATGTGAGGGTCCCTCAGCACAAACACCTCAGCCGGACTGTCAATGGCTTTGACACATCTGGTCTACGCTATGGCCCCTACCCACACCTTCATTCTGGAGGATACCGGGGTCTGTTGGCCATTGCTAAAACCCCTTCAACATCTGTGCCTAAGGGCGTTGTGAAAACTGCAGAGGGCAGGCGGACAAAGGTCTCTCCTGCACTCATCACGGTGGCACCTTACCCACTGCCAAGTAACACTCTGGCATCTCGCCAACGGCAGGCAGGCTACCCTACGGGCCTCCCTAAGCCTCTTGAGCCCCCCAGTACCATAGCTACTGCCTCTGCTGTCCCTGCTGCAGGAAGCAGAGGTCTGGCTCTGCCTATCCAGGCCAATCTTCCTTCCATACAAAGCCTCATCTACCAGATCAACCAGCACTGCCAGCCCCAGGCTCCAACCCAGGCCCCAGAGCAAGCAGGTGCCAGGGTGCTGGTAGCTGCAGCTGCAGGTGGCAGCACCAGCCCCTCCATGCAACTCACAGCGGTAGCAGCTGTGGCTTGTCCCGCTACACCGGCAGGTAGTTTTGCAGCAGGTGAGGTGCCCCAGGATTGTTCGGTCTACACGGGTGCAGTGCTACCCACACAGGGTGCAGAGATGACAAAAGCCGGGCCCTACATGGAAAATGTGGATTGCATCCTGTGGCAACACAAGCAGCAGCAGCATCACCAGCAGGCACTCCAGATGTACAGCACAGGAAGCGGAGGAGGAGGAGCCCTAAGTAGGTCCCCAGAAGCATGTATCCCAGGGGGTGGAGGTCAGGCTTCTGGGAGGCCCTATGTACTCGGTGGAAGCGGGGCAGAGCACTTCAGCTCTTCCCCTTTGAACTGTACTGCCATGCATGGTAACTTCTCTGTGGGCCAGTACTTTGCACCGCCCTGGAACAGTGTGCTGGTAACCCCTGACAGTGACTGCTACAACCCTCAGGATCTTCCGGGGACTGGGCCTGGCAGGCCGCAGGAGCATGGCCCACCGCCTCATGGTCCCACGGCCTGCAGTGGGGGGCTGTGCTGTACCCTGCCTGCTAAGAGCTTGTGCAGTGGTACCGCCCTCAGCAGCAGCTTGCAGTCTCTGGAGTTCCTCATCAGCGGGATCCGGCCTCCTTGTATTAAGGAGCAGATGCTGGGGAAGGGCTATGAGGCGGTGGGTGTGCCCCGGCTGCTGGACCACCAGCATGCCCACATCCGCCTGCCTGTATATAGATGAGATGCAGAACAGCACTCACTATACAGGAACTAGGCTTGCTTTATAATTAAATTAAACAAAAAGGAGATCTTATTATGAGTAAATAGGCCTATAAATCTATGTGAGACTGGGTCTATATGCACGTGTAGGCCTGTGTGTGTGTGTGTGTCTGTGAATATGTGTGCGGATGCACATGTGTGTGTATAGCGATTTTGCAATGGGCTAAGCTTTTATGGACAGAGAAATTGTTTTTGATAGGTGTGTTCTGCCATGGAATGGAAAATACTTGTATGACTAATAGGGAAAGAGGGACGTGAAACTGACAGGTAGAGAAGGGAGGACACTTTTTCGTTGTTGATTTACATTGTCCTCAGTCTGTGGCATGTCCACAAGTATCAATAAATATTTTATTTATTTTTTATTCCTTGTTTGGTGGTTTCAGATTTTCTTGCCCTTTGGTAACACATGGGCTACTCCCACTGACAAAATATGTACAGCAGGGTAGGAAATTAGAGGACTCATGCAGTGATATGAGAAACAATTCTATATAGAGACACGAAATTGTTCAAAAAGAGGGTCTTTGGGGTTAGACTGAATACAATGTATTTGTAAAAATACAAACTTGAATCTGCTTCTTTTGCTCTGTTAGATACAGTCTTAATTGGCTGCTATACAAATACATTATTTATTTGTTAATGGTATTTTTTATTATTTAATTTAGATCTATTTTGTTTTCTACTTTTATTGCTGTTTTTGGTTAATGTGAAACTGCAGGTCAGAGGACTTGTAGCAACAGTGGTATTGTAGGAATGGATTGTTGTGGTGATCTTTACTGGACACCAGCAAAAACTGCTTCAGAGCGTGTAAGAAAAAAATAAAGGACTAAAGAATGTTCCAAAATGAAGATTTGGCCTTTGTACCCTCCCCTGTGTTTTATTCCCTAGAACCTTTTTAATCATGCTATACTGAGTGCAAATAATTTTGAGAATTTAATGAATATAATAAAGTTTTTAAAAACATTTTGCACTGTTTCTCTGCTGTTGGGATTTCCCCTTGTATCTTATTGAAATAACTACAGATGTGGCCAAAAGTATTGGTACCCTTGTATGCTATTAAAATTATGCACCATTCTTCCTGAAAAATGTGGACATTGAAAGATCTTTGGTCCCATATATGCATTTTTTGGTTGTATTGGAACCAAAACTGAATTCTTGTTTATTATACAAATACATTCTAAAATAGCCTGGACAATATTAATGGTAGCCTTTGGACAGTATATTCAATAATTGCATTGTTGTGATACTTCAAGCAGATTGTGCTCCTTTAATTTGTATTACAGGTGCCTTCAATATTATAACCACTCATTCAGCCAGTTTAAATGGAGAAAAGTCCTCACTTCTGGTTTGTGTTGCGCTAAACATAGAAAAGAGAAGGAAACACAGTTGTCTGTGGAGGTTAGAAGGTAATAGTCAAGCATGGTCAACATAAAGGCTACAAGACCATCTGCAAAGAGCTTGATGTTCCTGAGACCACTGTTGCCAATATTATCAGATAGTTTAAGGCCCGTGAGGCTACAGCCAACATCCCTGTACCTGCCTGCAAGAAGAAAAATTGACCCAAGATTAAAGAGGAAGATTGTTCAAATGGTGGAGAAAGGACAAAGGACAAAGGAAAACAGATTCAAGCTGACCTTCAAGGTCAAGGGGCAAAAGATTTGAGATTTAGCTGCTGAATCTGTGCAGGGCCCAATGAAATTAGAAGACTTTAATCAAGGTTTTTTTGTGTGAAACATTCAGCCTCAGGTCATTGGTCCTCCAGCAGGATAATGACCTGAAACAGGTTGAAAAGCACCCAGAATGGATGAGAAGAAAACAGTGGATTGTTCTGAAGTGGCCTGCCAAGTCTTGATCTGAATCCCATTGAACATCTGTAGAAAGAGCTGAGATTTGCAATTGTTAGAAGCACCGAGTGTGCCAAACTACCGGTGGAGAAGTGCAGAAATCTCATTTAGAGCTACACAATTGCTGATTGTAGTTATTGTTTCCAAAGGCTGAACTACAAAATATTAGGTTAAGGGTACCAATATTTTTGTCCACGTCCATTTGTTTTATTTAAAATATTTTAAATCAAATCAAAACAAGGTTGCTGTTCTATTAAATATTAAATAGGAAATAAAGAATGGTGGATACAAAATTCTTCCCTACTTTTGGCCATATCTGTAAACAGATCCAGTAAACAGCTCAAACTCTGTTATTGGTGTCTTGGTGTCAGGGTGTAGAGAAGACACAGATGCGTGCAGATGCAAGGCAAAGGACTGTTTAATTATAAGGGTTGTTCCAAAGTCGTAGTTGAAAAAAAGCATAGGTCAAAACCAGGAGTCAGTTCAAGACAGGCGATGTTAGACAAGGGTGAAGACAAGGGTTAGGCACAAACGATATCCGCAATCAAAAGCAAGTCAAAATACCAGCGTAGCAGTCAGAGGAAATGCTCGGTATGCACACACAAAGATCATGGCAATACTTTGCACTACCATGCTGTAACGCAGAGGTATTTATAGGGTCTAATGAGATACAGGTGCAGGTAAATCATGAGGTGTGGTCAGGACCAGAGGGTATGACAGTACCCCCCCCCCCAAGGAGTCCGAGCTGTCCAAGCAATGAGGACGGCCGCGACGACCACCACCCATGCCCCCGGAGGCCGGAGCCTGAGAGTACTGGAACTGCTGCAGGGCTGAGCAGAATGTCGACGTCCATCAGTGGCCTGCACCAGAGAGACATCTGGCTTACTCTTGGGATGCCCCTTAGCTGAGGACCCAGTTTTTCTGGATGGAACTGGTGGAAGTCTGCCACCAGCCCC
The DNA here is from genome assembly GCA_900497675.1 of Arapaima gigas. Taxonomy (NCBI): domain Eukaryota; kingdom Metazoa; phylum Chordata; class Actinopteri; order Osteoglossiformes; family Osteoglossidae; genus Arapaima; species Arapaima gigas. The sequence continues at coordinate 15,070 of UFQX01005258.1, read as the reverse complement.
GGATCCAGGATGTCCCGTGCAGATCCCCAACTCCTCTCCTCCGGGCCATACCCCTCCTAGTCCACTAAGTATTGTGACTGCCCAGCCCTTCTCTGGGAGTCCAGTAACCTACGTACGGCTTAGACTGGGGTGCCATCGACCTCAGTGGGGGGGTGGGAGTTCGTCGGGCAGTGCCTCATCCAGCGACCGGGGACAACTGGCTTGAGGAGGGAGACATGAAAAGTATTAGACACATTCATATTAACAGGCAGGCCCAACTGGTAAGTGACATCCTTAACCTGTTTCATTATTTTATAGGGACCAAGGTATTTCGAGTGCAACGTTCTGCAACTCTGGAAATTTAAAATCCTTTGAAGATAACCATACTCGGCTTCCCAGTTGGTAGACCGGAGCTTGTCGTCGGTGCTTGTCCGCGTGCATCTTGTATCGATGTAAAACCCGTTCGATCTTCTGATGAGTCTTCTCCCAAACTTCACTCCTTTTCATCCAATCATCCCTATCATCCAGGGTACCAGAGGAGGTTGATAACCCTAGCAACATTCGAAAGGGGTTAACCTGGTGCTGGAGCTGACTAGCGAATTCTGTACTATTTCTGCCTAAGGCAGGAATTGACTCCAGTCTGACGGATTTTCCTGACAGTATGTTCTCAGAAAGTTCCCTAATTCCTGGTTAATCCGCTTGCATTGACCATTAGACTGAGGATGATAGGCTAACGTTTACCCCTAGGCATTCAAAAGCAAACTGAGGCCCACGGTCAGAAACTATGTCCTCAGGGACACCAAAGAACCTAAAAACCTGATCAAAAAGGACCTCAGCAGTCTAGAACGCGGTAGGCAAGCCTTTAAACGGGATAAATCGAACTCCACACAAAAACCTATCGGTGACGGTTAAAATGCAGGTATAGGACTGAGAGGGGAAGGACTACTGCAATATGAGAGCGGGGACAGGAAGGGGAACCAACTTCCCCGTAGGTAGGGTCCTAGGGGTTTTTCCATTGTGCACATGCAGTGCACGAGGCGACAAACCGATGGACGTCTAGCGCCATGCTCTCCCACTGATAACGTCGGGATAGTAATTGGTAAGTACGTGTCTCCCCTGGGTGACCGGAGGCCAGTGACGAATGGGCCCATGCGATGAGGTGATCTTTACATGTTGAGGGACCGTATTGCTTATTGGCAGAGCATTGGGACGGAGCTGGGGTATCTCCTCATCAATCTGACAGTTTGGGGGTAAAACATTTGCCAACTGTTCCACCCTAGGCTCACAAGAAGAATTGTACAGTTGGGACAGCGAGTCAGCCTTCTTATTGCGAGTGCTTAAGCTTATTAAATGCCTGATCGGCCTGAGGATTCCACGACAAGGATGGATCCCCTCTTACCCTTAAGTAATACTGTGAGAGGAGCTGCTATGCCACTAAAATTCCTAATAAACTGCCAGTAAAAAATTTGCAAAGCCTAGAAAACGCTGCAGACCCTTGATATTGTGAGGAGTAGGCCAGTTAAGAGCTGCCTTAATCTTGATGTCATCCATTACGATACATTATCAGTACTGAGGGTCTCTAAAAAGGAAATGTGTTAAAGGTGAAATTTGCACTTTTCTCCTTTAACATAAAGCTGATTCTCCAATAGCTTAGACAGGACCCTACGGCTCTGGGAAACAAAGGGCTCCAAGTCAGGGGAGTACACCAGAATGTCATCTATATATACTATGACAAATTGTCCCACCATGTTGCAAAGCACATTGTTAATGAAGGCCTGAAATACAGACGGGGCATTACAGAGACCAAAAGGCTTTATCAAATATTCATAATGATCACTCGGCGTGAAAAGCCGTCTTCCATTTGTCTCCTTCCCTTATACGTACTAAGTTATAGGCACTTCTTAGATCAAGTTTAGTGAAATACTTAGCTCTGCAAAGCTGCTCTAGGGCCGCTGGCACCAAAGGCAAGGGAATTTTCTAGTAACCGAGTTGAGACTGATAATCTATGCATGGTCTGAGCCCTCCATCTTTTTTTAAACAAAGAAGAAACTTGAAGCAACCAGTGACGTGGACAGACAAATAAATCCCTGGGCTAAGGATTCTTTAATATAAGAATCCATTGCTTTCAATTTGGCTTGAGTTAAAGAATAACTTCTTGCTTTGGGTAGAGTTGCACTTTCTATGAGGTCAATTATGCAATCATATGGACAATGCAGCAGAAGTTTGGTAGTGTTTAGCTTATTGAATACCTCCCTTAAATCAGCATATTCAGGAGGAATAACTATAGACTGAGTCAGGGCTCTCAACAGTGGTGGAGTGTACCGATACAGGGAGACTATGAAAGCAGTTCTGAAAACAGTAGGGGGACCAAGAGGTCATGTCTAACGTGGGCCAGGATATTTGAGGGTTATGCTTTTGTAGCCATGGAAGACCAAGAACCACCAAATTAGCTCTGTTCACAACCAGAAAGGATATCAGTTCCCAGTGCAAGGCACTGGAGTCCATCCGTACAGGGTCAGTAACCAGATACCACACCTTCGCCGATGGGTCTTCCATCTAGGGCCGACAGTGTCATAGGTATCTGTAGCCTTTCCATGGCGAGACCTAACTGCTGCACCAGTTGAGCCTGTATGAAGTTCCCTTCAGCACCGGAGTCAACGAGGGCTGTAACTAACATGGTATGGTGAAGGACTTGGCAACTGGTCCCCCTCCCTTCATGGGTAGGCTCACCGAGCCAACACCGACACTTAACCACTCGCTGTTCCTGGTGTTGTGATTGACGGCGCCGACAACAGGTCTGCAGGGGTTGACTGCACTCAAACAAGGACTGTCGCGTATCTGATGTCTCCTCTTCTCGTGAGACAGAGGAGTCGACTCACATTCCATGGGTTTGGGTGTGTTGACGTCCTCACTCGTGGATTCTGTTGGCCTCAGGACCCTGGAATTGTTCTTTAGTCCCTTAGGGCAAGCAGACAATTGATCTAACTGAATGGCTAGGGCGATCAGGTCCTCCAGTCCCAAGTCCGAATTGTTGCATGCCAATTTGGTCAAAATCCTGGCTCTCAAACCATTTCAGAATATCACTGAAAGCAGGTTCATTCTAGCCGCTTCCTGCAGCCAGTGTATGGAATTCTAAAGCATATTCTGATACAGAGCGATTACCTTGGCACATCTTGTGTAGTAGCTCCCCATCGCTTCTGCCCTCATTTGGATGGTCGAAATCTGCTCTCAGCTCCTGCTCAATCTGACGGTAAGATGACGTTGGAGTCCCGGCCACACAGCTGTAGCCTAATCTAGTGCTTTTCCAGTCAGACAGGAGACAAAGGAGATTTGTGCCAGGTCAGAGCTGATCGGGTTGTGGTTAAAGTATAGATTGCAATGTAACAAAAATCCTTTACAAACTTATCAGGTTTACTCACCGAATAGGGTGCTTCAGGGGAACCCGTTTGAAAAAAAAAAATACTCAGGAGCTCTCGGCATCACCAGGTGAGCACATTCAATCGGACCATTACCGACAGCTCTCATACTCTCGGCCAGCTGTCTCATCTGTCCTTGGTGTTCACTTTGTTGCCGTGCGAGATCCATCATCGATTGCAGAAGTCCTTTGAGTAGGTGCTGGTGTTACTCCAGGATTTTCGCTGGATCTGTAACCACAGTTCCAGGGAGTACCATTTCTACTGTCTGCTTGATGGCAAAGTATTCTGTCATGCTGTAGAGAACACGCAGACACGTGCAGATGCAAGGTGAAAGACTCCGTTTAGTTATAAGGGTTGTTCCAAAGTCCAAGTCAAAAAACAAGCATAGGTCAAAACCAGGAGTCAGTTCAAGACAAGCAATGTAACAAACAAGGGTTAGGCACAAACAATATTCACAATCAAAAGCAAGTCAAAAACCAGCATAGCAGTCAGAGGACCTGCTCAGCGCGCGCGCACGCACGCACGCACGCACGCACGCACGCACGCACGCACGCACGCACGCACGCACGCACGCACGCACGCACGCACGCACGCACGCACGCACGCACGCACGCACTGATCATGGCAGTACTTCACACTACCACGTTGTAACGCAGAGGTATTTATAGGGTCTAATGCGATACAGGTGCAGAGAACTCATGAGATGCGTGGTCAGGACCAGAGGGCGTGACACTTGGTTGGTCAGAAATTCAAGCTTTGATTACTGACATAATACATTTAAAAAACTGACAGTCATCCATTAACTCTTTACTTAGACTTTTAAATCTTACTATAAATTTTAAATATAAAAGTAATTTCCCTGCCTCATTTATGAGTAATTATTCTTAATTATAGTGATTATATGTAAAAGGATTTGTTTTCTAAAGGCCAACTACTTTGTAATTCATTTAATTATATACAAATCTTTTAATAGCTTAAATTGTTTTTGCTCAAGGAGTTTATCCATAACATGAAAAAGTTTCCAGTCAAACTAGGGAGAAAGTGGAGCCAGAATTTTCGCAAAAAAAAGTGTGTTGCTTACACATGGGTTTGAACTTGGAGGTTAGCTGTTTGAAAGAAATGTAATAAAGTCTGTATGACATAAAGCAAAATACCCAGATTCTGGAATTTTAGTTTGTATTTTACAATATGTAAAATAAATAATAATGAATAAACACATGTGGCATACACAGAATTGGTGCCTCACTGCTCCAGTCCTGTCACTTTTTCCTCTAGAAAAATTAGAAAAAAAATGTGTCCCTTTCTCCACAACTGTGCCACACAATTTCTTGTTGAGGCTCTACTCTTTACATTAGATTGCCACAACTCCCTGTTGGTGGAGCTCCCTGCTTTTGCTCTGTGTTATCCCCAAGTCATCCAGAATGCTGCTCCAGTCTCTCCTCTGCTCTCCTGTCACATCTTGGATGCGGTTCAAGACTGTGGTCTTAATCTCCAGCTTTACACCTACATGGCTTTGCTTCTCACTGTGTCCAGTCTGTCACCTCTTCATACCTACCCCATAAAACTGCCTACTCTGTGTCTCTCTCCAGGTGTGTTGAATTCCTCTGTCACTCATAGTTCCCAAAGAGTAAAATAGGTTTCCTCTCAGCACAATATCTACTGTTAGTCTATTCACTTTCAGGTATCTAACCACAGTACCAATTTAAACTTCAATGATTGTACCTCAAATGTCTGATTATGTTAATTCAGCTAATATGTTCTATTTCTCAGTTCTGTTCTGTTTATCTGTACATCAACTGTCCCCTTATTTGGTCCCTTTTAGTGAAATGCTTTCTGACAAACTGCTTGGTTTTGCCACGCAGTCACTCAGTCCTCAGTATATTCACTAACCTCCAGTCGTTTTAAAAAAGCTCAATTTGTATGTTAGTCATTGGTATAGTATATAATAACTATGTAGTACTAGCCTGCATCTATATTCATAATTGAAGCAATGGTGCCATTTTTGCATATTTATTTTAATGAATTCTATATATGAATGTGCATCATCTCATAACAGGAGACTTTCACTCTTATAAAGACTATATCATTGAAAGCTCCTCTTAGAGTCCCAGTCTTCCTGTTATTCGGGATATTGTCCAAAACCTTGGCATTACTAATCCATTGCATTTTATGAACTTAAATGGCACGGAATTTTCTTTTTTTACTGAAGTCCATCGTTCATTTTTACTTATAGACTATTTCTTAATTGACAGTCCCCTACTTCCATCTATCCAGTTATGCTCACACCATGGCATTGTTATTTCAGGCTGTGGTCCAGTTGTCATGGAATTGATTTTTGCAGGCTTGGATTACTTATCCCACCTTTGTCACAGAATTTCAAAACCTGTCTTGAATTATCTCTCAAAATACTCTATCTTTGTTTGCCACCAAACCACTAGGAGTATTTTTACATACTCTGGAAATACTGTATCCACACCATGGTCCACAGAAGGTACTGAATAGAAGGCTTCGTCATGTGCTGACAATCTCTTGTTGTTTATGTGCAATCCTGTGTTAAACCCTAACATTCTTCTAATCTTGGAAACTGTAGGTAGTGTGGCACAGAGTTACTAGCGGTTCCCAAAACCAAGATCACTTACCTAAGTGTGTAGAACCACAAGGACCTTTGCACTAAGAATTTTGCAGCTGAAACATCCAGCTGGTCAACTGGTTCACTACCTATGATTATTTGCATCAGCGTTGTCAAGATACATATTCTTTCCAAATTTCTTTGTTTTGGTGTATTCCCACTTTTCTACCCGTGTATCACTTTATTATGATTGATTCCAAAATGTTCTCATTCATTTGAGATAAAAAAGTCCTTAGTATATGTGGATTTCTCCCTGGCCTAACTCAGTGGGCTATATGGCAGTACCAAAATTTACTGGTACCACTAGCCTGCAAATATTCTTTTTATTAGCTATTGGAGGGATCATAAATATTCAAGCTAGTTCTGGTAAGTCCACTTCACTGCAGGCCTTGTGTCAACCTCTCCCTCTTGCAACTGCCTGTTATGACAAACCATGGAGTAAATAACACTCAAAACCTGGGCCAAGTTCAGAAAGGATTTTGGTTTCCAATCTTTTTCCACATCTTCAGATATAGCCATGAAGTATGTTTTCCACCTTCTCTTCTAGATTTTATGCATTACACATTTACATGTAGCACAGCAGGGGTCTAAGGGCTCTCAGTGGCCTGTCACTTGTTGTTTTTGCTGTTTTGATCACCTTTCCACTACAACAAAATGCCTCAATCCCACTTTTACAGATATTTGCAACTGCGAGACATTTCCATGTCATCTTTTAAGACCAAGACTGGTCATCATTTCTCACTATGGTGCCTAATTCCTTTACTTGTTAGAATCATAGTTTTGTGCAGTTTGAAGTTTTAAACTGTCTCCATATGTCTAAAGCCAAATTAGACACGATTTGGCCTGATGCACAGTACTGTGCAAAAGTCTTAGGCATGCATCTTCAATGTGTGTTGAGAAGTACAGGTAGATTCTTATCTACCATCAGGGAGGTTTCTGATTGGTCCCAAATTCATTCATTCATTCTTCAGCCTGAGAATAACCTCAAACACCCAATCTCAGTCATAGAGAACTATCGTCAGCAAAAAGAAGGAATCCTGCAACAGATGGTATGGTCCCCACAGAGGTCTGATCTCAACATATCAGTCTGGGAGGACATGCAGAGACAGTCAAAGTCTGTGGAAGAACTGTGGCCAGTTGCTCAAAATGTTTGGAAGAACCTATCAACCTCTACCTTAAACTGCATGCACGTTTGCATAAGAAAAGTGATGCTGTTTTAAAGACAAAGGGTGGTCCCACCAAATATTGATTTGATTGATTGAGGTTTTTTTTTTGGTCTAATGCACTTTTTAGAAGATTTATTGATTAATAAGTATACATGGCATTATTTTTGGAACCATCCTTGGTTTATAGCATTTTTCCCACAGGTGCCTAAGACTTTTGCACAGTACGGTAGCTCTCTTTCACAGAATAGACTGTATTGTAAACAAACTTGGATCTTTCTGGACCTGTGTAAAATTGACCTTCTAGACCTCAGTCTTTCATACACTGTCTACTACTGTAAGCGTGACAACTCCATCCACACATACTTAATAGTGCTCTGCCATCTTCCCACGTGGAATTTCACTGACAAATGGACATCACCTTCTAAGGAGTTGAAGAACTAGAGTCTCCTCTTGTTAAATGTATTCTGTCAGAGACCTGATGCATTTTTTAAGCTTAAAACCATTGGATACACATTGCAGGGTTCCTCTGGAGAATTTTTTTTTGATATTTGTGATTTTTTTTTTGCCACCATACAATAAAAAAACAGCTCTAATTAAGCTGGTAGAATATAATATGCATATTTGTTTACAATAGAAACTTGGAATTTGCTTCTGCCTCCGGTTGTTTTTGTTTATTCAGTTGCTTTGCCCCCCCCCCTTCCCTCCCATTTTCAAATGTACTCTGTTTCCTTACTGACAGTTATTTTTGTTTAAAGTGTGTGGAAGGCTAGAGGTTTGTCTTGTAAAAAGAGTTAATTTATTGTATATTCTCTTTGTATGAATTGTTTCACTTCATTCCTTGTAAAAGTCCAAAATAAAATATGTTTTCAGTTATTTTCTCCTGTAATTACCCCTGCCTGTGTTGTTTCTGTCTGTGATTTTCTTCTTTTCAATCATATATTATTGAAGCTACAGACAAAAGGGCGAATAAACCTCTGGGGATCTAAATGCCAGTAGCAAATCATTCCACATGGGCATTCAAATGTGGCAACAGGGAATTTATGTTACAAACAAGAACCTGTACAACTGTCAGGGCTGATGCAAAGGTAATATACGATAAATTTGTTGGTCAGGTCCAAGGTTAGGTTCTCAGTCATGGTATGCATTCAGTGGTTCCCAGAATAATAGTATGCTGGTGCCAGAGTGGGTCTTGTGGGGGGGAATCTAGCANNGGGGGGGGGGGGGGGGGGGGGGGGGGGGGGGGGGGGGGGGGGGGGGGGGGGGGAATCTAGCACTTTCACCTCAGTTGTGGCCCCCTCGCAACCAACCAAAAGCCATCAATTTCTCACTAATTTCCTCACTTTCAAAATTGTAGGCATGAAGGTGATTTTTTTTTTTTTTTAGTAGGCTCTTTTCCCCTACTATAAGAAGACTGGAGGTTACTTCTGGAGTAAGCACCTTTACTCTAAATATATTCTATATATTATTTACAGTAGGACAGGGTCACAAAATTAATACATATATAGGATTTTTTTATCAGTGAATTTGACTACCTTTGTTTTAGGTCAAAAAAATCCCAATGTATTGGTCTGTCTTTGTTAGCAGTTATAACTTGAATTTCATTGCCCCACAAGATAGAAGAAATGCTAAATTATAATGTCTCTCAAGAGGGGTCTTGGGACTTGGTAATTAATTCCAGTGAAGACAAATGTTAATACGCACATCAAGATATTTCTGCAGATGGCAGAAACTGCCAGGAACACAATCTTTGGATTTTTATTTATCATTTTTTTCTATATGTTCAGCCTAGCTTTTCTTTTCATACTTTCTCTTTATATTTATTTCTTGTATTTCCTTCAGAGTGACTCAAGGATCTATAACGCCTACAGTGGTCTTTGGCACACCAGCTCTGCCATGCCCTAAGGGCTGCTGGAGCTTTGAAAGTCGTTTATATGGCAGAAACCCATCAAGCTGCCGCCAACCTCAGCCCCTGTGGTCTTGTGCTCCTGTTGCTAAATTGAACTTCTCTTCACTATGAATCTCATCTATCTGTGCAGAGATTTTTAAAGGTGTAGCCACAGCAGAAAGTGTCATAAAATGTGGACTCTTATTTCACTATTTCTGCACAATTTTTACAGCAGACAGCAGTTTTGTTCCGAGGTCCATAACATTTGTGAAAACCAGATGTTGCTTTCTGATGTCCCTGTATCGCCTTAAGCAATGTTCTTCCTTAGACATTTGTTTGTGGGTTAGGGGACTATAGAAGATAATCTACTCTCTCCACAGCCTTAAAGAAATGAGTAGCAGATCTCCGGAAAGGGGAAGTGCAAATTAAGATGAATCACCACACTATGAACCACATGCTTTGTTGAGCCAGTGAGTGAACACCTATGCATAAATCTGTAGAAGCAGTACAACTTGGTGGGTGTTGAGAACAGGCCTTTTAGCTTGTTGAAAGCCATTCTGTAATTTCAGGCATGGAGGCCTGGGGACTCACATTTGTATGCCAGGCCTCACCTCACATTGACCGCATTCACATGGATAAACTGCCAGGATTACCAGGCCCACTTTAGGTTGGACAAAGAGGATTGACCTCCTGTGGGGGGTGGGATGCCTAGTGTCCTTCAGCAGAGGCCAGGACAGGGGAGGGTTGGTTGGAGAAACAGGCTTTGGGATTAAACAGGAGGACAATTACACAACAGTGTTACAGCATAACAATACAGCACTGCAGCACGTTATAGCAGGAAAAATAGAAACTACTATTACAACTATTACTGCAATGCCACAGGGTTCTCAGTTCAGATCCCAGGAAAGGATGTATTGTGCTCTTGAAAAAGACAGTGAATTTCTTTAATAAAACAAAATCTACTGAAGCATAAAATGTAAACAAATCACTTTAGATTAACCTCTGCTAAGAAAGTAAAATGTATTTACAGCTACATTAAGAACTTTTTAGAAATCAGAGCAGAATGACTGGATGTAAAATGAAAAATATTTTCATTACTAATTTTCTTTCATGGTCCTCTCAGTCTACTTAGCAGTGATCATATTTCCTGTGGGCTGTAGGACAGGTTACAAATGTGGTTAGAAATGAGAAAAACTGCATCAGTACCGTTTTGTAATGCATAAATAAAGCCTCACAGTTGAACTGGATGGGCATGCAGTGACTAGTGCCAAGGTGTCAGGCTAAGTGGTTTTCATAGTTATAAATGACAGACTGTGTAGACAGCCCACTAACATTTGATAAGAAAATCATGCCTAAAATCTTGGTAGCATTTGTCAATAAAACACATCAAATGATTATATGTATATAATGTATATTCATTTATCCATCCATCCACCCACTATCAATGATCACTTGTCCAAGTCAGAGTTGCTCTGGCACAGAGATTACAAGGCAAGCGGACTTCCTGGATGGTTTGCCAGCACATTACAGGGCAAATGCACACATCTTAACATGTTTTAGAATCCCTGAAAGACACAGGAGGAAAACGGAACATCAGGCCAAAACTGCAGAGAGCATACAAACTCCTCATAGAACAAGTTGGATTTGAACCCTTGGAGCATCAGTGGCACATGCTGCACCACCATGCCACTACGTATGCATCTGTACATCAGAAACACATAAATGCAGGCACGTGTATTTGGTTAACAGCTTTTTACCCGACATCAGCACTAACGGTTTAATCTGTATTGTACACCGCACTACTGTATATTTAAGGACACATTGTGTTTGTGCTGCCATCTGGTGGACGTGTCCTGCAATTCTATATTAGTAGTTTTTAACGTTTTTAAATATTAGAGCTGTCAAGGGAGACTAAAGCTGTTTAACGAATGCAAGGCAACGCTGCAGCGAAGTTTGCTTCAGTGTTTATTTTTAATGATATTAATAGAGGGTGCTGATATTTTAAAGCAAATAAAGATATACAGTATCCTCATTCATGTTCAGTAAATTTAGAAAGATACTTGATAAAATGACATTTTTGAATGCTTTTTAACTAGTTCCATTCAGCTGAAGTCTTCCTCTGAGTTAGTTATGCTCCTTCCTGAGTTTTCAATAAATTGGTATGACTAAACAAGTTACAATAACTTGTGGACTTAAAATCAAAAACATTTGTTAGCATATTACCACCAAAGGAAACCAATGACTACGTAAAAATGGGAAAGAACAAACATCACAACGAGCCCAGCATTTGTCAGTTCTGCTTTATCATCATTATGCAAAACTCACTGGTGGTTTCTTGCACATTGAAACACACAACTATTGATTTTATGTCTATCAGCATTATTCTCACACATTCAAAAAAAAAAAAAAAAAAAAAAAACATCAATAAATTCATGATGGCCAAGGAGGTTAGGCGGTAAAACACCACACTGGCCAACTGACTCTAGCTTAATATGCTCATTCTTGCCAACAGAACAAAGTTTACATTGGTTTTTGTTTCAAACCATTCAGTGGTTCACCTACTGGAAAAATAACAAGAATAAGAAAAAAATGCCTTATAATGTAACTTGTCAAATGAATGTGTCATTTGAGTACAACATAACGGTAAAGTCATGAAATGAATAAGTTGCACATGGCTGTTGAGGCACTGTGGTGATTTTTGGCAAACAGAAAGAAAGAAACAATCAGGTTTAGGAAGACAGCTTCTAGGAGGCTATTGTTAATACTTTGCTGGGCTACCTTGTTTAAATATTGAAGTAAGTTCGTTTGTTTGATCTAGACCATTTGTCTGAAAGCAACAGGTTTACATCACACCTCTCCCACCCTTGAAAGCACACAGAGGTTATTGAAAAATCAATTCAAACTATTTCACACCAAGGGTTTACATCACTTCTAAAACAATACAACGCAAAGTAGTGCCATTTTTAAATATTTCAAGAAAAATGGCAAAAAGGTAGTTTTACATTTCTGAACAAGTGAGCATTTTAAATATCATATCAGACCTTAAAAATGTAAATTGCACTTTGGTAATAGATACTGAAATAACTTCACTCTTACTTCAAACAATAATTTCAATATTAAGAACTTGGGAAAAAAATCAACATCCTGTGTTCTTTTACATAAATTAAAAACAATTTAAAGGCATTACAGTGCTGTACAGTTGGTCCCCTACTTAAAAAAACTTTTGACATGAGTTTTTTACAGATATTTTTTCTGTAGTTAGAATTTTTTTTCATAAAGACATAGCTGGCGTATCAATTGAAACTGTGCTCCAAAGCTCCACCCGGGATGCCAAAAGATAATGATCGTGAAGGGTAAATCCGGTCGCAAGTCTTTTGAAAGAGTGGAGAATGAGTAAATAAACCAAAGAGATGGTGAACAAGCTGTAGTTGATCATATGGCCCCCACATCCACCAGTTCCTGTAAGGTAAAGTATCACTCCTCAGTCATCCTGCCTCTCTGTGAATGGCTGAGTTGACCATTACAATTCTACTGGGTATTAACGAATTTTGTGTGAGCTGCTGGTGTGTACCAGCACTCCAGTGTAACTTATTTATTCTAATTTACAAAAAGTTACAATGCACTCTTATCATGGGTTGCAGAATCTGCAGACACATGCATGAGGTTTCCCAGCTCACTGGAGGGAGGGTCTGGGAGAGAGTGAGACTCCTTTGCACTCTATTCCCTTCTGAAGCACCCCCCTACTGCCTTGCTTGCCTTGTTGACATTTACATGTATTCATTTAGCAATGTAAAATCCAAATTTAACAAGAACATTGCAACAGACAGAAAGATAGACAGATAGATATAGATGTGTGGCTCTTACAGTCAGTTAGTCTGATACCACTAATGCACATTAAAAAGTAGTTGTACACAGAACGGATGAGGAGCCTCTGATCTCTGTCACTTTTGACTTATGAAGTTTAAGTAAAAAAAACAACTTTTGGTCCTAATTAAGTTCTTAAGGTAGGGGCTAACTGTACAAGAAAGCAGGAATATTTGATTCCCTTGGATTTTGTTCAAGTGACAGGTAACAATACACTATCTTCTAGTGTTCTTTTGAAAGGAAAACTGCATGTAAATCTGTGGAGGATAAGTTTTGCTGATCAAAATTAAAGATAAAAAAGCATAACAAAGGGTATTTTGGACTGGCCTGAACTACTGAAGCAGGTTTTATTTGTATTTATTTTAACATTTAAATATTTTTAAAAAGGTGCTTCAGTCAGAGTTTGAGTTGAATGTATCAGCCACTTGCTGAAAAAGAAACACTCCTACAAATAAGGAAACTTAAGTTTGTTAGCTGTAAATGACACTTAAAATTTTTGTGAGCCAAGTTAGAACAGAACAAACACTTCAATTACCCTTTATAGTTTAGATATGTGAAAAAATATACAAGTACACAACAATCATTTTAAAAGCCCTTAAGAGCCCCATCCAAGTTAAAACTCAAGTTTTATTATGCCGCAAATTCAGTTTCTATGTTTAGTTAACTATGTTCTTCTGAGCTGAAACCTTTACAGCCATAAAACACAGTGAAATTAGGTGGGCTTAAGACACACTGGCAAATGGATGCAATGAGTGGCGGACTTCCTTCTAAAAAGTGTCATTTATAGCACCCATAGACTGGACTGAATAAAGGTGGGAGCTCTGAAATGTGCACAACTATAACCTGAGGCACAATGAGGAGAAAAATCAATGCTGAATGAAATGGGGACAAGTCTGTAGGGAATGCAGTGCTCACACAGTGTAGTCCAGCTCCGCATTCGTTGTATTGAACATGTTGTAGATGGCATCCACAGTGGGAGTAAAATTGACCAGGAACTGTCGGATTTGCTCCAGGCAATCCTCCTCCTTGACCTCCTGACCTTTGGACAGAGCTTTGAAGAAATCTGTCTTATATGGTGCAGCATACAGTGCTGCCTGTAGGAAAAAAGGGAACAAGTCACGGTCATATTAACACAAAACATGCTACCATAAAAATCCTAAGACATGTTTACTAAAGGGAAAAAAACCCAATCAAAAAGCCCTGTATTAAGAGCCCTACCTGGGGGCCTTGTCTGTCTATCCAACAGTATCTTACATATACAAATGCTTAATATTTGGTAGGTCAGATAGACATTTCATTCAAAGGCTGACCAGAAACAGGATACACCAAATAATGAAGTAAAGGTGACATTTAATTAAATTAATTTTTTTATAAGGTGCTCTTTTCAGAATCATGCACAGTGCTATTTACAGTAAACAAAAAAAATGTGTAGAATAACTATGTACAACACATATATACAAAGTACTCAAACCATTCCCCATAAAAATGCTTCCAAAATATTATTCTAGAATCACTATTTCTCATAAATCTTTCTCCTTCCATCAACTTCTTTAAACAAGCCAGAAGATGGGTTAAATTGGGTTTTATCCTACGAGCTGTTTTTCTCACCCATTAGAATCCAGTGCACAAAATACAAAATTTGCTATTAATGAGTAATAATTTGCATCCTACAAAAGACTATTAAAATTCAGTAACTGAATAAATGAATGCATTTTAAAATCATTATCTATTTGGCCCACTACTGGGTATATGTGGAGCTATACAGGTGAATGACTGGCTTTAATAGATGTGTTACGTGTCTGTGTTGCTCCGGTTGTTTGGCGGTTGTTTTTCTGTTTTTCCCCCTGTCTCTTCTGTTCTGTGTCACAGGTGGTTTGCTCCATCTGTCAATCATCATCAATCAACCTATTGGAATGTGCCAACCGATGACCTGGGGGCGGGCTTACCCCTTTATAAGAAGCACTGCGACACCCCAAAGATGGCTTTCTGGCTTTCTCGTTCGATTGCTCTTTGCTACGTGTATTTGACTTTGTTATATTGTTACGTGTGACTTTTGGTTTGACTTTGCTTTGGCTTAAGGATTCTGGTTTTTGGATAGTGGATTTTGGTCTAGTCAACTGTGTAAATAGTC